>CAFUXE010001646.1:0-37723 GCA_903364295.1 Serranus cabrilla | reverse complement strand
CAAATCCTCCCATTAGCCTTATTGCTGCCACCTGACACCTGATAATGCAGGCATCAAGGGGAAGGGCAGAGTTTGGTCATATTGATCTTTCAACATCAGATTACCCAACACACAGATGACAGCAGAGAGTCAGAGCCTCATTTGACCGGCCGTGCACTGAGGAATCATTCCCCTAATATGAAAGGCTAAATTATACATAATTCCTGACAAATCACATTTATAATATTCTTGTAATAAGATTTTATAACTCTAAATGTCATTTTTTTCTTTCTTTTACCTTGTACTTCATATGGTGCTTGACTAAAAACTTACCTGAACTCGCTTGTAACTTGTTTTTGTCCCTGGAGTCATATCACAGCCTTTTCATGTACAAAAACCTGCTGTGATTTAGAGACCTCCTGTCCATGCTGTTCTTCCTGTTATGTCAGTTGAGCTCATTCGCCTAACAGTTTATATTGGACATTACTTTAATCTATTTATCTTTTCTCTTCCATAAGTATTTCCATATTTTATCCCTTGAGTTTTTGTAAACGTAGCGTTAGTTAACTATTTCAACCATTTCACTGTTACTTTTAGCTAACGTTAACTGTTTATCCATTAGATACTTTTGCTTTCTTACCATTTATCCATTTGCTTCAGCTAACATTGTTTATATTTCATCCATTATATTTAGCGTTAGCCAGCTATTTCAACATTTTATCCAAGTAATACTTTTGTTAACCGTTTATCCACATTTAGCTAGCATAACAAAGTGCCTGTTACTGTTGTTAGCCAATAATTTCAACCGTTTATCCATTACGTAACTTACGTAACTATTTCAGTATTTTAACTATTACTTTCAGCTTTACCTTAATTCTGCAAATGTTTATCCGTTACGTTTAGCTAACTATGTAAATATTGTAACTATTACGTTCAGCGTTACCTTAATTCTGCAAATGTTTATCCGTTACGTTTAGCTAACTATGTAAATATTGTAACTTACTTTTAGCGTTATCTTAATTCTGCAACAGTTTTTTTTATCAAGCAACACACGTGACATTGTTGATTTCATGTGTCAGAGACTGTTTTAAATTTGGAAATTTAACTGTTCGAGTGTGGCAAACAAAAAATAGGTTTCAGGGATCTTTTGTTCCTATAGTGCAATAAAATTCCATTAATAAATGCATTAATGTGCACTTTTCATTAAACATGAGTTACGGTTAGGGTTAGATGATGATATTAAAATTTAATTCTAAACATTAATCTAAAATAAGCCCTCAACTTTCTCTTATTTCCATCTATCTAGTTTCTAACTTGATTAATTCACATTTCCTGTGCTTGCCAACAGGGCAGGAATCAGAGCACTCAATATGCAGCACAACTCGTATAAATATGATCTGCCATATTCCCAGCCATCCTCTGCTGAGTAAGTCAGTGAGAGAACACTGACACCGGCCGCTGCTTAATAATTAAGGTGTTGACAGTAGCTTTCCTTAAAGAGCTAATTGCAGAAGGCAAACCAGAGGTTAACTGGTCTGAAATGAGTCGGTTAAATTAGCATCTAATGTCCTCTGTGGCCCCAACAAACCCAATCAGTGTGCTCCTATGCAACCCTCACTCACACACACAATAATAATAATTAATCCATAAACATAAGTGAGAAAATCCAAACAAGTTTATTTACAAACACAATACCATTATAAAGAATGATCAAGAGTCAGTTAAGAAGCACTGTGTTATATATTACCTCCATCCAGTACACAGACCAGTTCCCTTCCTTTCCCATTCTTGATTCTTTGTTGTGTCTGTGCAACAATTTAGTGGTCAAGCCAAAAATATTTTTGGTGTTCACATCTGAACTCATAACTCTTATGTATAAACACACAAAGAGTGAAAGAAACATAAGTCTTGTACGCAATGATGTAATTTAAATAGAAAAGAAAGAATGAAGTGCACAGCAGAGCATGAAAAGAATGACAAATTATTATTTTACAGTCTCTTAAAACCTTCTGCAGTGTACAATAAAATGGACAGTAAAAACCTACAGATATTTCAAGTGCTGGAATGCACAAACTGAATGTTCACAGTTCAAAGGGGAAGGTGACATAATACAGTAGTATTAAAAGTGTCGTAGCACTTCACAAAAGGGCAGCAACCATCTGCATTCGTGCATCTTCAATCAAGCCGCATCCACTATTATACAATTCAACGAAGCCATTCATCTTTCTGTGAAAAGGTTTCGTGTATATATCTCCAAAAGCACTGTGAGCTCCAGTTGGAGGCTTTAAGTGTAAACATATTTCAGTGATCATTGAAGCAGGCACACACAAAGCCAAGTATAGAGTAAAGTCATGCAGAGCGTTACATGATTATGAATGGAGTTTACAGGGAGGAAAGACTTCGCTAATTCCAATAGAATAGAAGAACCGCATGTGAATTTCTACACCTCAGAGTCGTAAATGTCCTTCGATTCAAGAGACAAACTAAGATGTCAAAGTATTTTTGGATAAGCAAAACACATGGGTGCATTGCATATCATATAGAGGGGTTCAATATCTCATAAGGCAGCATGGTTTAAGACATGAATGACAAAGAGAGGCTGGGTCGCTCTACGGTACTTTTAAGTACTGTGTTGCTTTACAAATTGGACGGCCTTGAAAGTTTACTCAGGTGGTGTCATTTCAAAATATTTGTCTGGCTTTTGTCCAAAATCATGACAAGCCAGAAAACAAAAAGGGGGACAAAAAGAAAAATCGCCTCTTTTCATACTTTTTTTTTTTGCAGGCCCCAGAAAACAGGCCTCTTCAATAGTGTTTTTAAAATATTCACCCAGTGAATCAGGTGAATAGGAAATAGATTACAAAAGTAGACAACTGGATGTTACAATTTTATCTTTCTTTTTTTTTTTTTCAAATAATAGCTTAATATCAAGATTTTGTTTTTTACACAAACATTAAAAGCTGCCACACCCACAGAGTGTCCGAGATAAAGAGAGAAGACAGGAGGGATGAGGGGGCACAAAGACACCCACTGCGGCCCGTTTCAGCGTAAATATCTGTGCAACGTTGAGTAGAAAACAACACCTCTGTACAGCAGAGCCACTAGAAAAACTTCACAGAAACAACATCACTATGAAGACCACTTTTCACATTAAAAACAAGCACCCTATGATTAGAGTCGGAGATAACCGTGGTGATTTGATTGACTAAGTAAACAACTTAAAGTACACGCTGAGAGGAGAATGTTGGCAATTAAAGCAAGCAACTTTCACTGTGTCGTGGAGAAGAGAGAGCAGAGACGCTCTGAAGGCCAAACTCTCTTTTTAAACGGGGAGGAAAAAATACAACCTGACTAAAGATAAACTAACTAAACCACAGCAAAGCAGAGGGATCACGTGCACGGCCCTGTGTGCACGTTGATGATCCCGCGAGTGTGCATGTGAATGAAGTTGAAAATTTCATGTGGCATGGCATGGAAGCCCGGTCGCGGCTTGACATTGTCGTAGTAGTGGTGGGTGATGAAGATGCCGGCGGGGTTCATGGGAAACGCCCAGAAACCGTAGAGGTGCACTTCCTCGCACATCTCCAGGGCGGCGGTCACGAGCATGAGGCCGCTGCTGACCCGCTTGGCCCGGACGCCCTGCACCGCCCAGAAGCGCTGCACGTTGAGCAGGTACTGCGGGTGGAAGAAGAACACGCCCCTCTGGGAGTCGAAGTCGTCCAGCATGTACTTGACTCTGAACGACACGTCGGTGTTGCGGGTGTTGTAGAAGGCGGGAAGCACCACTGAGGAGTTCTCGTAATTCTGGAGGACCTCGTAAAAGGGTCGCCGCCATTTCTCCAGCTTCTGAAACCTGCAGAGGAAGTGAAACATTTTATTCTTTTCTTCTGCAAGGCAATAGGGTCAGTTAGGCAATACCAAATTGCACACTTGACAGATTAAAAATAAAATAAAAATACCCAAAGGGAGGCAGCGTAAAAACAATTCACTAATACTTGTTCACTGTTAGAATAAAAGTGAAACATGAGATGCAAAAGAGAAGGAGACTAGAGAGAGAAAGGGAGGCCTGATTTCTCACTCAGAGCCACATTTTCAGTACCTCTCAGTGATAATGCTCGGATTGATTGTCACCAGATCTGTTTTAGTGCCAACATCAGCTGAGTACTTCTCATTGATGGGCGGGATGTTGCACCTGCAGAAAAAGAAAGGCAGCTGATAAATGAGTTTAAATGCATTTGATTTGATTTGATACAAACTAGGCAGACTGTTGAGCTTCTACAGTAACTAAAACTGGCTTACCCTGATATTCTGAACTTTAAAACATGTCACTCCTCATGTCTAAACCTAAAGAGCTGGCATCTACCTGTTTTTAAATCAAAGTCAAGCAGGTAACATTTGCTTAATTAGCTAAGTAGCTGCAGCTGATGAAACCAGCCAAGGAAGATTTTTTTGTGAGCTGTTGCAGCTGTGTTCTCTCTGGGTCCTCCCCTCCCACAGTCCAAAAACATGCAGTTTAGGATTGGGAGTAAATGGGAGTGTGAATGGTTGTCTGTCTCTATGTGTCTGCCCTGTGACAGTCTGGCAACCTGTCCGGGGTGTACCCCCTGTGGATCTGATCCAGCCCCCTGCTACAGATAAGTTCAGATTAACGATTAAGGATAAGGAGTGACTGATCACCAGCTAGAAATAAGAAGCCCTCTTTTGTCTTCGAATGTCTTAAATTTGGGTTTTAAAAATAAAAATAATTTTAGCTTAGCCACGGCCAGTTCAGCTCAATACTGGACTTCTGTGGTGCAGATTTAGGAGCTCCTAATTTACAGATAATGTTCTTCCCCACCACAGACAACAGCATTTAACTAGAATGGCAAGAGATTGCAAGCTCTGCTGGTATTGTTCCTCAGTCCAAGATTTGTATTCACAGACAACAGTCACAAACAACGAAAGATTATATTCATTATACCTAAACACAAAATCTGCCGAGTCAATTTCCTTCCCACATTTGCTGTTCTTGATGATGCCGCCATTTCCAATGACAGCACATTTCTTGTACTGTGGCTTGGAATACGGCATATCCTGGATGAGACGGACATGTTTTGTTAAATTCAGACAGGAAACACTGTGGGCATCAAATAGATCTCAGCACCAGGTTTAGCACAACCGACTTACATCTGGGAACATCTTGAAGACTTCAGTGGTGATGGGAAGGATACCACTGGTGTCCACCTCGTACCTCAGCTTGGTCCCTGCAGGAGTGTTCCTCTTGGTGGTGAACAGAAAGGACGGAGCGTTACAGCAACGGGACAGAGACATCCTTCAGGAGGACACCAGAGAAAAGACCAGGGGGTTAGTTTTTAGTAGAAGACTTCACATTAGAATCAAGAACTCACTTCACCATTGTGTTGTGTTGATATTTGCTTTACCTCCTCATTGTTTGGGGTACCATGGACCCTGCTGTGTAAAAATAATCATTGTAAAATCAACCTTTTTCCTTATTTTATGCTTTTTTTTTCCTTTTCTCCCAATCTCATTAAACCCAATATGTTTTATAAAGAAGTATTGAAGTGCCGACCAATCTGTTTTTTGTCATTTAATTCATTTAACATACTAAATTTATACTAAAAAATTGATGATACATGTGTAATATAAGAAACATTAAGATGAAAATAAACATAGGTAATGACTCATCCCTTTGCTACAAACTGGGCTTTCACATTTAATGAGGGTTACAAAATACAGACATTACCTGAAATAATTTTATTACACCAAATAAAGACAATATTTCATGTTTAATATGTTACAGCTCTATGAACAAATACAGTTTATTTGTGTGTATCAAAAAAGTCATTTACAGATGAAGAAATGTACATGATGACACTACCAAATCAAAATAGCCTTATGCAGGATGTGGTGAGATTGTTCTGCATGAAAACACCAATCACAGATACAAAGAGTATGAAAATCCACAGTTTTACAGCTGGCTTCGGAAACATAAACCAGGTTTGTGAGCAACTCTTGTGTTGTTTCAGCTGCTCAGCACCCCAGTGAGAGCACAACGTTAACGCATTGAAAAACAGACACAATGAAAAGAAGAGACATATGCAAACTGAGGGGTGAGGAAATGATGCACAAGATTTAAAGTCCATGTGAAACGGAAGTTGGAGCATCTTTAGCTTCAGTTTGGTCACTTTAAAGGGGATTATTTTCCACCAAAATAGTCATGAATAATTAAATTAAAAATCTGCCATCGTTGTAAAATATTCAGCTCATTTTTAACCATTAACCTGAACATTTAAGTTTGTGAAATATGAATTTTGTGTGTAAAACTTGTTTGTTTGTTAATTCAAAGGTTTTTCACCCAACTGATTGACCTTAAAATAAAGTAAAGAGAAAGAGAACAATTGGATTGTTTTTTGTTTTTTTTTGAGTGAAATCCAGTTTTTAACCTCCGGGAAGATGGAAAGGAAGATCTTAATCCCTTTCAAGTGGGGAAGCTGTTCAAATGCAATCAGGAACTTGACGAGAACACACAGATATTTTTAGGCTTTATAAATATAATGCCATTAAGTTGCAGAAGAGAAAACAGGGATTTTGATACAAAAAATACTCTAATATTGTTTTTTGAACATATATTTTGGCATGTATTGACTGATTTACACAGGGGAAAAAAACGGTAAAATGCATCTTTCGTTTCACCAGGACTTAAAATAAACCCAGACACCCAGAGGTGCAGCTCCTCTGCTGAGACTGAGTAATGCTTACTTGAAGTTGCTGGTCTCCTCTTTGTTCTGCTCCCACCTACACACCTGCAGGTTTCGCCATCTCTCAAACAGGTCTGAGGTTTTCACCCTGGCAGACAGGCAGAGAGACTTGTGGAATGAGGAAGGATACCCATGGCCATGTACTTTCCGATTAATGTTTCTACAGGGGTAGTAAATTGAAGAAGCATCAAAAGACAACTCAAATAGACAAAGAACGGGCAGAGAATTGCAGTGGTTACGCTGTGGTGGCTCCACTGACGCCACAGGATCTCGACTTCTTACTACAAAGACAGCGGCTCCAGCGAGCGAGTCTCTAAAATAGCTGCCCTTGAACTGACATTTCCTTTGAGATGATTGGGAGATGTGATTTGCTCTGGGAGGCAGGGTGGCACCATTACTCTGGCTCAGTGACAGCAGCGGTTCTCTGCCTCACGGCCCTTCATCAAGCACCCAGAATGCGTTTGACATTAAAATTTGGCAGCCTGAGGGGCACACACAAAAGGTCAACAGACAATGTTCACATTCATACGAGAGGAAATGCTCAAACTGTAGCGAGCGCACTGGCTTATTGGGGAGTCAAGAGTTGGGCCATTTATCCTCTCCATAATGTGATATACTGTGTGGTAGTTAAACTGACAACAAAGACAGAAGTGTTCGCTATAAATGGTGCTGTCACAAATGTACATTTACTCAATTACTGTATTGTATGTAACTTTATACTTCTACTACATTTTGAGGCCAATATTGTACTTTTAACTCCTTCAACACTACATTTAGCTTCAGTTACTTTTCAGGTAATATAGGATAATATGTTAGGAATATAAAAAACAATCCGAGTGGGTCCATTCTGCAAAAAGAGTGCTGAAGTAAGTTTTGAATGCAAGACTTTTAGGCATTCATGGAGATATTTTTGGTCTATATTACCATACATTTCTGGAAACTACCATTCAGTTTTACCTTGAATAACTGGGGTTTCTGCCAATAGATACAGCCAATTATCTATTTAAACTGTCTCCTGTATGTGTGTTTTTTAGTCACATTAGCTCTCTATAGTTGACCCTCCATTTCTAACTAAAGCCATAAAATGTTGTGCAGACATTCGCGCTCCCCAGAGGATCCACCCTAATAACTCTGATCTCCTGACTTCTCCTCTAGCGCCTCCTTGAAGTCAGCATTCGTGGGTTTGAGTGAATGTTGTCTCAACTACTGTTGGATGGAGAGATATTTGGTACATTCATTCATGTTCCCCTCAGGATAGATCGTAATAACTTTAATCTAGTGCCACTATCAGGTCAAAATGTGTTTTTGTCTTGACCAGATACCTGTAAAACTAATGACATTCCCATCAGCCTCTGCTGTTCTTTGCATTTCATAATTATCGAATTAGTTCATTGCCAAACTAAAACAGTAAACACTACATTTGCTTAACATTAGCAGGTTGTCATTGTGCACATATGGATATTCTAACATTTAGCTCAAATGACAACAGTGCTGTTAGCATGGCTGTCTTTCTATATTCTTGCCTCTTGTCGCATTTAGACATTAGAAGAAAATCGTTTGGCTTTATGAAGAACTCAAAAGCTAACAAGCTAAAATAATATTTCACAGTTTTACTTTACACACACAAAATGCCTGTCTTTTTGTTTGCCAATGTCTCTCGAAACACACTTATGACTGCTCTATTAAATGTGAAGCAACAGCAGTTTTTAACATGTGGTTAACATTGTAAAAAGTAGCTCTTGTAGGCATCAAACTTACTGACAATCTCCAAGGAAAGATTATGATTTTTGGTTCAAATAATAATAAATATGTACCAAAGTTAATTAAAATATTTGATGTTTGCTTTTGGGTTCCCAAAGGACATAAAAAGCAGTCTCCTGCATCACAATCCTGTGTTTTATGACCAATATATCAACCTCTTCACTTCTTGGACTTTGTCACTCTTTATACTAGGTCACCTGACTCCCTCCTTTGTTTACTACGACAACATGAGGTTGCTGCTAAACAACAAATGTAAATATGGGTTGTAAGTGAGTCTTTCTAAGGTCCCAAAGACCATATTTTAGGACTAAGGTGACAGCTGACTTTCTGAGGATCTCTTAAGGGGGAAAAAAAGACGTTATTCTGAATAAGGTGGTCAAACGGTATGGGCTTGATCACAATAAACACTCACATTGTCAAGACTTTGACGTCCATAATCTCCTGTCTGAGCTCCCTGCATGCAGTGGAGTTGAACTCATAAGAGCCATCGTAGTTTTCCAGATACCTGGAGGGATAAACAGAGTCATCCTCGGCCTAAACCTCTCAGCACAGAGAGAATCAACAGAATTAACAGCAAGCAAACAACTGTGTAGTTAAAATGCAATAAATATATTTAAAACAGTGTGTTTAAAAGACACAATAAAGGAAAAAAAATAGCTTACATTTACTACAAAATGCCTATAAAAAGACTAGAATATCAGTGTGGCTTTGTGGGATGACAAATGACAGCAGTGATGCAACTGATTTAAGGCGTCGCAGACAGGAGAGTAACACACGGTTTACTGGACACTTGCACCAGATTCTGTTACATCTTAGTCTAAACCAATGTGAGAAACTACCTGAAGAAAAATATACCTCTCATATTTTCACTTATTTCACTGGTCATGATGAGAACTTGCATGGTTTAATACGGGTATCCTATTATTAGAAATGTTTATATACATATGGTTTATATTAATTTAGAAGAGAAAGTCTGGAAGGGAATAGGAGTTAATGGAGGATTAGATAAATGTAGCCGTGTAATGAGCATGAGAGCATCCGCGCTTTTATGTGAAGCAGTAAAATATATTTATGTATTTATAAACTGCTTTACAGTGACAGCCTAAACAAGATACTTTGATTATTATAATAAGCACACGACAGGAGGCAATAATAAATACAATTTGGGGGATTTAATATTTACAACTAGAAATAAAGTACCTGATTTTACACATACAAACAATCATTACATTGAAATGGTAACATTAAGCAAACAAAATCATGTCTTCAGTATGGGAGCGTGACTGTTTTTGGTGGATTTCACAAAATGTTTTTGCAGATATAGTTGAAAAGATGGTGAAATTCACATCTAGGTGTCAATAAGTTGCCATTTACCTGTGCGCAGATTTTTGCAGCACAACATTGTATTTACATGCAATAATTTATCTGTATTCAGAGCTCGTTAACAATGGAAGAGGGTCTTGGCCAAGATTTCTGTAAACTGGAAGCCTAAAAAATATTGGCCTTTCTCCCCAGAGGAATCAATCTTGCAGGATTGACCTAATATTAACTCTCTGGTACAATGTGACAAATATAAATGTGCTTTTAACATAAATCTAAGAGGCCTTGAAAGCCTTGAAGTGGCATTTGAAATGTTTTTACTTGCATGTAAATACAACATTGTTATATATCTTTGCTGCACAGGTATGACGCAATAAACAGGCACCAAAATGTGACATTAAGTTTTTACATCTGCTGTATAATTTTAGTCCACTTGTCAATGGTTCCCTCTTTAGCCCTGATCTATAATTTTCCTTTTAGGTTTTGGCAGAGAACTGACTCTCCCTGGCAGCATTTAAATTAATGTGTTTTATATAAAGATATTGATTTATGAGGCTAATTTTACTCTCTCTGCGGTAAATCTGAATCCAGTAAAGCTGAATGTTGTAAAATATTCAAATTTACATGCATAATGCATGACGGAAAGGTTAATCAAGCAACTGCAATGTGTGTTTGTAAGAATGAATGTTGTCACATCAGATAGAGAAGATGGGAGCATGGTGTTTCTGAAGATGGATAATATTGCAGAATATTACCTGTGGCTGTGGAGGTAAATGAGGCGAGTTTTTAACAAAAAACTCATAATAATTATAATAAAAGAATACAACGAGCAATACAATGGAGGGATGCATTAAAAGGAACAAGATGCTTTGATGAGATCGTACAAATTAGGAGCAATGAAACTGGTTGTCTACATCCACCTGATGATGCAGTGTATTTCTGAGTTTTTTTACTGAGAGCAGCATCTGTTTTCTAGTAAATATCACTTGAATTCATGCTTGTTTTAGCTAAGATGATGAAACCTTTGCAAGTGTTCTTGGTTCAGTTCTAAAAAGCAAGACTTCACCCGATGAGATGAATTTCATCTCATGTGGCATGTTAAGTTTACCGTACAATGCTGGTTCAAAAACCAATCCAGAACGAGAAAGACTAACCAGCATTTTATCGCAGATACTAAATATCTGCTGATCAGTGCAATTTGGATTTGGAGCTTTTGGGAAGAGAGGAAAAAAATCTGGCAGCTTTCTGTCTTATCTTAGCAAGGAAAGTAGAGTGGAAAAAGGGGTAAATCCAGGTCGCAGAGAGAGACAATGCAGATGTGAGAAGGGGAGATAGGGCGAGCAGAGAGAAGTGTCCACACTATGTACATGGCATACACACAGAGCTGTGCAGAACATATGAGACACAGACTGAGCAGGACAAGGCATTCAGAGATAGATGGGTGCTGGATGGGACACAGACGTACGAGGAGAAGCCGGAACATCAACAGGACACCGTGGTTCAACCAGCTTCTGAAGGGGGAGGGGGGATGGGGGTCTGGGGTCGAGGTGGACGGGATCAGACAACATGCAAGAGCAAATCTGAAGTGCAACCACCACTGAAAAAATATGAGAGTTTATACCTTTCAGAGTAATGAAAAAGAAAGAGGCATTCTTGGGTTTCTGTGAAAATACTAAAGATGCCTTCAAACTGGCCTACCTTTTTTTTTTCTTCTTAATATCGGATAGGCAGGGTGTGACTATTACGGAGGAGATCTGTGAATCTGGCTGAAAATTCTGACGGAAACATCTGTCAACATGCAGACAGGTTAAGTTAGAGTTAATTATGTGTTGGAGTCCACCCCTGCCAACTTCCTAAACCTGCATGTTACAAAAACAAGTAGAGAAAAAAAAGTGTACATGTGCTGTAGCTTGTATTCTGTCTAAAAGTATCTGAGCTGTGCGTTACAGCGGCCCAGTCCACACATGCAGGGCTGGGTCGTCAATATGATGTATCTGAATCTCTTTCACTCGCTCTTTCTCTCTCTTGCTCTCTCTCTCTCTCACACACACACACACACACACACACATTTATCTCAGAGGTGTTGTTGTGCAGTCAGTCACGCTGGAAAGGTACCTTTTCCTTCCATTTCTGGCAGGCTTCAGAGATCCATCATCCGAGAAATTAACGGGACCGGTCCAATTTCCTGTTTCGTCCCCTTTGAGTCGGCTAAACTGTTGCGCACTAGCAAGAAAATGAGTGAGTTTATTGTGGGGTTTATTGTCCACACATACAACCAAGCCCATGTGTTCACTCACAAAACCCACATTCATACACACACATACATATTCACTGTACATTGAGGGGGACCAGCTTTGGGCTCAAGAGAAACAAGTCAGAGTATGACACCAGACATTGTTAGAATGGATTTCCACTTCATGACATCATGGTTTCAATGGTTTCTTTTATGCTCTGATGGGCCTTTGCCACTAATCCTTGGTGTGATTCAAACATTCACACTCTGCAATATTGGCCTGCAGGAGTGTCAGACTTTTAGTTCAATATATTAAAGTCGCAGTGATTTAAGGGAGGAACAATCATCGCTGCCAGTGTTGCCGTTAAGGTCAAATTACTGAGAAAAGAAGAGATGCCAGCAGACTTGCAAAGAGAAAATTTGGGGCAATTTTGACCACATTTTCAGCCAGATTTTACTTTTAAAATGTGATTTCTTCAGCATTTTAACACAAACTTTTCTGTGTATTATAAAATATGCATTAATGGAAACTTGTAAGCTTCAATGAAAACTATAAATATATTGTTTTAAAAGTGTTGTAACCAGAGCCAATTCTGATTTTATATATAAAGTAATTTTTTTCAATCTAACTGAATATCTAACTAACTGAATATGTTGCACTTACTCAGTAAACTGTAGTGGAAAAGGTTTTTATATTAACCCTCCCAACGTGGCTTCTGCAGTATTTACAGCTCCAGGACTACGTATGAGGGACTCGGCTTAAAATAAACATCACTGTAATTAAGAAAAATGCCATCTAGTGCAACGGCCTGTTTAGTGTATGTGTTTTTAATTGCGTTTGGACAACTGTGGAGCCGATTAATTGACATTATTAGACTTTGGAAACACCTGAGAGCATTTTTGGTTTGATTTGTTGTCAGTAAGTATCCTTTGAAACCTACTTATCTTCTTAAAGTTCAGGACTTTTTAGGTTTTGAGACTTCACATTTCCATACATCTAAATATTAGTGGGAGTACAACTTCTCCCATTACCGGCTGATTATTATGCAAGTATTCATGAGTGACTCATTTCTGAGAGTGCTCTGTGGGTGTTGTGCTAAATTCAGCAAACTGAACCCAGAGAGCCTTTCTGGCTGCATTATGTGATCGAGCTTTCATCATCGGGGGACTCGTGTCAATCCTGATTCCTTTAGTGCCTCTTCAACGCCTCAATAACACTCTGACACCGGCCGCAGAACAGAACACACTAACATCACAGACAGAGATAGACACATCTGTGCCTAAAAGAGGACCGCTCTTATACAGGAAAGCTCATCAAACCAGCATAAATTAGCAGCCGTATTTCATCTCCTCGCGTTCAATTTGTCTCTTTTTAGCAGTTTTGCATATCTTTGTACTCGATTGTGCATCTTTGTAGTTGTTTTGTGCTTCTTTGTAGTCATTTCTGTCTCTTTGTAGTTGTTTTGTGCCTCTTCTATTTTAATAAGCATCTCTTAAAAGTTGTTTCTCTTGTCGTTGTTTTGCATCTCCTTGTAGTTGTTTCGTGCCTCTTTGATTTTAGTTTGCTTCGCACTACTTTTTAGTCGTTTTGTGATTCTTTGTAGTCATTTTGCATCTCTTGGGACTTCAAATGTGTCTGTTTTTATTTTGCACCTCTTTATAGTTGTTTTTCATCTCTTTGCAGTTGTTTTGTGTCACTTTGTTTTATTTTGCATCTCTTTGCACTTGTTTCGCCTCTATTTAAAGTTGTTTTGTCTTTTTTATTTAACATCTTTTTGTAGTCGTTTTGCATCTCTTGCAGTTGTTTTGTCTCTTGTAGTTGTTTTTGTGATTAACGCACTAACATCATAAACAAACATATTTGTGCCTAAATGAGTGCAGCTAAACTATTAATCTTAATCATCACCAAAACATGATTTCCATTAAATCTTGCCTTGGTCAATAACACATAAATGCAACATTTATATTTTCCAATAAAACCCTCATCAATCTTAGTTTACCGACTCACGGATCAATCCAGTCTTTAGCTCAAACATTAAGAGTCCATTTATCTCCCATCGACTCAATTATGAGACACAGTTGAGACAGTAATCTAAGCATTAGATCAGACAAACAACAAGCACAAAGTTGCTCTGCAGCACTAATGTGCTCTGATTCTGCCCTTGAGCGTCGTTAATGGGACTTGAGAGCAGGGAGGATTTTTATACGATTAGATTTTGTGACTTGGCTGGTTTCAAGCAGGCCTGGCATGTTTACTCAGATGTACATTTATCATGTCCGGGGGGATTTCCTGTAACAACCAAAGATACTTTATTGTTCTTATCAAAACAGGAAATGTACAGTTGTTGTTTAAAAGAAATCAGATGCAAGCTTCTCTCCATCTCTTTCTTGTTCTCTCGCAGCTTTTAACAGGGAACCACTCCTGTAAATGGTGCAACCAGCGTGTCTTATAAATTATGAACGAGCGGTTCCATGTGCCGCGATGCGCTAGAATCAATATATCCATTTTAAGCTCTGAAAAAACAGAAAGACGCTCACAATCACCCAGATACATTTGGAATAAATAATGCATCAAGAAACAGAGTGACATGTACAAAAGGTTTGATGTAATTTATCAAGCAAAAATGCCAAATATTGGCTGGTTTCAGCTGCTAAAAACAGAGAGAATTTCCTGCTTTCCTTTGTTTTATAACCGTTTTTTGAGTTTCTTCAACAGTCAGACCTTACTCAGATGTTGAAGAAAATGATTGACAGATTATCTGACAATAAAGATAATCGTTAGCTGCAACGCCACTAAGTTCTGAATGGCTCCTCGCTGTCCCACTTGGTGCTACTCCCTCTCTCTCACTGAGAGTATTTTTAGAGATCGCCCTCTTCAAGTCAAACAGAGTTGAAAGTTAATATGTCTTCATTTACAGAAGTGTGTCACTCATTTAATAAGCTTCCCCTTTTGAATCTGCTCTGCCATTTTATAACCCTACGGTCCGGTCTCCGCTCCTTCATCTTAATGTGAGTGAAGGCGTGCAGCGAGCTGATTCATGTGACGCCGTAATGTTGCTCCACGGAAAGTCCAACAGTGTTCATGACTGAGTTTGACGTTAATGGTCGTCTTTGGACGTTTAGAGGAGAAAGCTTTTACCCTTTGGTCATGTGATTGGATTTGTGTCTCTTTGTAGTCGTCTGGCATCTCTTTGTACTTGTGTCTGTTTATATTTGACATTTATTTTTACGCATCTTTGTAGTTGTTTTTTGCATCTTTGTAGTTATTTTGTCCTTTTTTGTAGTCATTTTGCAAGTCTTTGCAGTTCTTGTGTGTCTTTGTTATTATTTTGCATCTCTAGTCGTTTTGCATCTCCTATAGTTGTTTTGTGTCTCTTGTAGTTGTTTGATTCCTTACGTTGTCTCTTTTTGGTTTTAATTTTGCATCTCTTTCTACTGTTTTTGGTCTTGATAGTCTTTCTGTGTTTCTTTATAGTTATTTTTTGTTTCTCGTGGTCATTTTGCATCTCTTCCTGATTGGTTTGTGTCTCTATGAGTGACGTTTTGGAGGTGAAGGGCAGGGAGAGCCCATTGAGCCCATTCAGTAACCCATCCATGGCAGTTTGGTTTAGTCAACAGAACTACTTGGTAAGGTTTAGGAAAAGGATCGTGGCTTGGGTTAAAATGCGTATTTCTGTCACGGAGATGGACGTTTTCACAAAGAGAAAACTCCCTTAGCTTTCCACTCCCTCCTCTGCTGACGTTGTTGCCTGGAACCCTCTGTTTATTTTATAGAGGTGTTTTTTTCTGAGACACAACAGAAACACTCTGCCAGCATGCTCTCTGGGTGTGGCCGACCCCATGTGCACAGCGACTTCTGCTTGTTTACGCTTGGAGAGAAGTCATAAGATGACGTCTTCCCCCCTCTCTTTCTGCATCAACCCCACACACACACATGCAAACACAGTCATTTCATCACGCTCGCCGTCTCCTTCCCCTCGCTCTCTCCCCCACTTTCACTGAGGTGTGTGTGCAGACAGACTGTAGCAAAATGGCTGCCGCTGCATGAGCCCTCTGGTTTCTGTTGTGTGGCTTGTTCCCCCCCTCTCTCCTAAAAGAGGGGCACTGGCGTGGGAAGGTGTATATGTGTGTGTGTGTGCTGGGTCTGAATTCATGCATCTCGCTGCAGAGGTTGGGATGCCATGAATCCACATTGAGTATCATCGGACCAGCCCAGCAGGGTGGCAGGGGAGGGGTTAGCTGTGAGGAGCTTTCAGATTGCAGCACATGTATGTTTGCTTTGAAGTTAACATATATGTGCTGTGTGTAAAATATCTGGAGGTGGGGGTAAAGTTTGCAGATTGTTCCTTTTGGTTTGGAGTGTTTTTTTTTTTTTTGTGAGATTTCTTTTTTACCACCTAAAGATAAAACATCCCAGCTTCTCAGTATCTGCTCGTCTCACACTGAAATTTGTCTCAGGATGTAAATAAAAAGGGCTTGCAGGGTTAGTGGATAAAACTGGTCTTAAAATGGGGTTAGATGGGTGAAAAAGTGGACTTCCAACCAGCTCAAGAACCCATGTGAGGGAGACAAATATGTTGCAGAGGTCTTATAAAACCTGGCTCTGCAGTGGCTGTGTGTGCAGCCTGGTCAAAATGACTTATTTATCAGGGGCCGATAAGAAATACACATCATCTTTCTCATCGTGTTGTAATCATCATCATCATCAGCTCCATTAGCTTTCAGTTGCATTGTGATAATCTGATGCCTCTGCTGTAAGATGTAGGCTACGACCAGTCAAGAAGGCTGAAAATCAAATAAACATCTCTGGAGTAAAGAAAAAAAGAAAAAAAAGAAAAGAAAGGGAAAACATTACCATACACAGCTGGAGCACTGTGTATGGTATGAATGTGATGCTTCGTTTTCAGAAAATATCGGAAAAAATAAATCCAATGGAAATTGTTTCTATGTCACTAGGAAAAAAGATGGATGGTTAATTGCTATTGTTCTTCCCAGCCATGAAAGCTTGTTTTCCTCCATGCGTCCCCACATGTAGGCTAGTTCACCCAGACTACTCCCATTTATACTGAGCAATTTATTTATTATTCACAATTCAGTTACTAAATGAGCAATAAATCACACAAAACTACTATGAATGCATGCTTTTTTCCCCCCAAATACACATCCTTACAGTGTGTATAAGCAGCAAGGCCTGCACTCTAGTTACCTTTTATCAAACTGATATAATCGTCTCTTACCTCTTAATGTAGTTTTTTCCATAGAGAATCTGTTGTAATAGTGTGACGAGTCCAAATGCGCAAATAAATATAAAGCAAAGAGATCTATTGCCGAGTAGATCTTTACCCGACGACGGGTCGGCGTACCCCATCCTTCGGCGCAGCATCCAGGGCTGACGGTGACACCCGGTTAGGTGTCTCTCTCCGCTGCATTCAGAACCAGGAGCGCAGGGGTCGTGTGGCCGCCGGACAGGACATCGTCCATCACCTTTTTCTAGGCTATGTTACTGCTCTCGTACTGCAGCAGCATCATTGCTTTGGGGTGATGAGCATCGCAATGTGTCGCCTCGGCCCTGCGTCCACGCCTTCTGCAAAAAAATTACTATATTTTTTATATATTTTGCAAGCTGACGGGTGCAAAAACATGAAAGATCCTGCAGAAAATGTTGATTTATGTCGGATATCGTGCGCTATGTATTACTCGAGGTGCAGCAGCTCGGTCGGATGCAAAGCACTGCAGATTATCCAAAATGACGCGCTCACAAGGTTATTCCCAAAAATATTAAATCAGATAAAGCAAACGCGTCGATGCCAAATGCGTTTTTCCCCTCTCTCTCTCTATCCTCTCTATCTTTAGATTACTGATGCGAGCAGCGACGGAAAACACACACACACATCCTCCACCTCCAATCTGAGCAAAACTGCGTGACTGAAATGTAAAAGCAGCAGGATGATGCGCCTTTTCTCAGCCAGCCGGGGGCGCGTTTCATTCAGATGCTCCTCACTCAGCCAAAACCCAAGGTCACCGTCTCCTTTACGAGGATGCACCTGTGCTCTGGAAATATAGGCTATAAATTCACCCGAGTCACCTGACATCCCTATAGGCTGGGAGAAACATCAGAGCCCGCCTCTACATTGTAGATCTCAGCACCTAAAGATACACTTTATTACAATTTCTGATAGATAGATAGATAGATAGATAGATAGATAGATAGATAGATAGATAGATAGATAGATAGATAGATAGATAGATAGATAGATAGATAGATAGATAGATGGATGGATGGATGGATGGATGGATGGATGGATGGATGGATGGATGGATGGATGGATGGATGGATGGAGGGACGCTGTGTAATGCTCAAAGTGTAAATAAATGACCAATGACAAATCAACCACACAAAACTCACTATCTAAACGTTGCCGCTGTGTGTCTGCAGCTCCCTGCGTCACAGCTGCACGTCACATGATGACCTTTCAAGTACTTTTTATTGGGTGTATTATATACAGTTTTTAGGGATGCAAATGAAAGTAAAAATTGTGACAACCAAGCAAGTTCTCCCCTCCCTATCTTCTCTTGATTGGCTATTTGAAATTTAATGAGTCACACCACTATTTTAGGGTCTGTGGACAACTTAAACCCTAACAAGCAACACTGTGGTGAGCTAAACCCTCTAAGACCCCCCTAAGAAATCAGTGGATCTTTACAGTGCTGGTGCTGATAACTGTATTAGTGCCACTGATTTCTGCCAGTGCCCCCTTTGACAGCTGTTTTAATGTGTCATCAGAGTCCATCTGGTGCAGTCTGGGCTCTTCCAGCATTCTGCATTAACACCTTTACAAGCAGCAGAGTGGTAGGTGGATGTGAAACAAGAAATACCTGATGAACCATCATGCAATCAGAAGGGTGTCTCTCTTATACACTTGAAATGTGAGAACTGCAGGAATATTTCTGTTCTGTATGTCGATAAATGATCAGTGAGCAAACGTGTTAAGCCTTCCACTTTTACTGACACATATCCCATATGGGACAGTTTCATAATTTCAGCAGTGTTATGTAATCTGCATCACGTAAATAGCTAGAAATCAGATGAAAACACTGACATTTGAATTCCTTTAAATATATTTTTACTTTTATGGCTGCCCATCTTCTTATTTTATGCCACTTAGCCTATCAGGATCCAAGTTGTAGAGGCAGCAGGCTCAGAAAAGAAGCCCAGACGTCCTTCCCCCCAGCCATGGCCCTCAGGACGTGCAGCACTTTCAGGCCAGATTGGATATGAAGTCCCTCTAGCACGTTCTGGCTCTGCCCTAAAGCCCCTCCTAGTTGGACATACACAGAATACATCCAAAGGAAAGTCATCACTCAGAGCTTTTTATTAGGGGCTTGGAACATATTGATGGCCATAGTAACTGGCACTGGGATAAGAAATTAGCTGTTGTGCCCTTCTGACCTCTGCTTCCTCACATTTTTTGTTCACTGTGTATGGACTCTGTATATTTATTAATGTATAGGCATACAGGTGAGGCCTATATGATGAAAGCTAAGCCATCTCCATGACACACAAGCAAACTTAAGATGTGAGAAATAGTTAAATTTATGTTAAATTTATTTTATTAATGCATTTACGTGCAATTCTTCATTAATTTTGAACATAGATGTGACATGTTATTGGACGTGTGGAACTGATTTTTTTTTACAGAAAAAATATTTATCTGGACAGAAGTTATGTTTTAATTTCAAATCTTCTAATTTAAATTGTAAGTTGTATATCCGTACATGCAAATTGTATAAATTATAAAATACATTTTGGGGGAAAGGGACAATAAAAACCATCCTTTCGGCGAGTATTATTAGCATATCAGCAGAATGCTACATGGGGACACATTTCGGTGTTACACAGGAAGCAGCACGGATGTGATTTGATGCGGCGCAGGCTCCTCTTCCGGTCTCTTTTCCCTTAGCCACCGGACGAAAATGGTAAGCTGAAACGCTGGCAGTCAGAAATCTCTTAACATCTATGTTATGTGCCGTTCATCTGACACGGGAATATAATGTTTCGATGTCGGATAAACATAATAACCAGTTTGGTGAACTATTTTTCCGAAGAATCTTAATTTTGACAAGAATAAGCGTTTTTTTCCAGTCCCTGCATCCAGCATTTAGTTGCTGCTATTAGCATTGAGGTTCCGGCTACAGAATGGGCCTAAGTCAGCCGAGAAAAGACCAGATAATGTTATAATCACTCTACATATTTTCGGATATACATTTTTGTTCACCACAAATTAACTACTGTTATTACTCATCGGAAGGTAATTGTTGTAAGTTAATAGCTTACTAGCGTTTCTGTAGCAGCTAGCATAACTGGCTAATCACTTCATGTTGCACTGAATGAGTGTGGCTCCTGAGTTTACACACTGTCTGCACACAATAGTGGGAAATGCGAACATGTAAGCGCTATTTTCATCTCGGACTAGGCGAAATGCTACTCTTTTATAGGGGCTAAATGTATATGTTTATGGTTTTGCTTCCAACAGTTGGGGGTCCCTCACATCTAGCATTAAGTGGTTGTTGCTGTCTTGTCAGTGATGTTTTCAAACACAAATGTCTGAACAAATGAATTACTATGATTCATCCTTCTGTTCTGAGACAAGACTGTGATGGCTTTAACCTGTAATAAAAGTCAATAGGAATTGTCTCTTAACCTTTTATTTAATATTTTTACCCCCTCAGACGAAGGGAACATCATCTTTCGGTAAGCGCCGGAATAAGACGCACACCCTGTGCCGTCGCTGTGGGTCAAAGGCTTATCACCTGCAGAAGTCCTCCTGTGGCAAGTGTGGCTACCCCGAGAAGCGCAAGAGAAAGTGTGAGTAACCTAATGGCATGTTTGATGAACAAAGTCATTGATTGTTTATTACTTTTCCCCTTTGATTCAGTTCCATAAAGCAATTTCAGCTAGCTTTGCAGTGTAGGTTGACATAACTATGTTGAATTGTCTTCATGGAAATGAATATGGGAGAATTAAAATGTCAGTCTTATCGAGATGGGCCTGTCCTGATGAATACTGATGTTTGGTTTTGTAGACAACTGGAGCGCTAAGGCCAAGAGGAGGAACACCACTGGAACTGGCCGTCTGAGACACCTGAAGGTTGTCTACCGCAGGTTCAGGTAAGATCTTTAGACCGAATATACTCATAATATTACCGAGAGAGGGACTTGTGGATTTGTTGTTTGTGGTCTGTTGATCCTTCTTGTGCCGTGGCATCAGAAATGTGTGTATATAAATGAAATGCCATCTTGTGGCTAAGACTTAATATGTATTTAACACAAAGAACTCAGAAATTGGGATGAAACCAATTAGTTTTGATCAATTAATCTTCAGATTGTTCTGATTCATCTGTAAAATATTAGAAAATACTGAAATGCCCAGATGCTGGCTTTAACAGTCTTGTTTTGTTCGTCCAAATGTCTTTTCTGCCACCACTGCATAAGAAGCTACTTAAACCAATATCAATAATGTGTGGGGTTATTCTGTCAATTTGATAAATCGTGTGCTTAGGAATCACTTCAAATTTAGACATTATATAAACCTGATTAGTAAATGAATTGGAATCATTATCTTTAACCAAAAACATTCAATCTGCTTTCTGAGAGTTGTTGACATATTTCCCAGTGTGGAGTATAAGCAAGATTTTTAACTGCCAAGAGGAAGCTGATTTCTGTATATTTTCCAGCCGTGATGTGAAACGGTCAAAAATGCTAGACAGGCATGTTTATGAAAAACAAACAAATGCTGGATTACATTTCCATATGATAATCAGCATGGTTGACATTGCATAATGAAAAATATGGTGCATTTGCAAACCACTTCAATAGTATAAACAATTTTTTAAACAAATGTTTAAAAAACACATGTCATTACTGAATTCACCCAACAGCACAGCGACTTACTGTGAGACTATAAACAAGAAGCTGTAAACTAAATATCTGTGGGACGATCACCTGCTTACCTCAACTTCACATTTTTCTCTTGCTCCTTTTTAATAACTCTGCAGAGGGTATTTTGCCTCCAGGATTAATTAGTCTCCCACAGGTTTATTCCCAATTTATATCCCCAATGTGTCCCCAGTGGCACAGTCTTTTTTTTATTTGAGTGTAGCTTTTCACATCTTATTTGCTGGCTTGTAATGGGTTTTCTCCCATTTTTTAAAAATGGATTTGGCAGATAAATTATATTTGGTTTGCCAAATACAGTGGAATTCTGTTAGCAGTCTGTCTATTGTCCTGTTTTAAGTCTCATCAATGCTGCTTACCAATGATGGTGAAAAAATAAATGTCTGAACAAATGAATCAAAATGATATCAGTATTTTCTCTGAGGTGAGCATCACTGGTAAGACAAGGACATTAAATTAATTCTCTGAAGTGCCTGTGACCCGATGGTCCCTTAAAGCTTAGACAGATGCTAAAGCAATCACCTTTAGTATACTTAACTTTCATATTGCAAGTTTTACCATAAGTATGACCCTGTTGTGCCACATGATTGATGGTTAACTAACAATAATCCTGCACACATTTCATTTAGCTGTGCCAGTTCCAGGATCCTGCTATTGTTTGCTCTTTAACTGGGGCACTTCACTGGAAATGGGCGAACATCCTTATTAGTTAAACCTGTTACACCATCACAATGTGCTTTTAAAAGGACAGTTTCCTTAAACTGAATGCCAAAAGTCATGAGACCTAAATTCAACACCCTCCTGGTTTTTCCTGTGACGTACATCTTCTTAGATGACCTTTTTTTTTTGTCTGTGTTTTGCTGACAGAAGCACCAGTATTAACATTTATGCCACATACTTGCTGTTTATTCTGATTTAAACAAGTCAAGGAGAATTAAATATTTATAGTTCAGAATTAATCACAGCTCTTTTAGCTCAGTACCTCACAAGTTGGCAGACCAACCGTAATGACTGGCAGACAGTAAGCTGGCACAAAGCTTTTAGCACAATTTTTTAACAGGCAGGATAACTATTTTTTGAGGAATAGTTATTAATTACTTTAACCAGGATTTACTTCAGTAAAATTGCGCTTTTTGACATTCGGAAAAACAGTGTTCATACACATCCCTGGCTCTGTATTATTATTATTGGACAGTAAATCAGTGTTATTGTGGGTGTTGACTTTAAATATGAACACTCTTTCTATAAAACTGCAGACTCTTTAAATGGCATTTCTCTATATCAACCTCCCTTCTTTTTCTCTTCCTATTTTCCCAGGAATGGTTTCAGGGAAGGCACCACCCCCAAACCCAGACGTGCTGCAGTGGCCGCCTCCAGCTCATCCTAAAAGACACATTTTTTGTTAAATAAATGTGATGTTCAACAGGAGTTTCAGTCTTTGTCTTTTGAATTTTAAGCCTTATTGTCTGGCCAGTGAAAGCAAAGACAGAGGTGATGTAATCAAATACACACAGGGTGTTGAGACTTCCCACCTGGTTAGTTTGTGCAGTTATCTGAAGAGATTTCATTGTCAAAACTCAACCGAAGCTTGAAATAAATGGTGTTTTCAGAATCATGAACTATTGTTTTAATATTTATAATATTTATATAAGTTTGGTAATGTTCAGAGCCAGTGAAGTTTGTGCTGTCTGAGTTTAAAATACAAACTACTTAAATGTGCATGAATGAAACAAATTGAAAATATTAGATTAACTGCCATAAACTTAGTTTTACAGAAATATTATGCAGACACCTGCAAGACAAGTGATCTATGAGAGGTTTAGGAAACTAATTTAGAGAAGCAGTATAAGTCTGCATCAAGCATGTACATAGAGGCTTTAGGAATAAAATGAGATTTAATATATAATTGTTGGGTTCTGATCAAAAGTATGGATCCCACAAGTATTTTTATGGTTTGGTTGGGTCTGTTCAAACTGACTCAAATACTGTATAATTACATTTTTAACATACTTTGCTTCAGTATTTCTGTTTAATCTGCCTCAATACATTTAGGAGGGAAATATAGTGCTTTTTACTCCCCTCTTACCTTTTGTACAGTTATTAGTACATATCGTGCTGATATGCAGTTGTGCAAAGCATCATAAATAAGCTCCATATAGATAAACATTAAAATTCTTTGTGCGTATGTTAGTGATAACATGAAGCACATATTGCTGATAATACTGCCAACACTATCATCACCCAGGCCTCTGTTCACTTATCAAACACAGTTTTTTGATGCTGCTGGTTGAATGCGATGTTCAGAACTGATGCAAAACTATTTTGAGATTGCAGAGAATGGCATATAGGAAATTTAGCAGAATTATTCACTTGAGTGATGAATGAAATGGTTTCAGTACCACTCTTCATCCAAAAACATTTAGTCCACATGCTGGAGATGTATTTATTCATTTATAATCTATTATAAAATAAATGTTGTCTAAATGACAGTATACCAACATAAAGGCTAAAAAATGTCACCATGGAAGCCATTGTCAATAAGGTTTTTGAGGGACATGCATTTTCTCCTAGAGTGCATTTGTTCCTGATATAAAAGATTTCTAATCAAAGTCTGCAGACAAAATCTGACTTTTACTGAGCAGACTGCTTTTCGTGTCCCACGTGAAAACCAAATTATGATCTTTTTAATCTAAACCTAACTGCGTAATTTTGTTGTTTTAATCTCAGTTACAGAAATGTATTTATTTTAACCCAAACCATCATCATCCAAACTGCAAATGTGTTGCAATGTGTTTAAACTGTACTTTTGTCATGAATGCACAACATAGACTGTTACCTGGGAGGAAATGTGTTTCTCTCAAAACAAAATTGTGAATGCAGTTTCCTTGTATGTGGGTGTAATTTGTACTTTGGCTGCAGAATGAGGGTCTGCGTCAGGGCCAGGGCCCCCGGTAAAAGTATCTGTATCAGGGAAGTAGTTTTAAAGCTGCCCTGAACTTCCCACAGCATCTCTGCCTCTTTCACTTAGTGAAATGGCAGCTGGAGCTGCAGCTTCAGTGCCAGAGCAACAGTTTCCAAACATCTTAAGCAACAAAACAAGTCTAAATATTTACCAGGAGCCAAACAATGCTGAAATTTCTCCGATGACGAGTGGAGGAAAGTCTGTTTACAAGTGAGTCAAAGGTTTGTGTTTTATGGCTGCAGCTGGAAAACTTCCATGGAGACCGCCAGAGAAGAAAAGCAGCAGTGAAAGGTGGTGGAAATGTTTAGGTGTGGGAATTAAGAGGATCAACTACATATCGGAGTAGTAAAGCTTTATTCTGCAGAGGACATTGGGAGGAAGAGGTTTAATTTCCCAGCAGGATAGAGACTCTAAACTGGCATCAAAGAAGATATATCCAAATCCAAAGACCTGTCCCAAGAAAATTTTGTTCCCAAACATAGCAGGTAACACTAAGCCTTTGTCTCTGAGATTTTTTTTTTTTTTTTCCTGCCTTCAGTGGTTTGCAGGTCTGTTTTGTTTCTTGTAATACCTCTGATTCCCAGTACCTGCCTCTACACTGTCAGCAAAGGTCGTCTAACATGATCTGCAGCCTCAGAGGCAGAGCGTGGGATCTATCACAGATAAGGCTGTTTCTCAACATGCCTCTCGGTGCTGCCACAGGGCTTCTCCTCTGTGCTGCCAACATACTCTATGAAATACTGTTGTTGTTTTAACCATTTTGAAAGCTGTACTCCAGCTAAAATAAAAAATAAATTCTGAATAGGTCTGGGGGTCATTGCTACTGAGGCAAATCTTTCTCACAGCAGATTTGCCTTAGTAGTAAAATCACAGTTGATACTAATAACATCAATGAAAGCTCTTTTCAAGTAAAGTTTCCCAGTAAGACTTGAGCATGAATTGTACTGGGACCCTGAACTTAAAAGAAGCAGCTAAAAATAATTCAGCCATTATCTCCTTCTGCTTATGACATGTGCAAATGTATTTTATGAACCCATAAGATCTAATTTAATGTGATGAAGAATTGAAATAATCAGTGTGCTGTATAGGAGCAATGTACTTCTTCTGTAAGTTGCTTAAACACTATAAAATGCTTGAATTAAATTTTGTAAACAATGTAGGAACCCTGAAGATAAAGCATACGATGCAATAGTTCAGTAGGAAAGTATTGTATTTATATAATATATAGTATAGTATGTGACAAATAAAAAGATATATCAAATATATGGAAAAGTATATGAATAAATCAGCCCACCAGAGTACGAAGGAGTATTAGGGCCACATTAATAAAAAAAAAAACAATAATTACGAGAGAAAAGTCGAAAATAATGAATTAATTACGAGAATAAAGTAAATTCCTTTTTTCCTAAATGTGACCCTAATACTCCGTCGTACAGAGAGTTAGACCTGTTTTCATACATCCTACAGTAATAATCTCTATGAAACTTGGAAAAAGCTAAAAGTGCAGTTACGCTGTGCACCAGCAGGAGGCGATAGAGAAGTGTAAACCTGCGCCCCTCTGAAGTCTCCGTCCCTCTTTCCCCTTTTCCGTGTGACGGCAGGTGAAGGCGCAGTGCGGCGGGGCTGCAGCTCTCACACGCAGGAGTTAACCTGTTGGACTGCTGGTCCTGCTGCTCTCTGTCTCTCTGTGTGCCAGCAGCTGGCTCTCCTCCTCACCACTCTCTGAAGCAGCCCTGGATTTGTTTTTCTTGCAGTTTTATGAGTTGGAATGACATTCTCCTGAACAGAGGCTGCTGTGATGAGATGTAAGTATGTCTGATTGTTGCTTGTGTGGCTGAAAAAAACCTTTATATTCCTTGAACACAAACTGATTTCCAACTGTTTTTGAAGCCTCTGTCCTAGGATCAGTTTGCGCTCTGCTCTTGCTGTTGCGGGAGCCTGCGTGCCGGGGAGATGAGGTTACCTCCAAAACAGGTAGGTGAGAGGTCAGAGGGTTGTCATGCCTGCATTGTCATATCTGTTAGTCTGGGTATTTGCTGCTAGTGGTCAAATGCAGGAAACATGTTGAATAGGCCTGAATCAATGTGCGTGCAAGCGTGTGTTTTCCTTCTCTCTGTGGTTTTATCAGGTCTTCCTCTGAGCCCTGCAGGGCTAAGCTGCCAATACACTTCAACACATTCCCGTAAGCCTGATAATGAACAGGCCCCGGCAAGCCTGCTCCTGGTACAATGCGGGTCAACCAGATGATTTATTCCAAATCATGTTTGACATCTTATTTTCCTTCCTCAGCTCATTATCATAAAGGAACTCCAGCATTCTGGGGCCTTATCATGGATTTTTCCAATACAACTTGCTGCAGTAAGATCATTGTATTTATCTAATATAGGAAGTGTTTGATCTTCCCTACAAGACTCAGCACTGACAGATTCATGAAATTGGATGCATGTCCTCCCAGCAGTGAAGCCCCCAGACAGACTTTTCCTGTCTGACCTGCGGCCAAACATGTAGCCCGACCTGTACGATCACATCCCACCCCTTATATACACAGTGTACCCTCCTGGCCTCCAGCCAGCATTATCAGCTCTCACACATG
This sequence comes from Serranus cabrilla, assembly GCA_903364295.1. Lineage (NCBI taxonomy): Eukaryota > Metazoa > Chordata > Actinopteri > Perciformes > Serranidae > Serranus > Serranus cabrilla. Next base: position 10,163 of record CAFUXE010001646.1, on the reverse strand, counting down.
GGAACAAAAAGTTTCATTGCATCCGATCTCTGCTTTTCTGAGCTGCAGAAGACGTCCTGTGATTTCTGAATCAGATGCTGTGTCATTGTTGCAGTGAAGGCCCACACAGGAAGACTTTCACTCACGGAAGATGAGTTTTTCCGTTACTTAAGAACTGAACTCTTTGCGACCTGCAAAATCAGATAGTGTCCTTGTAGTTTACACAGCAGTCTGAAGAGGTTGTGGATCTGTTGGTTGTGCTGCTTGGAGACAGAGGGATGGGGGCTGCATGGGCAGGGACAGACGTGTTTTTACATGAAGTGTATATCGGCTTTCTGCAGTAATGTTGTTTTTTTGTCAGAGGAGCTCGACCTTTACCTGGAAGTTTCATGGTTTACTGCATGTTTCACACAACATGACCTGTTATTTGTAATATTATGAACTTGTGGTAATCCGTGCATAAATCTAAAGGGTGAAAGAATGTGTGATGTAAACAGTGTTATCACTCATCATGTTGTAATCAAATAGGTTCTGATTTCTCACTCTGAAACAAGAGTGTGTGCTTGTTTTATCTTGTCAGTGCGTACTTTAGTCAGCCCCCCCGCCTCCACCTGTGTCAGTGTAAGAACAAAGACCTTTTCACTAACTGACTTGAGTAGTTTTTTCCACATGTATTTTTTTTATTTATAAGTGAATGTGTAAAAAAAACATACCGTAACCATGCAGCCAAGACCGTGGGAGTCATATTTCAGTCTTTGTTATATCTGTGTGATTTTTATTTTAGATACATAATGCATCCTAAAGAGTCATTTCTGAAAGGTATACTTTGATATTTTGGGAAATTGATACCATTCTGTTAACAAAAAAAGCACTTGGAGAGCGCAGACCTCCACCAAGGCCATAGGGTCAGTTACGCAATACCAGATTACACACTTGAAGGATTATATTGAAAGCATGTATTCTGGGAGCACACTGGCATTGAAATATTTCATCCACTAGATGGCGGCAGTTAGTGAAGGCAATATGGTCATATCTTTATATACGACTCATCTGATCCAATCTACCGAACTGACTTCACTCAGCTGTTTTGTTGTGAAGGCAGTTGAGGAGATTGAATGAGTTCAGTCACGTGTGTTCCTACTCGAAAACCTTTTAATAGCTCAGTTGGACACCTCCAAAGTAAACTGAAACGTTTCTATTTTACTCATGATTTGTACAAAACTAAATAGTTCTTTCTAGGAATGTTTCTAGAAATTATGAGGATCAATAAAACAGTCTTTCCAAGTATGACATTGGGATTTTATTGCATCTCTTCCCGGCTGAAATAAATCCTGAAAACTACACTTGGAACAGGATCAATTTAATTCCCTCACTTTAACAGCACATTTAATAAAAGTGGGTGCAGTCTTGGACACGTAATGTCCGGACAGATGTGTTTTTTGGAAGTGATAATCCAAGACGGATGTTTTGCTAATTCGCATTCAGGAAGTAAGAGTGTCTCAAATATTTGATCCCATGCATGTGTGTTTTTAATGTTAGTATTTCACTATTTGACTTCTTCTTCTTCTTGTTCTCCATAGTCAACCCATGCTGTTACATCCCCTGTCAGCACTTGGGTGTGTGTGTCAGGTATGGTGAGGACAAGTATGAGTGTGACTGCACTCGCACCGGCTTCAGCGGGGAAAACTGCACTGTCCGTGAGTCCAATTAAGCTCATGGGACCAGTTCTCATATCCTCCTTTATTCCTGCACTGTCAAAGAATTTGAAACATTCTGTTATTCCTTTGTACATAAAACACAAGGGATTAGATGTAAGGCTTTGTAAAAGGCTGTTGTTAAATCAGGAAATAGTGCAACAAAGCTCCTGGCTCAGAGTTTGGACTTCTTGTCTAGACCCAAATATTTGGAAAGAATTGGAAGAAACAGGAGCAGCGGCCAAAAGAGGCCAGCTGGATCAGAGCTGCTCCTGCCTTCCACTGCACCTCCTACAAACTCTGCTTCTAATTAATGAGCAAACGTCACACACTGGGGCCCTTAATCAGATGTGATGTATTTGGCTGACAGTTATGCAGTTACAGCCAACTAACCAGGCGTAATAACAATTAACCATCGCTTTGGTTGTGCAGAGAGAGAAATGAAAGAAAGGAGGGGGAGGAGAAGGAAAGAAAAGCCAAACAGGAAAACAGGAGCCTGTGATAACATTTACTTAGAACAATACTTTTTTTTTTACATAAGATAGAATAACCACACACATTTTTCACCATCAGAAGCAACAAAGAGACAAAAAACAGCTAAAGTAAAGAGTAAATATTTGTCAGGTGGTCAGGAATATAACTCCAAATGAAAGCTAATTGGATTTAAAATAATAATAAACTTTATTTTTTTAGTTATTTTGAACCCAATTTGCTTCATGAAATACTATACCCTACCATATAGATGGAAAGATACGGAATAATCAGTGAGATTAAACAAAATATTGGTCAAACACAGACGGAGAAACAAAATGTAAATACAAAATAAAAAAACAAGGTGCATAATAATAACAAGAATAATAATCATAATAATTATTAAATATATAAAATTAAAATATTACGGTGATTATTATATATTAGAAAAACATATTATTATTCAGGAATTCTTCACACAAAACTGAAATACTGATGGTTTTAAGATTAAATTTAGATAAAGTATTAAAGTAGGATCCTAAATGAGCCTTTTTTCATATGAGTCGTTATTGGGCTCTAATGGAGCATTGTCCCAAACAAATGTTCAGTTTAATTAGTACAAACCAAATGACACAGAAAGCCGGGACGTTTTGGGCCCTGAGACAGTTACTGGTAATCCAACCCACCTCCAGGATGCTCCAAGCTGGAATGTTAATTGTCTTCGACTGGGAATTGAAATGCTCTGATCCAGACTATAACGCCACGGCCAAGTTTGCTGCGTGTCCTCTGTGGCTGTGACATCATGACTTTGTTATCCTGACTGAATTTCCACTCTGTATATCCAGCTGCCCTGACTTCCAGTAAGAATAACATTTTTTTTAACGTGTTTCCCACCACAGCCGAGTTCTGGACCAGAGTGCGTCAGTTCTTAAAGCCCGGTCCGGATGCGGTTCATTACATTCTCACACATTTCCGCTGGCTGTGGGACATCATCAACTACACGTTCCTCCGGGACGTCCTCATGCGGCTGGTTCTAACAGGTCAGCGGCTCATCCAATAAAATGATTCAATGGCCACATATTCAATGTATCTAATAACCTTTTTTTTTTAACAGTGAGGTCCAACTTGATACCCAGCCCTCCAACCTACAACTCAAAATACAGCTATCTCAGCTGGGAATCCTACTATAATCTGAGCTACTACACTCGACTTCTGCCCCCAGTGCCAGAAGACTGCCCCACACCTTTGGGCGTCAAAGGTTAGTTCAATACTTTGTCAATACCACAGGTTTAAAACAATAAGATCTACAATCAGCCGGGAAAGGACTTGTATTGTAATAGCCATAACGCCATAACTCAGGACCGGAAGGAGAGACTGTAACCTTATTTCTGAATTGGTGACACTTATCTGGCCTTGAGGCACAACAAACAGCATCTTTTTTGGCAATTAACCATAACTGCATCCTGGGATTGGTGCCACTCAAGACAATTATGATTGTGAGAAAAAAATACAAACAGGCCAGAACACATTTTCCCCTTGAAACGACTGATAAAAGGTGCTGCCAGAACATGCAAGACTACATGAGTCTGGACAAGTATGGATGTGAACTGCAACTTTACATTGTAACATTATAACAGTTACAGTAATTTTACTTTCCTCCAAAAAAAAATTAGAATTGGCAAGTCTTAAAAATGATTCTACCTCATTAAAATATAACATCAATTAAAAGAATGCACGTGTTTCTATGTTTCATACTTGTGTCAGTTTCAGTTTGGACCAGGATTGACTTATAAACTAGTTGTGAAGTCACAAATCCCTCAAAATCAGATTTTGAATGAGCCGAGAGAAACTTTCCACTATTAGCAGGTGGACGTGACAACAGCACATTAGTGTCAAACTCACAAGCGCACGTGAAACATTCTGCACAGTGAAGCTCGATCATCAAACCGTTTGAACAAGAAGAGCAGCATATGTTTGAGTGGTGGGAGTCTTTAAATAGTCCATCACGGTGATGCACAGACACATTGTTGACCTTGGTTGGTTCAGAGGTGCAGTATGATGTGTCACTGTATCAGCACTGTTATGACTAGAGGCACGTTGTATCTGTGCTGTGTTTGACGTTGTGCTGTTTCTGTTCAGGCGCGGCTGGGCTGCCTGACCCTGAGCTGCTGGTCGACAGACTTCTGAAGAGAAGGACGTTCAGGCCCGACCCCCAAGGCTCCAACCTCATGTTCGCCTTCTTCGCGCAGCACTTCACCCACCAGTTCTTTAAGACCTACAATCGCATGGGTGTGGGCTTCACCAAGGCTCTCGCACACGGGGTTAGCCACACTCACAGCTCTTTGTGATAATAAACTTTTCAGGTGCATGCTTTCTTTGAATGCATCTTTGAGGTTACGGTCTGGATTTAGTGAAAGATTTGGAGGGTTGATGAAGTAGAAAAAAGCCTCGCAGAATGCCTTTTCATCTCATGTTCTCACTTATTTTATTTTTCTTAAAGGTGGATGCAGGGCATGTTTATGGAGACAACCTGGAACGTCAGCTCCAGCTCAGGCTTCACAGAGACGGAAAACTCAAGTATCAGGTGAATGAATGAAAACAGTTAATAGAGAAAACCATCAGCAGATTGTGAGACATGGGGCCCTGGTCACTGACATGCAAGAGGCCCCCCCCACCTCTCCTACAGAGACAGAGGATGCACTGACTTTATAGTAGTTTAGCCTTTTTTTGTTGTTGTTTTGCATCCTTTTGTAGTTGCTTTGAGTCGCTGTAGTCGTTTTGTGCCACTTTGTAGTTATTTTGCCCCTTTTCGTAGTCATTTGGAGTCTGTTTCTGGTCTCTTTTATGTCTCTTTGCAGCTTTTTTGCTTTTCTTTGTCGTCATTTTGTGTCTCGTGGTTATTTTGCCCCATTTTAAAGTCATTCTCAGTCTTTTTGTGCCTCTTTGCAGCTGTGCCTCTTAGCCTTTTAGTGTCTTTTTGGAGGCATTTTATGTTTCTTTGTGATCATTTTGAGTCTCTTCCTGGTTGGTATTTACCCACCCATGGAGAAAACACATGCAGAAAGAATTATCTAAAAAAAAATCTGTTACTCATTAACAGTTGATTTGTCATTAACTCGTTAACTTAATCATTAATTTCTGCCACATGCCACTGATGTAAATATACTTGATTTGCTTTTTAACATGACATGTTTGTCTTTTTAATATGACAATACTTTCAGATAAATCGATTGAGTTGTGATATATAACCATTATTTATTGTTTTCCCGTCAGTTAGTTGACGGCCAGATGTACCCTCCCACTGTAGCTGACGCGCCCATTAAAATGAGCTACCCGCCTGGGATCCCTCCTGAGGGTCAGATGGCTATTGGTCAGGAAGTGTTTGGACTCCTTCCTGGTTTGGGAATGTTTGCCACGCTGTGGCTGAGGGAGCATAACCGAGTATGTGACATCCTGAAGGCGGAGCATCCCACCTGGGATGATGAGCAACTTTTCCAGACAACGCGCTTCATCATCATCGGTGAGCTTCATGTTGCATGAACAGTTTGACATTCAGGTGCTACTTTTCCATTTTCTTGATTGGAGTTATAAGTATTTATCTTCTCATCAAGAAAATTAATAAACTTGTTTGTGTTGAACTAATCCTTTAATGCATTTAGAATAATTTTAAATAACAGTTTATGCACATTGCTTTAATGACAGTGCACATACGTACACAACCTCATGGAGGATCGTTTTATTGAGTTCAGTTTGAACTTGTTTCATTGTGACTCATTATCACGTAGGCGGGGCTACTATAAAACGGTTTATCCTCTTTGTGTCTCTACACGTTTCCCTCAGGAGAGACAATAAAAATAGTGATCGAGGAGTACGTGCAGCACCTCAGTGGGTACCTGCTGAGTCTCAAGTTTGATCCCACCCTGCTGTTTAACTCCAACTTCCAGTACGGGAACCGTATTGCCCTGGAGTTCAGCCAGCTCTACCACTGGCACCCCTTGATGCCTGACAGCTTCTTTATCAGCGGAGATGAGCTGACGTACCAGCAGTTCATCTTCAACACTTCTGTTCTCACAAACTACGGCATTGAGAAGCTGGTGGACGCCTTCGCTCGGCAGCCTGCGGGCCAGGTAACAAACTACACTCACAGTGACGTCACACGGCGATAAATACATGTGGAAGTCACAGTTAAGTGTAAGTATTGGATATAATCTGCAGTATGCAAATGACTGTGAAATGGTTCTTGGCATTCATGTCTTCCTGTTTTGCTGGATTTTTATCCTGTAAGTAACAATGTAATTACAGAGAGCGAGTTGACTAATATTTAAGTATAGTTGTGTGATGAACTGAGGTTGGATTGAACCCAAAAAACACCCTGTAAAAAGATGACAGGAAGACACAAAACAGAAACAAGCATTCAGTTTATTGGGCTGGAAACAGAATTAATATTCCTATTTAATATCTTCACATATATCATTACATTTATTAGCCTATATTAACAGGTAAACATATACAACCAGCAGCCTCCAAACAAATCAGAACACATCCACATGACCTCTTAGCCCTCTGTACCTGTTTAAATTCTGTATGAAGGACAAGTAGTATGCAGTATATCAACATTAATATTATTGACTAAATATACAGTATATATCTCAGAATGCTCCAGTCATGTTCTTGCTGTGTAGATGAAAAAATTAGAAAATCCAGGGAAAGAAAGGATGCAACTTTTAAAATTGTAAGTGCATGTGTGAAAAATATTTTAATTATGTATTCATGTACTATTTAAATCACACGCATAGATTTGAAATGACCAGTCATTCATTTTGTATTTTGATTAATGCAATTTAAAGAAAATATTTGATAGGTCATTCTCAACCATTTGTCCTACAGATTGGCGGTGGCCATAACATGAACGCTGTGGTAACCAGAGTGGCTGTGGGAGCCATAAAGGAGTCCCGGCAGCTCCGCATGCAGCCCTTTAACGAGTACAGGAAGCGCTTTAACCTCAAGCCGTACACATCGTTCAGACAATTCACTGGTAAGGAGAACAGCTCTGTGTGCAGCCCACACAACGCGAACTGCAGCCTTCAGAGCATGTGATATTTCACTTTTACAAGTCCATGAGAGCAGCTGAGCTCGCATTCTTGGCATCCGTACCTTTGAAGACATTAACCCTATTATCCACTGCTATCAACTGCATTTCTATCTTTTCTGTCCTTTGAAGGGTAACAATAGTAACCTCATGTCACTCTGCTGACAAGACTAAAAAGTGATATATTAGTCCTTGATGGGTTGTATTTTACAGTTTGAAAGCATAGCTTGGCGAGCTACCAATTACCTCACACTGGAACAAGTTGAATTACAGCAGAGCTACCCTTGGGAGAAATGTGTTTTTAGTTAAATAAAGCTACGTAGAAAAAGTAGTTCAAACTTTTTTGTAAAGAATTATAACATTAGGAATGTACCTATGCTAAATAATGATGGCTAAATCTAATACCAAAAGGTAAAATTGTTTATTGTTACCCTAGTAAACTACATGAAGAAATGGTACAAAAATAATAATTTAACCACTTTAAACCTGTTTCAGTACTAGCAAGCTACTGCAAATGGAGATTAACTTGTAGTTTGATTATATATTGTTGATTATTCTTCAGCACTGGTATTTTAGATATTTTTCTTTGTGGTGCAATACTTTGCCATTTGCACATACCCAGTAGTGGAATGTAACTAAGTACATTTACACAAGTACTCTACTTAAGTAGAATATTGAGTTACGTGTACTTTACTAGAGCATTTCCACATTTGAACGTTTTATACTTCTACTTCACTACGTTTTAGGGGCAGATATTGTACTTTTTACTCCACTACATTTAGCTGACAGCTTTAGTTACTTTTCAGGTCAAGATTTAACATGAAAAAGATCCATTTAAAATGATTATGCATGTTTATGAATTAATCCACATAAAAGTATATTAAGTTGTTAAAATACAGGCCTGCACGGAGAACAGTAAAATGTTGCTTTCATAAATGCATCAAAACTTACGATGCAATGATATATTTAACAATCTGAGTGGCTGAAACGAGTTCTCTTACTTGTAATATTTTAAGTACTTTTTGATGCTGATACTTTTACTGAAGTAATTTTTGAATGCAGGACATTTACCTGTAGTGGAGTAATTTCACAGTGTGGTATTAGTACTTTTACTGAAGTAAAGGATCTGAATATTTTTTCCACCACTGCAGATAACGAGGAGATAGCTCGCGAACTTGAAGAATTCTACGGTGACATTGATGCTCTTGAGTTTTATCCTGGCCTGCTGTTGGAGAAAACGCGAGCAGGAGCCATATTTGGAGAGAGCATGGTGGAGATGGGTGCCCCCTTCTCCCTTAAAGGCCTCCTGGGAAACCCCATATGTTCTCCAGATTACTGGAAGCCCAGCACATTTGGAGGCAAAGTGGGCTTTGACATAGTGAACTCTGCCACGCTGAAGAAGCTGGTCTGTTTGAACACGAGGACGTGTCCCTATGTGGCGTTTAGAGTCCCAACAGAGGAGCAATCACAAAGTAAAGTAAGGACTGATGAGCTATGACTCGCTGCAGACAACAGTTATGATTTGAGGTCCATTTATGAAGGTACAAGAGGCAGCTGCTCAGAAAACAAACAAGTGTTGAAGATGTTTATGTGGAGAACTACGGTAAAAGCACTGGAGAATCATGCAGCTTAGTATAAAACTCACCTCTTCCTTAACCTGCTCACTCTCTGTCTCACATAAGAACAAACACATCAGTGAGGACATAAATGTATCATTTTTTTTAAATGCTTTGTGCCTGAAGACTGAAATACCGTTATGTTCACACTGTCTAGTAATACAAGTATGTGCCATCTGTAGATTTATTTTAAAATAATTGATTGCACTGCAATATAACGGTTTATTGAAATAAATCTATGGAAACAAATTATTGTCCTTTCATTTAAAATGGCAGAGATTAAAATCATGGTTTTGACTCTTCATTGTTCTGTACCTATGAATTCCCTTTTACAGCTCTCAACTGCTTCTCGAGAACCCTGTGTTTCTTTTGGCTTGAGGTTGAATACTTATGGAAACACAAGAAAGACTGACCAAATAGCAGGCTGGGAGATTTTTCAATGAACAGGATGTGCAGCGAGGTTTAAAAACACATCAAACAAAAGAGCAGTGACCCTCTTGGCTTAGAACATTTAGGTAAGTTACAATATATATTGGATTGTTAAAATCAGGCACCAACTAGAAAATACAGTTACATTTTTTAGTAATTTGTACTTTGTACTACCACTCATAGTAGTATTTTAAATAGTAGCAGTGGTAGGCCCAATATCTATCATATTTCATAGTCATACTGCCCTCTTGCGGTGAAGATGGGAACTGTACAATACTTCCATCATCTTCCTGTGTGTCTACGTCAGTGGGTTCGCCCATTAGATTCCCGCTTCCGGCGTGACCCGGATGCACAACACCAGCTGGAACCGAACAAACATGCTAACTCCGTGAGCCAGGCTGCTACTTTAACGTTTATTCTTCACGGTTTCTGTCCGTTTTCAGCAGCGGGGTGTCTCACCGGCGGCAGGACGGGACGGTAGCTGCGCGGCTAGCGCACCGAGTGACGACATGAGGACGGTTTACGCGCGTTCACGCTGAAGTTTGTGACCGTTAGCAGCGTCGCTTCAACCGCCGACTGCTCGCTAGCCTGCTAACGCAGCATCAACAACAACAACAACACTCCTGTCCACAACAGCTGGTAACAACACATATACACCAGATTTTATTTCTTTTCAACGCGGATATTTATAGTTTGTTTTAAGTGTTGCTAACGGAAATGGTTATTTCTGGGCGCGAAGAAGCTTTTAGCTAGCATGCTAACTCGGCGCTATCAGAGAGCTGTTTGTGTTGAATCATGTGACCGCTACTTCAAAAGAGAAACTGTAAACGTACTCTCTAACAATTGAAGTCCTGCTTTTAAAATGTTCATTCAGTAATATTAGAT
>CAFUXE010001645.1:73644-85851 GCA_903364295.1 Serranus cabrilla | reverse complement strand
TTTTTCGGGGCAACTGGCTCATTCTGATCATACTACAACTCTTGTTTTTTTAAATATCAAAACAAGAGTTGTAGTATGATCAGAATGAGCCAGTTGATGGCTACAGTAGTTTTGGTGATACTACAGTACATAAGAGTGAAGTTATTGAATTATATTAAAAATAAAAATTCATAAAAACATGATTTTTTCAAAGAATTATCAAAACAAGTGTTGTAGTATGATCAGAAGGAGCCAGTTGATGGCTACAGTAAATTTGGTGTCACTACAGTACATAAAAGTGAAGTTATTGAATCATATTACAAATAAAAATTCATAAAAATATGATTTAAAAAAATACATATCAAAACAAGAGTTGTAGTATGATCAGCTAGAACCAGTTGATGGGTGCAGTGATTTTGGTGACACTACAGTATATAAGAGTGAAGCTTTTGCAGCGGTTTTGCAATTTGCAGACGGTCCCTCTCCACTGCCCAGCCGGCTGCCCATAGACCGCAATGTTATTTCTGCAGCTTTTTAGACAGCTACTTTTGATAAAACTGGACTTGTAGCACATTGTGCACCTTACAACGGTGGGAAAGGGGCATCATTTATTTTTTGACAATGTATCACTAATGAGTTATTGATACCGGAAGTCCGAATCTGTGAATATCTTTCCAACTCTACCGAACTTTTATCTCGTTATAACGTGAAACTCATTTATCACGTTATAACGTGAAACTCATTTATCTCGTTATAACGTGAAACTCATTTATCACGTTATAACGTGATAAACATTTATCTCGTTATAACGTGATAAACACTTATCACGTTATAACGAGAAAATATCACGTTATAACGTGAAACGTATCACGTTATAACGTGATACTGATCCATTTTTATTTTGGGGGCTGGCAGTTCAGAGTTTCCGTAATAATACACTATGACTACTCTGTATAACTTAATGATATGCTATAGTATCGTAAGTTTACAATGTAACACACTAGACTGAGATAACAGAATAAAGAAATGCAGACCAAACTGCAGTACTACAGCTCTGGTGCAGCTACCTGAAAGCAACCAAAACAGCATCACAGCTACAATGAATATGCTTTATTTTCCTTTTACAAAAACAAACGAAACAAAAAAATGACCGTCTAGAAATACAGGTATACAAGAAATAATATGATGCGAGTATTTGCAGTTGAATGCCTGGTTGTCAACAGCCAGCTGGATAATAATAATAATAATAATAACAATAATAATATTAAAATAAAAATAAAAATGAGTTAACTACATGTGGATGTTAAAGCTTCCAACCAAATGAAATCCTGTGCAGAGCATTGTTTCCCAAAATAACTTTGGTACTCAGACTTCACCTGTGAGCAGTCACTGTTCAAATCTCAGCACAAACTTTTTTTTGGGAGATGCAGCTGCCTCATGTAGTTAATGATGCTGTAATACTGAATCTGACCCAAACACTCTGGGAGCTAGGAGGTTATAATGAACATGGAGGTACACGGCGGATATGATATGAAGCACAGCAAAAATACAAAAGAAACAAAAACCGATTAAGTGTTGAGTATCTCCTTGGTGTACCTGTTTCATCTCGTTTTCACATCTGTCATGAAATCGTCGCCTGCTTTATGTTCTTAATTAGTGTCTAAGGCACTTTTAAAGAAACATACTGTTAACATTTATTTAGGAGAAGGGCAAAGAAGTCCGCTGGAGACAACCGTCCTAATCTGCACATCCGTGATAAAGAAACTAAAAGTCGGTGGATGGATGTGGGCACCCTGGCATGTAGATCTCACACTGTAGTGGTTTAACTGTTGAGCCGTAACTTCACTTTGCTAAAAACGCTACTAAAAGGAACTAAAATCGCAAAGAAAGACGAAAAAAACCTTGTTTTCAGACACCATGTCACCTGTGAATACTAAGTGCTTTATCAGGTGTGTTGGGAGCCTGTAGAGTTCGGCTTTAACTCAGTAAACCATGGCACGAACCAGCCCCAGCCTGTTTATCATCATGTTACTGTTACATTTACGACACAGAGCTGAAAGTTAATGCAGAGCAATCTCTGTGAAATAACTTACTGCTGTTCTGAAGGGCTCTCTAAAATGCTAAAGACACTTCTAACCATCTGGGTGACAAAATATTCCGTCTGTAGCTCATAAACAGATATTTTATTTAATTCCTTTACATGTTTAGCCAGTGAAGAGAGTCTAAGAGAGGTGGAGTCCTGCAACAATCGGCCTCATGCAAAAAAACACTTGATTTCTTTTCTGTGGCACAAACACTATTTACAGTTCGTCCAGACCTGTTGTAGCAGTCAAGGTCAGTTTTTAACTAATGCAATACTTTGATGCAATTTTGAATCTAATAAAAATAACAAATAAAAATAAAAATAAATAAAGCAGTCACTGTACTTGTTTTCGGCTCCACAAGTAACATGTTAACATGGTTTTATATTCCATGAAAAAAATAAACAGTGACATAAATATGAACAAAAAGAACAAACAATTCTAGCATATTTTGTTTTATGTCACCTACTCTTATGAAGTAGGAACTAAAAGTTGTAACTGGTGTTAATCAGTTGTGTGTAAAATGATTATTTTTCAGAGCACTTTAAACTTTATAGCCAGCATTAATGAGAATTCCTTAAAAGTAAAAAATCTGTGTTGTAGCACAAATTTAATATGTTTTCACCCAGATGGAAAGGGGAGTATTTAATTATTTTAAAAATGATTTCAGAACAGTGGTAAGAGTTGTTTAATAAGAAAAACTTCAGCTCTGTGTGACTCAGTGATGATATAAACTGGGGTTCAAACACTGAAATGTAGTGAGAAGAAGAATCTGTCTTCATTTCTAATCAAACGACATATTTTAACCACTTAGTGTCACATTGAAAACGTGGACTGAGCTCCACTTTAGTGCTTCCAGTAAGAGCTTCTCCTGCCTGTTGGTTTCCAGTTTAAAATTCAAACATGTTGCTGTGCAGTTCTGTGCATGTTCCAGCATCTTCGCAGCTCAAACGGTCAACAACACAAACGTGTTAACCTTGTGAGATTTCTAGTTAAAAACCCAGTGAGACATTCCTTCATTAAACGTTGAGATGAAGCAACAGAAAAAATAAAATACCTTCTTTTTTTTTTCACAGTATTACACCTTCAATTGAGAGTCCATGTTCTTCTCTTGCATGTCCCGAGATGTTCCTGAACAACAGACTGTCTGTACATCAGAGGGAGACTCATGCAACAAAAGCAGCGGCGCGGCGGTCACCGTGACCGTGGGTGTGTCAGGTAATGAGATGGCTTTTACACAACTAGTGAGCAGAACACTTTAACAACACCAGAGTGAGACACGTTTCCTTGTAGTCCTGCATTTCCAGTATGAGGGTGCGTTCACAGACGTTACATACTTGATGTGTGTACACTTCACAGCCTCCACCTACAGGTTCATATGTATAAAAAGCACTTTGCACCTATGCGTACGTTCTCGATAAGCTGAGCGGATAACTTCAGGCCTGATGGGAGGGGGAGTGAGACGATACACGGCCGAGAGACGAGCGGGACGAGCAGCTTGTCGGAGGAGAACAGAGTAAGGCAGAATTGTCCGTTTGCCGCTGTGACTCTGCGGAGCTTCAGGAGAGGGCGGTGGATTTTCCCTGCAGTGTTAACTGATACAAAAAGGGCTGCCAGGCACACGCCGCCCGGCGTTACCAAAAAACAGCTCGTTACTCCAACCTTCTGTCCAGTCAGTGGTCTGAAATGAATAAAGACGATGGTGACGCCGAGGGTCTTCAGGGTGGGTGAGGTGGAGGCGCGGTGAGGGGAGGGGAGGGGAAGGGGGGAGGCGAGGGATGAGAGGGTCTCCGTGTCTAATCGGCGTTGGCGTTTTGAGTCTCGTTGAAGTCGCCCGCACGGCTGTCGGCATCGTCGTCCGACATGTCGGCAGAGGCGCCGTCCAGATTGAGGTTGCGGCGGCCTGAACGGCTGGAGGAGAAGCTGCTGACTGGACCGCCGCGCCTGGTCGGAACAGACCAACAGAACAACTTCAATATCTGTCCAACATTTGGGGAAATTTGCTTTCTTGCCGAGTGTGAGATGAGAAGATCGATAAAAGCTCAACATAAAGACGGGAAGCAGAGAGAAACAACAAACCTGAACCAAACTTGTTAAAATGATGATGTTTAACGCGTGACCGCAGTAAGTGGTATGAGATACATACCGTGTTATTATCCAACCAAACTAAAAACTCAAAATACAAATCAAAACATTTATCCCAATTATGGTTTCTGTCATTCTTATCACTTATGTTTGTTCAGGTGTTTATTTTTTATATACATTTTCATTTTAATAGTTATTTTGTTCTATAAATCAGGGTAACGTCATGACTGACAGCTCGCTCTGCGCTCTGATTGGGTCGGGGGGACAAACGCGATACCGCGGCTCCACACTGTGCAGACTGAGAGGAAGTGGAGATGTGTTGTGTTGTGTTGCCTTTATACAGTCTGTGGTAGAGACGGACGAGCTGATCTTCTCATCTAACTCTTGGCAAGAAAGCAAATAAGACAACATGGGACAAGGAACATAAGCCTCGCCAATAGGCTGAAGACAGATTTATCAAAACTTAACTTTTACAGGTATACTATGCAGGATGTTACTAAAAACAATACTTACAAATAGAATCTCTCTATCATTTATGATACACTGATAACTGTGTGCATGTTCTGTATTTAAATTATAAAGACCACCGGACAAGGCTCCTTCAAAAGAGAGTGAATACTGTGTTTACAAACTATAAGCGATAATTCCTGCACAGTATGCCTTTAAATTAGTTGGTGCTACTTAAACAACTGGACACCTTGCAGTAAATACACATATCTGTATGACTGTTATTAAGAGATCACACAGTTTATTTATCTTTATTGTTCTTTAAGTGTTTCTGCGGATCATCTCCTCGTACCTGAGGCGGTTCTTGAGGGAGTTGACCTCCCGGGTGAGACCCTCGCTGGCCTCGGTGGCGTCGTCCAGCTCCCTCTGCAGCTTCCTGCGGGTGGCGTTGGCCCTGGTGGCCTCCTCCTCCGCCTCCTCCAGCTGACGCTTCAGCTGCTTCATGCGAGAGTTGGCTTTCTCCATCTGACGGGACACACGGGGAAACAGACGGAGGCAGTGAGAGGTCGGGGGTGGGTGGGAAGTGAATCTCTCTGTGTGCGACATTTGTGAGTTTCTTACCTGCTCCTTGAACTGGTCGGCGTGACGGCGCTCATCCTCCACCTGCATCATCACCTCCTTCAGCTTCTTCTCTGTGCGGCGGACGATCTTGTTGGCTGCTGCTCTCTCCCTGCAGGATGTAACAAGTTGCAACAGTTTTGAGACAAGTGAGACAGGAGCTCATTACTTTCTGTATTTACAGTTTTTTATGCAACAAAAACAGCTAAATCACCAGCATCATTAACGTCTTACGATTGGTTAGTTGATGATTTATTGATGTCAAAATAACTGAAAATAAATCCCTACAATGATGTGACGGTTGAGTTTGGGCTCTTACTTTGCTTCCTGCTCCAGCTGCTCCTCCAGCTGCAGGATCTTGGCCTCCAGGGCGGTGATGGACGCCTTAAACTTGGACTTGACCGTCCCCTCCAGCTCTGCCAGCTTCGCTTTCAAATCCTGCGTTTACAAAATGGAACTGTTAGGATCGTGATTGTGAAATATGATCCGATATATATACAGGTTATTACTGACAATAACATTCAAAAATATGAGAGGAAGAAAATGAAAGAAAGAATGAATATGAATAAAGTACATGGCTAAATAACTATAACTTCTGTTCAGTTTATGTTAATTGCTGATTATTTAAAAAAATAGAGTAAAAAAAAATAATGCCAAGCAACGTTTTCTGCATTATATATTGTGGAAAAAAGTGTCCATACCGGCACATATCAGACAATAATACCCATATGCTTCTGATAAGACAATATCACCAGATCTATCAACCGATACATCTGATGGGCTCTAATTTTCAGTGGCTTTATCGTTTATCTATCTCCTGTATGTATCATATATTTCTGATGCATTAAACTATATAAAGACCTTGTTCTGCCGCTCCATCTGTTGCCGAGCGTTCTCACTCTTCTGTGCGGTGCTGCGTTCTCCGGCCAACTCTGTGTTCAGGTTGTCGACCTGAGGAGGAGAGAGGAAGGTGACAGACAGACAGGTGGTGAGAGCGGGACAGGCTGATGGACAGACAGACTTCATGTTTTGAGTAATTTAGTAGTTTAGTGAAGAGCTGTCAGTGATTGAGGATGTTTTCCTATTATCTCGTGCAGTCAGTTTACCTGGATGTTGGTCTTCCTGAAGCGGTCGTTGAGCAGCTCCATGTTGCCCTGCTCCTCCTCCAGCTCCTCCTCCAGCTGAGCGATACGAGCCTCCAGCCTCCTCTTCTCCTCCAGCAGTGACGACCTGACGTGCACACACACACACGCACACATTTTTTAAAATCAAATCTCTCATTCTGATTCTAATCTAATTATTTACACACAAAAGTTTTCTCATTGAGGTCCAGAAATCAGAGAGTGACCATTTCAGCTAAAATAAAACAAATATCACTAAACCTATCCACTTTTTTAAAAGATGACCAAGTGTAAAAAGTGGTTGGTAGAACCCTTTTACAAAAACAGGCATTTCACCTTTCAGACAAGTTGCTGGTCTACTGCTGCCTCAGTTTGTTTGTGTTATTGTGTAACTTTGGCGAGTCTCAACTAACCTTTTAAAACACCAAAGTCATAAAATAACAATCAAACTAAACTATCAAGGCAAGGGAAGATCAGCAACTTAAGTGTACTGAGGTAAAATTACTGTTTTTGTAAATGGAGTCTGGAGGCTTACAAGAGAGAATAGCTTCAGTTTCCCCCTGTAAGCTAAAAAAAAGGCCAGATGACAGGAAGGAAAGTGCTTAAAATATAATCTTAAATAAAATCTTTTAGATGGCTAAAAACTGGTGCAAACAGTAAAAACAAGGTGACACTGACTTTCCAGAAGCGCTGTTGGAGATCTCATCAGCCAGCTCATCCCTCTCCTGTTCAGCATGTCTGCGGGCCCTCTCAGACGCTGCATGGTCCTAAACAAACACAACATTCGGATCAGGAGAAAATCTTCAGCACTTTCATTCTTGTCCTTTAGTTATAACAGATTTTATTTACATATCTGATGGATATCATCTGCTCATATTTATTGAAAATAAAATCTGGGTTCTGACCTCCTGTAGCTGGAGGATTTCGGCTTCTAGGCCTTTAAGTTTCTTCTCGTTCTCCTTGGACTGGGTGAAGATCTCGTCCCGGGAGGCTCTGGCCTCCTCCAGCTCCCTCTGGTAGTCCTTCATCTGAGCCTGCAGGACAGAGACAATTGGACTGAGTCAAAGGCAGATTAAGCTGAAAAAGGCACCACTAAGGCACAGCATAAAAACAGGAACAGGAAGTTGGTTTGTCTGGCCAATTGATTTGGGCTGCTTAACACAGTCAGCAGCTGACACACAAATAAGTCCATTGAGTTACTTTAAAACCTGGAGTCAAAACTCAAATCAAAGCAGAGTTTTAGATTCAGACATTCTTACACATGGATATCAATATATCTGGTGCAAATTGTGTGCTAACAACTATAAATCCTCTTAAAAATGTGGTGATTCTCAGGATAGTTTCCATGATATTCTTCAGTATCAAAGTAACCCAGTAATAGTTGTCTGCAAATAAAAGCTGCTAATGGCTAACTTGGCATATATTTTAATTTGCAAAAAATGTAAACAAGTAAAGGATAAAAAAAATACTCAAGTTTAACACATACAGCTAACTGACAGCAAGTACATTGTTGCCATGAAATCAGTGACAGTCCACAACGCATCATGTAAGCTGTAGTTCCAAAACTTGAAACATGATTATCCCTCAAACAGAAGTCAGATAAAGAACTGTAATCCAATAAAATTAACTTTTTTTTTTCCTGCAACATTTATGTTTTGTTAACAGTGCTAAGCTTCAGAGTGCCCCTAGCTGATCCTCTCCTCTTCCTTTCATATATCTGCCCTGTGTTGAAAACCTGCAATCCTGCGGTTTCAAAAAATGTCAAAGCTGTGCACTAAACAGCTGCATGTGTGTGTGTTTACCTGTAGTTTTCTGAGTTGTTTAACAGCCTCGTCCCTGCCCTTGTTGGCGGCTTCGATCTGTCCCTCCAGCTCGTTCAGGTCCATCTCCAGCTTCTTCTTGGCGGCAACAGACAGAGTTCTCTGCTTCCTCTCGTCCTCCAACTCTGCCTCCATCTCACGAACCTGGAGGAGGAAAACAGCCCACGGCATGCCGGGTTCAACCAAATGTTTCAGATCTCAGTGTTCATGTTGTTATTGGAAGAAAAAATGTAAAAAACTAAATATATATATATTGCATGTGCAAAAAAAGTGTTGATCAAATTCATGACGCTGTCCGTCTGTGAGGCCTGTGCACCTGTTTGACCAGCGACCTCTTCTTCTCCTCTCCCTGCTCGTCTCTGGCCTGCAGGTCTCGGTCAAACTGCGCCTTCATGGCCTGCATGTTGACCTCCAGACGCAGCTTGGCGTCCTCGGTGGCCTGCAGCTCGTCCTCCAGCTCCTCCAGCTGAGTCCTCATCTCCTCAACCTGTTGCTCCAACGTTCGCTTGGACTTCTCCAGTTCATGGACCTGAACGCAGCATCAGGAGAGAAACACTATCGTCAGCCAACCCGCCTGGACAGAGCCAGATAGAAGGTCCTCATTAAACTCAATGAGGATTTCTGGAAGGTATACCGGTAATAACATTTAAAATTGTTTTGAATACCCAATTAAAACTACCCGCAGTCAACATTTAAGAGGTCAAAGGTCACTCACATTCTTCCCCACATCATCCTTGGAGCTCATCAGGTCCTCCATCTCAGCGCGGAGCTGCTTGTTAAACCTCTCCAGCTCCTCTTTGGCCTCCAGCGCCTCCTCCAGAGCTCTGGCCATAGACAGAGCCTTAGTCTCCTTCTCTCGGGCCTCGGCCTCGGCGCGGTCGCGCTCCTCTGCGTAGCGAGCCGAGATGGTCTTCTCTTCAGCGAGCAGCTGGTGCAGACAAAGAAACAACAGGCTTCAGCACACTGGCACACATCTCACCTGAATCATCATTTGTGGGACGTTGTGGCCGCCGAGCGTACCTGGTCAAACTTCTTCTGTTTCTTCTCCAGGTTGGAGACAATCTGTCTCTGGTGGTCCAGGTCCACCATCAGGTCGTCCAGCTCCTGCTGCAGCCGGTTCTTGGTCTTCTCCATCTTGTCCATGGCCATGGTCTTCTCCTCCAGACGCTGGCTGGTCAGCTCCACGTCCTTCTGGAGTTTTCTCTTCACCTCCTCCAGGCCCTCCATCGATCCCACGTCCTCCTCCAGCTTCTTCTTCGTATCAAACAGCTGCAGGCGGACATGTTTTAGCTTAGTGAATACATAAAAATAACACAACCTTTCTTCCAAGATATATTGCTTATTGTGGTTAAACGCATCAACTTAATATTGTTGATAATTATTGAAGTATCCCAGGCTGTGGCAACAAGATCCCCACAGCATTAAGTAAACAGAAAATCATATATTTTTTGTGTATTTTTCATTAAAGAAAACATGGGATTATGTAAACAAAATGACAGTTAAATGGTTGAAATTCTGAAAATGAATAAATACTTGGTAGTTATGGTCATTTTTTGTTCTGTAAGGTGTTCTGACACTACACACAAATGCATTACTATCAATGCTGCTGCTGTAATAGTGATTAAAAGGATTCAATGGTTAAAAAATGTAACTCTGTAAAAGTGAAAAATAAAATTAATATATAATTTTATGGTTGTTTTTTTGACAGATGTTTTTGTCCTCTAAGGACACCAGAGTGACGTCCTTTTATAAGGATGGTAGACAAACAGATTTTCACTTCATGTGGTCTTTAATTTGCTGTAAGTCTCGCTGCTTTACAGCTGTCTGTGTGCTGCTCTGCACATCAGCAGCAGGTGTTCACAGCTGCTAAACAGCTGGAAACTTTAGTCCGGCCCTTCTCTTGGCTCTAACTCAAGTATCAGCAGTACCTCAAATGTGTTTGTGTTGTGTATGAGTTTGTGTACGTACATGTCTCTGTGTGCTTTATATGTTTACAAAACTCATTACTGAATACGAACCACTTTACCTGAGTGTGCACCGCTTGCAGCTGTTTCTCCAGGTTGCGTCGTGCCTCCTCGTCCTCCTCCTGCTGCTCCAGCAAGGTGTTCTTATCCACCTCCAGCTGGCGGATTTGGCTGCTCAGGTTCAGCTTCTGGCGCGTCTCCTCCTGCCGCAGCTCCTGCACACAAACAAATGATGATCAGACAGAAGATAAATATGAGTTATTTCTGTTATGATTGGCATAAAGGATACTTGTTGAATTGTTGATTTATAATGTCTTTCATACCTCTGAGTCTTGCAGTTTGCTGTTCAGTTTGTCCACTTCCTTGGCCAGTTTGACGCTCTTCTTCTCTGCCTCCTCCAGCAGAGTGGTGGCATTGTCCAGCTCCGTCTAATGAAACAAAAATGGGTTTATGAGCCCATTTCCATAATTATTACCTTCAGTAACTTGAGGCTATATTGCTCCATTTCATAGCTCTTATTTTTTCTTCCTGCAGCAGTCTGTGGTGTATTAACCTGGAGTTTGTGTGAGCGTTCGGACAGCTCTCCCTTGGTTCTCTCCACCTCGGTGGCCCTGGCCATGAACTCCTGCAGCTGGGCCTCCAGTTTCTTCCTCTTGTGTTCAGACTCTGTCTTTGCCTGCTGCAGACTCTTCACATCACAGGCCAGCTCTTTGTTGTCGGTCTCCAGACTCTGCTTGTTCTTCTCCAGGTTGGTCTTGAACTGCACAAAGCAAGAAAAAAAAAATCATGCTTTGAGTGTTTTATGTTCACAGCCATGGTAACTAAATCGTTGGTGGGATCCTGTCTGTCTGCCAGTTTAATTTAATTTGTTGTCACATAGACTGATAAAAGCGTAACGAGGTACGACCCGCTCACCCTCTTGGCCTGCTCCAGCTGTTCGCACAGTTCTTCCAGCGCAGTGGCGTGTCTCTGTCTCACGTCCTGGATCTGAGCCTCGTGGTTTTTGGTCTCATCATCTATGGCCTTCTTCAGCTCTGCCACCTCTTGTTCTCGCTTGGACCTGGAGTTCAGAAAGAAGAGAGAGAGTTAGAAGCAAAGAACGCTTTAACATGAAGTTTTTTTGCCTTCTTAATAAACCCCCACAGTGCCCCTCTCTACAAAAAGCAAAAAGAAAGAATCTGTGATTGTTCATGTGGGCAGCTATTGGCATGATCTCAACCATTGACATCTGACACTCATTTGTGGTTATCAGATCATGCACAGCTCCAACTGGAGCCACAAAAAGCTTCATACAGCTTTAAAAAAAAGTTACCGGAGCTCCTGCTGCGCAGCGGTGGTGTCCAGCGTGTCCTCCAGCTCCGTCTTCAGGGCCTCGAGCTCCTCGCTCAGGTCCCTCTTAAGTTTTTCGGCTTTGCTTCGACACATCTTCTCCGACTCCAGGTCCTCCTGAAGCTCAGCCAGGTGAGCCTGCAGCTCCCGAACCTGCTTCAAGGCGTTGTTCTTCTGCACAGTCTCCTCATCACTCCTGGTTGGAGACACGAAGGAACATGAGTCAATTTTTCAGAGTGCACCTTCATCATACAATTCAGAGGCTCTGAGTTTTCAGGGATTTCTTCTACACCACACCCATAACTGAACTAAAGTTAATATCTTGCTTTTCTATTTCAATATCTTAGTTTTTACTTAAGAATCTATAAGGATGTTTTGGTTTTAACTGCTTTGAGATTCTTGAAAAGTGCTTGCACTTACATTGGCACTTCAAGTTTTCATTTTCAACAGAACTGCCAGTTTAAATTCAACTTCCAAGTTTTTTCCCCCAATTTAAGTGACAAAAAAAATGAATTCTTGCATTTTTCAGTTTTTATATTTAAGTTGTACTATCGAAATCTATGAGGAAAATTTTGTTACTGAAATGGCAACACGTGGAAGAATCCATTGACGTATATTTGTGGAATGCAATCATTTTGTCTGACTAAAGTCATGATATGCACAACTGTACAATAAATGAAAAGACATCAAAAGTCACTGTGTCATTTTATAAAAGTGAATTGAGGCCTCTGCTGCACACAGGGTGGCAGTGTGGAGAAGTGTT
>CAFUXE010001645.1:29097-73486 GCA_903364295.1 Serranus cabrilla | reverse complement strand
TGATCTGCTGCTGCAGGAAGTGAGGCCAAGTCAAATTCATACTGGCTGCAGCACTGCTGTAACATTCCTCACTTACAAAGAAACGCACTGATTAAACACAAAATGATTCACTTTCATAATTAACTTGATGCCTCAGTGTTGATTAAAGGCACTAAAGACCCTCATCGAAAAGCAATTCTCAGTTTCCCCCCTAAAAAAATGCAATTGTTCTTAAAATAGCTGCTGAATTCAACATGTGGCACATCATGTTTAATGAGAGGTTAATTATCTGCCGCTGTGACTAAACTGATGATTTCTGTGTGTGAAATTAGTCAGACAGACATTAACCAACGGTCCCTGTCGTCTGGACTATTGGCCTTCTCTAACGAGGAAAATGACCTTTAGAGCAACGACCTCCACAGCTGTTTACCTCATCTGCATGCAATCTCCTGGCGGCTAATTGGGAAAATAATTAACTATGACACCGAACGTGTTGCTCAGAATATTTTTCCCACTCTGTGGAAAATATTTGGTTGCAGGGAAAGAGTGATACAGCCTTCTAAAGCCATGTCTTTCAACATTTTCACAATCAGGCCTTTAAAGACAAAAATCTGACAATAAAAACCCTTTTTCACCGTTTCTCTTCCACTGTGAAATGACAGCCTGATTTAGCCCCAGCTCATTATTGCTTCATGTGGAAAACTACTGCAAAGCCCAGGACACAGAGCATCAATCAACATCAATTTGCCTGTAATCAGACACGGCTGCCTCCAAGATGAAAGCCAGCGTTGTTGAAGGAAACTCTGCAGCTGGAGAGGAGAGGGACTGAGGTGAGTGAAAGATAGAGAGAAATGTGTACGTGTGCTGGAAGACCAACAGCAGCAGCTGAAGAGGACGGCGCTGCTTTAAGTCGTCTGTGTGTTGTAGCGTCTATTTTAGGTCTTCTTATTGACTTAGAGTGCAGTTGTCATGGAAATAGGAGGTGCTGCACTGCTGAGAGGATGTGTGTGAAGTTGTACATTACATACTGAAAAAGTGCTAAACACTTGGACAGCTATCTTTGGACTTTTAAGAGTTTATAGAGAATAATAATCAGTCTTTTTATATCTTTGCTTTACACTAATGATTCAAAATGAGTTTGACATTTTTACCTGCTAAAATGCTCGTGTCAGGATTTCGTTTATCAGTGTTTTATATTTTTCAGAAGACGTCTGTTGCTGTCAGTTTGGACATCGTCTCTCACTGACCTGGCCAGCGCAGCCTGCAGCTCCTCTTCCTTCTTGCTCAGCTGGATCTTCAGTTCCTCTATCTGAGCCTGAAGCTCGACAATCTGGTCCTGCAGGTCCGTCGTCTCAGCATCCAGTTTGCGTTTGGCCTTCTCCAGCTCCTGCCGTGTTTTCTCCTCCTTCTTCAAACGCTCTGATGACACGCAAAATCACATGTCTCATAAATAAAATGATATATCAAACTACGCCCTAAAACACAACTATTTACTTCATTTAATCTCAAGAGCTAAATGGCCAAAGTCACAAGGGACAGAGGGGTCATACGAGGCAATCACAGAAAGTGACAAACCACTAACACCCATAACTGCTAGCAGCCAATCATTATGAATATAATGAGATAAGCTTCTTTGCTTAATTCTTGTGCCTCGTTGCTCTGAATGAGGACAAATTGCCTGTCAAAAAACAGAGTGGAAAAATATTTTTTTATTTTTTCATCCCACTGAGTTTAATCTTTTAATCAGTCGTGATAATAACTGCCAAATATTCTACTACTGTTGAAAAAAATGTGTGTATTTTGGCTTCACAGATTAGATTTATTACAGGATCTTAAAAAAGAAGAAGAAAGAAACACAAGAAAATGCATCCTTCATATAAACCTCAGGCCGGCATTCCCGTCATTCAAATCATACAGATTACACCATATATTGAATTAATATTGCTTAACTTCAGAATGTTGCTGTAATGAAAAAAACTAAAAAAAATATATAGTTTTGCCATTTATGAAATGATTATCATCATTTATACATATCAGAAGTTTTTTTCTTAAGAATGACCTTCATATTTTTCAGTGTAACTTGTTATATTTTATGTTTATACTGTAGTATCTTACATATAAGATACTGTAGACTCATAGGCTGACACCTACCAAACCTTAATCAGTCTTTGGCCTGATATGAAGGTGGCTGTCTTTCTATTTCTGTCTGTTCTAATAATGTTCCCTGTTCTTACCCTCCAGGTCAACCATCATCATCTCCTGTTTGTTCTTGATCTTGCCGAGGTTCTTTGCTTTCTCCTCCTCCTCCGTCAGCTGAGAGGTCATCTCGCCGATCCTGTCCTCCAGCAGCTTTTTCTCCTGTTGGGCAAAATGAAAGTGGAATAAGACACACATGGAGGGGAAAAGTCAAAATACAGCATCCATTTTTAATTACTTCCTAAAATCCAACCCTTAATTAATTAATTAATCTATTTATTTATTAATCCTCTAACCTTGAGGAACTTGGAGTTTTGGTCCTCCAGCAGGAGAATGTCCTCCTCCATTTTCTTGATCTTTGCCTCGGCTGTCACTTTATCCAGCTGCAGCTTCTGTCTCGCAGCTTCCTCTTCATCGAGCTGCTCCTCCAGGTCCTGTAGAGAGGAAAACACGATTTATAACAAACAAATTTAACAAAAAATAGGGGAGAGGTTTCCATGTGTAGACGTCAAGTTTGAAGAGGTGAAGGTGTAAACCTGGATGTGTGACTGCATCTTCTTCTTCTCATTCTGCAGGCTCTGGTTCCTCTCCTCCTCCTCCTCCACCCTGGACTCCAGGTCATGAAGGATCTCCTCTAACTCTTGCTTCCTGGAAAGCAGACGGACTCTCATCTCCTCAGCCTCGGCAAAGAGCTCCGTCTCTGCATGGAGTTGTTCTGCAAGAATATTCTTCTCCTCCACGAGCTGGAGAGAGAGAGATAATAATTAGCCTTTCCTTGATTGAACGCAGTTTCCTTAAAGTAACTGGTCTTTATCAGGGCCACAGTTTTACAAGCTTGTATGAGGTGAAAATATTTACTCAGAGGGCGTGTTTACCTGCTGGTGCTTCCTCTCCATCTCGACAAGCTCGTTCTCCACCTTCAGCTGTCTCTCCTTCACCTTCACCAGCTCCTCATCTTTGGCTTGCAGCTCCTCCTCCTGCCTGGTGACCTGCAGCAGTGGCTTCACCTGAGATGGAGTTAAAGGTTTAATTTATTACCTTTTTATAAGGTCGTACTGATGACAGAAAAACAGTATTAAGTATACAGTTATTTAATAATGTTACAATATTAAAGACCCAAGTTTCTTTATGTCAGTATCAATTAACAGGAGTTGCAGTTGTCTTTTTGGATATTACTTTG
Source organism: Serranus cabrilla (assembly GCA_903364295.1). Taxonomy (NCBI): domain Eukaryota; kingdom Metazoa; phylum Chordata; class Actinopteri; order Perciformes; family Serranidae; genus Serranus; species Serranus cabrilla. The sequence goes on along the minus strand of CAFUXE010001645.1, from coordinate 70,131 downwards.
TTTTTGAAGTTTCATTATCTGAAGTCAATGCTTTATTTCATAGCTTTTTGTTTGCAATGCTAGCCGAGAACAGAAACACACTTTACATATAAGAGAGTCTAAGAGCGAGTCTGATGCATTAACTTTGACTCCCTTTTCACTATTCCCGCTTGTGAATTTATTCTAGGAATGTCATCAGACCTCAGTACGTCCTACTGCAAAAGCAAAGGCTTTCACCCGTGAGACATAGACTCAATCACCATTGTGTTACCTTATTACAGATATTTATCTAAATGAAAATCTTCGAAATCATTAATTTTCAGTACATGCAGTTTTTTGTTATTTGTCAGTACTTTCAAACTGTACATAAAAATAATTCCTAGTAATATAATAATCAATTAATTTGATCTGGTCCCAGATAAGCAGAAGAAAATTAATGGATGGATTCAGTTATTAAAAGATAATTAATATAAGACGCATGCCAATCATGACTAGATGAGCTTCCACGCCACATTATCAAGTAGCAGAAACAGTGTTTGCTACAGGGCTGGCAGTTTATTCTCGACCTGAGTGAGAAAAAATCCACAGCAGTCGAAAAAACAATCTCAAGGTCCGCTCACGCTCTGAAGGTTTTGACCAAATCACGTACAGTAGCTCTGATCCGCAAATGGAGTTTGCTCGGTTGCCATAGAAATGTTGATGTTCAAACTTAATTTTAAACATCAACACTTCCATGGCAACTGAGCAAACTCTGGTGAAGAGAAATGGAGAGATTTTGATATGGTGTCTTGTTTGTTTCGTCCTTATTTTTTTTAAGAAAGCTTTGAGGCGTCCAACCTCTGCATTCCTAAAAATGCTCAGCTGGTGAGGTGAAGCAGAGATGTAGAGCTGTGCATCGTCTGTGTATATTTACACACATGAACAACTTTGTTCTGTCGGGGTTCTCACCTTGGTGAAGAGTCTCCACCACTGCCAGTGTCGCAGCTTCAAGTAAGCAGCACAGTTCCTCTGGAGAACCTTCAGGGCGCTCAGCTGCTGCTGCTTCTTAGCAAAAGCTCTGACGGAAGAAACGGTGCAGAAACAGGCAACAAATCAATGTCTGGGTACAGAGATGTTTTTAAAGACCAAGGTTGGACCTCATTTAGGAAGGAAAACAATCTAGAGGTCTGACACTTACTTGCGTGCCAAGTATCCACGGCAAACAGACTGGAAGTAGATGATGATGTCAGTGATCTTCAGATCTCGCTCCTCCTCCAGGTGAGCCAGGACGCCCGTCCTGAAGAAGATCTTACTCTGACCAATGCGGAACAGGTTGGGGTCCAGCTCCAGAGCTTGGATCTATAGAAAGCACAGAAAGGATTTAGGTTTAGGTAGGGATAAATTTACATTTTCTTTCAACATAGATTTAAGACATTCTACTGGAAAACAGTTTGACAAGCACTTATTTCTGTGAAACCTTCCCAGGGAAGCAAAAACCCTTTGGAGTAACAAGGAACTGAAGCAGCATTTTGCAGCAGTTTAGTGAGTGAGAGTGTGAATGAGAGAAAGGGAGCCGAGGTAGAGATAACAAAGTGGGTGAACTTGAGAAATAAAATTAATTACACAGATTTTATAGCGATCACATACTGAGAGATGAATAAATAACCTTCAAACACTCAGCAGATCACTGTGGAAGTGTTTCCAGTTCCCTTTCTCTCTTCTGCATGTTTACTTTTCACTCAAGTGTAAAAGCTACATTTTAAACCTTGCAATATTTTTTCATTTGCTATGGTTCTTATTTAATAATCACTATGCTTATTCAGATGAGGTGGTTATGCAAAAGGGACTCTAAGCTAGTTTAGTTCCTCTGGCTCTATATTTTCCTGGAACTTCCAAACACATTTCTAGTTCATTTCTAAAATTAAGTATCAGCACAGGATGTTATAATTTCCTGGGTAGCTGTTCTACAACTGAAATATAGCTACAAAAAGAAAACAAAAAAGCATTACCATTCTCTCACAGGCTTGCTTCCCATCCATGAATCCCTTGGGGATAGCGTTCGGTGTCAGAATCTCATATCTGTGAACAAAAGAGAACATTTAAATAATATAAACTATAGATAAATAAGCTACTTTAAACTTTCCCTCTGTGCAAAATGGAGTTACAGGACTGCTCATCACCTCTGTCTGAACTCCTGGAAGACGATGCGGTTGGGGAAGCCCTGTCTGCAGATACGAATCCCCTCCAGGACTCCGTTACACCTCAGCTGATCCAGGACCAGGTGGGGCTCCAGTTTACCAGCCTGAAGAAGAAACAAATACACTATTAGGACCAGAAAAAACTTGCATATCATACAACTCTGATAACTGGATTTCAATGCAATGACCTGAACCAGAATCATAAAAAATGAAAAGTGTTACAGGTTCATCACTTTTCAGCTTCTAACAAATAGGATTCTTTATTTACTCTTTTTTCGTGGTTGGGGATGATGCAGCGGACAAAGTTGGGGTTGGTGTTCCTCAGTGTGGCCATGAGCTTGGTGAGCGACTCCTTGTACAGCTGCCCCACTGTACGAAACATGCCTTTCTTCGTTTTGTAGGTGGCACCAAAGGCTGTCTCGTTCATCCCTGCCACCTGGTCGAGGCCCACGATACGGTCCACTGGTGGGGGAGAAGGGGAGAACTGGTGAGAGCGAGAAAACTTCACGGGGAGCAGACAAAAACCAGCAGCAGCACTACAGTGACATAATGTAGCTACATGGAGTGCAGATGGATGAAAAAGACTTTACGCACTACAGTCAAACAACAGCACTCTAACAAAGTAGCACTCAAAGTCTAGAACTACCAGAAGCTCCTGCAGCTGCAGATGGAGAGCAAAACCTAAAGGTCTGTGCATACAGGGCTCTAAATGTTGTGTTACCTTGTAGAGAAGCACCAGATTTTTACTCACTAAGCATTCACAAAGTTAAGCTAGATGAAGTGAAATGCTCTTCTCTGGTCCTAACGGATGAGAGAGGATGCTTGATGGCTGTTACTTGAAAGCTTTTTAGCATTAACTTATGACAGTTTGATCATCTCTTCCTTGAAAAAGGGTTGAAAAAGTGGATTAAAAAAATATTATGATATAAGTTTATAAGTAGGCGTGTAAGGATACATCAGTATGCGTCTGTTTTTTTTTTAATTGATAAATTTTCACACATTAAAATATCCCAATGTTGATTTTAAAAATAATTTATAAAAGGAAAACTATTTATTGATTTACTGAGTATTTACAGCAGCAGGATATTGTATGTGTGATAGAAAATCAGTCAGTGCAACATTGTCTCTCAGTGCGTTTATAATAGTTTTTAGACAACAATGAAGCTCTATGGCACAATGGAATAAGATAAATTAGGCTTCTTTCATTCATTTTGGTCTTTTTATGAGAATTCTTAACAGTTAACAGTAGATTGTCGCCAGAACTTTCCATCAAGTAATAAATGTCACAATCTGGAAGTAATGTCAGTAGACTTTCTTTTTTCTTTTTTCCTTTTTAAAGAAGAGCACGAGTTATGATTTAACACTAAATTAAATACTTATTAATGTTCCATTGAATAAATTAAAGTTACAAGTATTCGATGAATCACAGACAGCTGCAGTTTAAACTGAGGTGATGTACGGCCTGCTGCTGTCTGGACGCTCGACGCTGACGTCTGAGCTCAGAGCCAAAACAAATTCCTCCCCACCGTGATTCTATCAAGGAGCGAGGAAGGCGGGAAATTAATGTCGTTACATTTTCTACAGTCAAGCTTCAAATCCTAGATTTGCTCGTGGATGTTTCACATCACAGGGGAGGGACAACAACAGAAATGACATACATAAAAGATTATACAGACTGCAAACAGCTGCACAAGGTCAGTGGCTTCAGGACGACTGACCATACAAGATCACTCATGTCAGCCTACAAAAATACTGACACAAATGAAAGCACACCAGTAAAACTAGAGGGAGCAGTTGACTACTTCAACCTATTTAGGGATGTCTACTGCTTTCGGCTGAGACAAAGGGAGCCATGCAGCCTGGAAGCAAATGGGAGCCATTGTAGCTATGACAGACACAGCATCGGCTGAAGCATGACACAAACAGCCAGATCTGGGCAAAAATATAACAGTGCACTTTCAAGAAGTCAACCTGCTCGGGGAAGCTCTTATATTTGGGCTCCGAGGACCTCGAGCAGCTGCTTTCTCAACCAATACTGTTAATTTTTTAGTTTTTATTTATTTTGGCCCAGGTCTGCTACGGCACGACCCCGTCATTCACCTGCAGGGTCATCCAGACTAGTGACATTGTCATAGAATGAAGCCCTTTGAATGGTCTGAATCTCTACAACACAGAGAGAGAGACAGGGAGGGGAGGGGGGTGTTAAATGTGTTCTTAGAAATCATTAACGAAGAGGCCACACAGCTGTTGTTAGTAGGCTTGAGTGAGAGACACATCGACGTGCTTGTTAACCCAATAAGCAAACAGTACATAATGAATCTTAAAGGATGAGTTACAAAAATGTATTCCTTATAGACTCTGGAACCTTTTCTTACAGATGAGAAGAGGGGACCTTACCGTCTTTCCAAAGTTCAGCCACAAATTTGTCAGTTGACTGATGCAGAAGTGTGGCCACGTTGTCATTCAGAGGGTCCATGTTCTTCATCAGCCACTCATCTGCCTTATAATCCACCTGTAACAGTCAAGTAGTACAACTCAGAACAAAACTCATACCACAAGTATAGGATAAGATATTCCTTTATTAGTCCCACAACAGGGACATTTTCAGTGTTACAGCAGCAAGTCAATCAATCAGTCATCAATGAAATAACAATAAATAGTTGACCAGGAATATTAACAGGAAATATTAAACCATCAACAGTTTATAATAGAAGAAATATGAAAACTTAGTAACAAGTCTGACTGATGTTGGATTTTTAAAGCTCATACAATACGATTCTGAACAAATCTAATTATTTTATTATTATTTTTTAATAGCACACATTTTTGATAAATACTCTTAAATAAAATCAAATTGTATTGCTGTGGAAAATATTCAAAAACAACTAAGTTATTCCATCAAAGCATCTAAAAATATATGTTGGCTGATTTTTAAGATATCAATCTGTGACAAAGCTTTGTAAGAATATCTCAGAATAGAATATCTCAATATGAGAGTTTTTAAAAAAAAAAATATGTTCATGGAAAGAGAAGTGATTCACTAAGATTGCTATTGGCGTATATATTGGAAGATGCCTTTGAGGTCTGAATAAAATAGTTCAAACCTCAATAGTTTTCAAGTTTATTTTATCACAAATTGTTTTAAAAAAGAGGGAAAAATGCATCAAGACTAATAGACAAATATTATACATTATGATACATATTGGCCTTAAAAAACTGAATTGGCAGAGGTGTAACTGGAACACTGCCTGTGTGTTGCAGTCTAAGATGCTAAAACATGAGTCGACTCAATATGTGTCTGTACATGTGAAGCATCATGATGATATACTTCAAATTCTGACTTTAATATACTCTACAGGCCACAGTTTAGTGGATTCACACTGCACATGTGAGGTAATAATTTTCGCATACCTACGTTGACAACATTTACGACATTTGGCTTCATGTCGCTGCAGGTTTTTCCTCCGCAGCAGACGTTCTTACGGTTCACATCTCTGAGTTTTTGACTGATTGTGGTGTAAAACGACACAGTGCACATAATGGTAAGCAGATGTGCTACTCAGCAGCAGCTCTCCCTGCAAGACTGAGTTCTATTACATAACAGCCCTCACAACGTTCAAATCCGCTCCAATACAATGTCATATAAATCAAACCAGGACTCAGTGTTTCCCTGAAATCCCACCATAGGAGAATCTTGCGTCATTGTTTTATCTGAGTGCTGACCGGCAGCAACTTTTCACTTGCTGCTTAACTTTTGCAAGAGAAGATCAGGAAGGAAATGTATTGAATGTATGGAAATATGAGCGTTGAAAGAAATAAGGCAGCTGGTCCGAAGCAGAACAAAAGTACAATAAGCAGCAAGGGATTCATATAAACAGACATCCATCCCAGCGCGTACCAGCGTAACAGGAACTACTTTAATTTGAAGGCATGTGTTGAAATCATAGGTTGAAATACCTTTGATTTTTAAGTTAAACTGAAGCAACTTAAAGTGTGTACAGAAGCAACAAAACTGCTTTCAGTATGGATGCACCGATTCGACTTTTTCAGCCCCGATATTGATATAAATACCTGAACTTTGGGTACCGACTGAAACTAAGAACTGATCCAATACGAGTGTTTAATTAATATGTCTTTATGCTCCACTATCCACTTTCCTCAAGAGAAAATCTTTGGTACGTATTTTTAAAGAAAAACCCACCAGGAGTCGACAACCAGTTTAAAAGGAAACGCATGTCAACAGTGTATTTAATCTGAGACAGAAACCAGCTGATTGTAATTCTTAAAGTGATACAAATAAACGTACCTTGCCAGCGTAGTGGATGATGCAGAAGTCGGCCTTGTCTTTGAGCTGACGGGGTTTCTGGAACTTGGTGTGTGTGCCCTGCTCCTGGATCAGCTTGTCTACAAAGGTCTTGTCCGTGGCCTTGGGGAACCAGCACTCTTCGTCCAGGAGAGCCAACACTCCTGGAGGGTTTGCCTGAAGGAACATTGACATAAGAGAGAAGCAAAGACTTCAGAGAGAGTGAACTTTAACCACACAAGCCACACAGCAACTGTATGTATTTATTCTTATTGAGTTAATATTATCCGTTTGTAAAGACAGATATTATCATCATATTTTTAGATTTCCCCACTGTCAGGAAAATATTTAACAATATTATTATTATGTCTCATCTAAAATATTCCCCCCAAATAAATCATTAACCAGATTGAACTTGCATTAATACGAACAGTCACATGACAATAATTCTGAGACTCTTTGACAGAACTGCAGGCTGTTTACACAGAGCAGGGAGGAGAGAACAAGAGAGGTTGTTAAATGTAAATAGTTCAATATGTATGGCATGTGGAGCTATCCCCCTCCAATATTGGTAACACTTTTGGGCACTGTAAAATACATCATCAAAGAAATTCAACTTGCTTTTTAAAGGATTAAAGGGATTTTATGATGTTATTCTGCAAAAAGCCATTTTGAAGTGTTAACCATGCAGTAAAAACGGGGCCACAGTGAGTGAAATGTGACAGGAGCAATAAAACGTTCCTGAAACTGCTCTGGGCTCAGAGAGTAAATAAGTATGTTTTTAATTATATCATTTATACTGGCAAATCATTTGCACTGACCGGCCTTTCAATGAGGTCGATGCAGGGCTGCAGGTCGAGGCCGAAGTCGATGAAGCTCCACTCGATGCCCTCCCGCTGGTACTCCTCCTGCTCCAGGATGAACATGGTGTGGTTGAACAGCTGCTGCAGCTTCTCGTTGGTGTAGTTGATGCACATCTGCTCAAACGAGTTCAACTGTAGCAGAGAAAAATCACAAGAAAAGAACAATATTGTTACTGGAAATGCGCTTAGATGACAGGAACCTCAAATAGCTTATAGGATGAGAACACATCCTGTACAACCTGACAAACTGTCTTCGATGGAAAAAGTAAAATTTTAATCCAAACCTGGAAAATCTCAAAACCAGCGATGTCAAGGATGCCGATGAAGGAGGCACCCTGCCGTTTGGTTCTGTCCAGAGCTTTGTTAATGCGATGGACCAGCCAGCGGAAGAGACGCTCATATGTTGCTTTAGCCAAGGCCTCGACCGCAAAGTCAGCCTGGATGGACAGAGAGGAGAGAGGAAGAAAAAGAATAGTGAGACAATATTAGGAGAAACAAAGTTGACACGGCAGAGAACAAACAGTCAGTATAATTCAGAAAAGATTTCAGATCAAACTTAGTTCATGGAGTAGAGCTGCAGGATTTCACAAGGTCCCATAATTAAAGTTCTTAATCCAAAACTGACACAGAATTTGAAAGTTTGAAATCAAATAAAGATGCACTTTGGGATACCAGTTTACTTTTTTAAACAAGGAACAAGATATTATCTAATGCAGTTGCTAGAATTGGAGATTTCTCATCTTCCACAACCTAAACCTACTAGTTAAATGATCTTGTACTGAAAAAGACCTACTGAAGTTGCATTACTATACATACAGTAGACCATACATGGTGTTGGCTAACTGACCTGCTCTTTCGTCTGTGCTTTCTGGACGTAGTCTCTTCCCACTTTGATCCGTGGCGACAGGATGGCTCTGGTGAACTCCATTACATTCATACCGAGCAGATGACACAGCTTCTGAGCAGCTGGAAAACAAATGGAAAAGGGGGAAAAAAGTTTATTTAAATGACAATTATTGAGACCACAGTAGGTTTTAAACAGTATATTCACCCATTAGATAATTTTAATCAATATTATGAGAAAAAGCTCTCTAAAGGCCATAAAAACTGAACTTTCCTATTTTCCGATGAATGATTATAATCAAGATTCATCACAGATCTTTCAAACATGTTTTCTTATTAAATGTAACAGAGAAAATGTCATATTTCACATGGCTTGAGAGTGTGGAAAAGTAGAAAAAGCAGGAACCGGCTGGGTTTAGCCAAGTCTCACGACTGAAAAAAAACATCTGCTTCAGTGCTGGATTCTGCTCATCGCATTTGGGAATATCTGGCCGAGCTGCATCACTGGCATTAGACCCGTTTTCTCTCCCTGTCTCCGTCTTTAAGTGCCAAATATGCAGTGCCACATGTGGAGGAACTGGAAGACTGTGCCCCATTTCCTTCAGGAGTAAATCCTTATAATAATGTGGCTTAATGGCAGCTTGACAAGGCTCGGGGAGAGAGAGAGGACATAAATCAGCAGTTCCTCTGTTCTGTGGACGAGGACGCAGTGTGAGGGAGGCAGAGAAAGGGGAGCAGAGGAGTTGAAGTATATATGCGAAGAGGAAAAGGAGGAGAATAATGTCTTGACCTGTGAGCTCCGAGCTACGAGGTTATGTAGCAGATGTAAGAGGGTTGCAGTGTGTGTGTGTGTGATACGTACCAGTATTATCAGGCATTGAGGCTTGGTCAGAGTTCCTCTCCTTCTTAAAGTTAATGTTACCAAACTGAAGCACCGAGGACACCACCTTCAACATGGCTTCAGACATAAGGAGAAAAAAAAAGATATATAAGTTTTTTGAGCATCACATGGATGTAAAACTGACAAAAACAGGTTGGTTTCATTGTCATGGAAATATTGAGAAAGGATCACTTGAAACATACCCAGAATCTCCTCATGGCCAAAGCTCATGATGTGCATGGCCTCCATGGTCTCCTGGAAGTTGTCTTTGTCCTGCTGACCCGGGATTGGGATGTTACCGTTGGACAAGAAACGGTAGTTGTTGAATCCTTCCAAAAGCAGGTCCGCTTGAGGAGAGAAATGTGGTTTAGAAACACGGTTAGATATGAGTTAATCTTTTTTTTTTTTTTAATGAAAGAACATTTGGACTAAGGACTGGGCTTTATTGGAATTGTTGGCAGTGCTTGGTACAAATATGAACTGAGTATTAAATTTGTAAAGTTATAATTTCTAACTTATCGTTCACATAGCTCGGCTGCCAAAATCAGCTTTGGTCTAAAGCAATGACAGAAAAAGAGTCTCCTTACATTTGAGGTGCTCTCCAGCTCCAGCCAGCAGCTGGTAGAAAATGTGGAAGGTGCGCTCATCTTTGGCTTGACGAATAGCTCTGGATTTCTCCAGTAGGTCTGACACAGAACGGTCAAAGAAAAACGCTATATGGTGGGTCATCTCAACCAAACAAACATTGGTCGACTCCTCCCACCACTCGGTGTAGAGTTGTTTGGCTGAGCTGTTATTGAAAAAGCTGCAAGCAGCAACATCAGAACAGAGAGGGTGTGAACGGGCACTACAGGAGCTGCAAAAAATGTTTGCGATAGCATTACATGTTCAAAACAGGATACAGGTTTCAATGTTGGCTCCAACAATGTATCCTATGACATCAAAGTTGATCCGGATGAATTTCCCCTGCAGAGATGAAGACAACATAATGCTGCTCAGTTAGTGCACAAGACAAGATACACAGAAATCAATCGCCGACATCATGACTCTTATTACACACTGGACCTGATAAGTGGATGGATAAGTTTTGATGTTTATGGTGTTGCAGGAATGAGTCCTTCCCTTGTCTTGAAGTCGGTGGGTGTTTTGAATGTTTTTTTGGGTAGATGGATGAAACTCTGGGGTTTATAAAACAGGCTTAAGCTTTGATGTTTAGGTTTATGACATACCAATAATGTACTAAGAGTCAGCATATATCCTGATGCAAATCATTATATCACATGTTATACAACACAAAGAACATATTCCTTAAATAACCCAAATAATGTTTGTTATGGTACAGCATTCATTTATTTTGACACACTGAACTCATCAGCATCAGCACCAGTAAATCTTCCTGTAAGTATTTCTGGATACAGGGCCTGAGCTTTACAGAACACGACAGGTCTGTTTTCAATCAAGTGAAAACTGTGAGGCCGTTTTTATTAACCCAGCTGGCTGGTGCTTCAAAAGTTTGATTAGGGTCCTTTTATAGGGCAACACAGTAAGTTAGTAATTAGATCATAAAAAGCACCTTAAATTTGACAGATTAATTAACCACAGTAATGTTTAAGGCTCGTTCTCTTGTACGTCACTGTTAAGAAGTCTGCTGAGTGGAGACGCCTCCAGTCTGAAAGGACTCAGTACAGCAGGCTGGTGTCCGGCTATATGACCTATGTAACTGCTTACAGGGAAAGTAGGATAATTAAATTACTTTCGATCTGTTTCAAAAAGAGAACTCTCTGGATGATACAAACACATCATCTAAATCTGATTCAGGTGCTGAGTTAGGATCAGCCCAGGAGGAGCTGTGAAGGGTGGAGGCTGTCACAAAGGCTGGGATAGACTATTGAGATGCCCATTAAAAATGCAGCCTGTCAACATGAAGAGCTTTTTCCTTTGTACTTACAAAACGTGACGAGTTGTCATTTTTCACTGTTTTTGCATTCCCAAAAGATTCAAGGATGGGGTTGGCTTGCAAAAGCTGACGCTCCAATTCACCCTGAAAAAACAGACGGACGTTACAGAAGTATTCTGCCACCATGTGACCAAAGAACAAATAATGAGAAAATTAACTGTGGATCATTGATTTTACTGACTGTGGAAAAAACAAAAGCATGCAGACTAACGGAGCAGAAATCTGAAGACTTGTGAAGTCATGAAGATTTCAAAGACAGACCTCAGTAATGTACATTCGCCCCAACAAACAAACCAGAGAAATGAGTGTGACAGTCATACCCCTAAGCAAGCGCAGATTCACTAAGATCATGTAAACACATGCATCCACGTGTTAATGTAATCACACACACAACCTCACAAACACTTGACCTAATGCCTAATTTCAGCCTCTTAAGGAGAAAACAAAAGGGGGCTACAGAGCGAGCTATAAAGCTGCTGCTGGTCTAAACAAACTTTACGGTTAGCTTGCCTTTAAAAAGCATGTGTATAATATTGAAGAGTATAGTGAAAAATATTGTAACAACTTTGTGCTGTTGCTGCATTGTTCTGCAGGAAATCTAAACTTCTGCTGTAATCGTCAGGATCATGAAGACTTTCACAGCCAAATGAATTCAATTTGCAGGAGTTTTGTCTTTTGATGTTTAAAGAAAACACCATGCTGATGAGCCCTGCTCCAGCTGACTGAGGACTAATGATGTGTCACGGTGCTTTATTGTGATTGAGAGAACATTTCTGGGAAACTTTCTGTTGTGAGAAAAGCCAGACAGCCATTCTATCAGGTCAGGACAAATGTGTCCACAACACACAAAAGAAACATTTCATTACTTTCCCATCAGACACTTTCAGAGGCTGAATAAATAAATAAGCGACTTATGCAGATGTTTGGACAGGTGGTCTGCTGTGTTTTCATCGGAGCCACACTGTGGGCTTTGCTGTGACCAGAGGATCTAAAATGACTGTGAGAAAAACAATTTCTTCTGCAATGTTACTTCTCTTCTTGTGGCTGACAGGAATATTTTCCCATTACGTCAAAAATAGCTGCACACACTGAAGGTTTCAGGAGGCCATTTTCCACAAAAGGGAACTCTGTGGGATGAGGAATCAGCACTGCACTCAGGATGTGAGACATGTAATGTGATCTTTGGCCGGAGAGCACGATGGGCTGCTTTTAATTGAGTTTTTGAACAGATGGAATGAAGCGGGACTAAACTGGATAAACCTGGTCCTTTTCCAGCTATCAGAGCGGTGGCAGAGCCTTCACAGGGCAGAGGATTCAAACTGATAGCCTTTGTTTCTACATAAACACAGGCCTGTGGGGAAACTTGGTAGCTGAAATTGCTCATTGGCAGCCTCTACCCATCTGTGTGGTCTGCTGAACGCACATAAAAACAAAAAGCAGATTACAAACAACAGTGGGGGTCCAATTTAGCAGCATTAGAAGTTGACCCATATTCCCTTTGCAAAGTGAGCATGTCAGACATCTGATAGCCAACATAGCTGGCTCCCCACTTGAGCTGGCCAATTGTTGTTCAGCTGTGATAAAATGTAGGCAGCCAGAGGCGCCTCAAAACTACTGAGACACATTAAGTCTCCTAAGAGCCACCCAGGCTTCTTCAAGCTAAAAAAGAAAGAAGATTTTGCCTCTATAGAAAACATTTACAGGTCAAGTGTGTGTGCAGACTGTTTGGCAGGCCGTGGAGCAGAGTCAAAGAGGATCAGTCAAAACTGTTCCACTAAATCTTATGAGGCAGAGGCCAGTTGTGGATGTGTATTTGCTGCTCAACATCTGCTCCAGAGTTCATGAGGTCAAATAAATATTACAAGTTGCTCTCTTTTCACCAGCATGAAAAAGCAGAACAGTCCTTGGGAAATGGTACAAAATATTTAAATCATGACAAGACAGGGGACGTGGAAAACTCATCTGGGCCGACAGAGCTTTTGGGTTGAGCGAGACCCAACGAAAGGTTAAAAGAGGTTCTGCGTTTGCCTCTAGATCTAAGTCAAGTGATTAAGACGAGCTGGCTTGAAAACCAGTGAAACATTTCAATCATACCGATCATACAAGTTTGCTACATATCTTGTGAGACTGGGGTTGCAAATGGTTAGAAACTTTCCAAGTTACGTTTAAGAATTTTGTGTATTATGCACGATTTTAATGTAAAAATCATTCCTTTTAATAGTGAAATTATTTGGGAGAAAAATACACACAAAACAGCAACAATAATATGATGATTTGGCATGTTTTGATTAAGAGTTTTTGAGCTGAAATCTCAAGTCCTGCAACTTATATGATAGCAAATAAAAGCAGGCTATAGGAAGTGAAAGTTTAAGCCACCTAGCAGTTTAAAAACAATATGAGAAATGTGATATTTTCCTTAAATTGTTCATCTCTAACCAGCAGATGGTTGAGTTGTGATCTGGGACTTAATTTACAGTTCTTCCCAAACAACAAGTTGGGACATTGATTGCTTTTGAGACCACCAGTAACCAAACTAGACACCTTAGTGTTAACATGCCAACAGGGTTAGCAAATAAATAAATGGAATCTATAGTAGTGTATAAGTTCAAAAGAGAGTGTCCTCACACTGTAGGTAATGACAATGTCAAATGTCTTACAGAAGCAGATCTAATTAACTCAGTGAGGACAGGAAGTACAGGTCATGCAATGCAAAAGTTAAAGCAAAAGCCACAGCAAGTGGATAAAAAAAATCTACTGCCCAGCATCAGGCAATGTTAAATAGTGAGTTATGTTGATGGTGTAGAGGAGGTGGCTACAGAGCGGGTAAAGCACCCCTTTCATATTGTGAGTGAGGTGAGATAGGTGAGAAACTACATACTACTCACATAAAACAGGGGTCCACTCTGTAGGAACGGGAGATTCAATTGTTATCATGGAAAATAATAAATTGCATTAATGTCATGGATACAAATTAAACTGTAGTTCAAGCTAAACATTTTGAATGACGCCTTAGCATCAGAATCTAAGCACAACCTACAGCAGTCTAGACGGAATAAGCAACAGGTGTTATTATAACCTCAGTGGTCTGTAATCCCTCAAGACACAGATTACTGCTGGTGTTCTAGGTTAACAGGCAGGTAAGGATTGTACTGTGCATCTCAGGGCTCTAGATCCTGATGACCAGGACTGATCCTTACTTACCATGGTCTAAAACACAGATAAGAAATATGCCTTGCTATAACACAACAGACAGCATTCTAACTATTTTTAAAGCAGCATAAAAATGACATTTTCAGCACAAGATGACAGCCAAGACTCAACATGTAGCTACCACAACTAATAATATCAACATGCATGTGACTATGTTTACACTGAGCCTGAATTACAATAATGGCAAGCAAATTTACAGAGTGACACATCTGAACAAAGTGAGTCATTCACGTAAAATAAAAAAAAAGCTATCTAAAATAATCATGCAAGTTTTAAAATGTACTTACAACTGCATTTTGTGCCTGACAGAAAGAGAGAATGTAAAAGCTAAATATGCTGTTTTCAGTGTTCACTATATGTCAACTAAATACAGCACAATTTTTTGTGTCTTTTAATTCATTTTCACCGTTTAATGAGCCGAACAGATATTCTATGAGCCCATTTTTACACATTTTGAGAAAAAATGTTAGCAGAGCATGCACATGAACATGGTGTATAAGAAAGTATAAATAACTTGCCTGTAGTTTCACTGGTTTGGGTGATTCTGGCTGTTTGTTACAGATAAACAAATGCAAATAGTTAGTGTGTAAACATATCAAGTGGACAAAGTCCTGCTGCCCACTACAGGTATTGTTATTGGTACAAGAACAAATCCATGTTAGCCAAATTACTTATTATTCATTTATAATACCCATCAACCTCATTACAGTCTTATTCAAAATCAAACAGAATAATGGTCATGGTTGATTTTTCAAACAAATCCAACATTAATGCTAAAATTTCAACACATTTTTCTGGGCTCACTCAGTTCAGTTTGTGGCTTGGAGCAGGCATCGCATGAACTAAAACTGGAGAGGTGAGGAAGGAGAATACTCACAGGAATGTTGTGGTCTTTTCTTCCTTTGTGGGACGAGGCAACATGTGCCAGGTACTGAATGACCTTTTTTGTGTTTTCCGTCTTGCCAGCACCTGACTCACCTCTGTGGGACAAAAAGGAGACAATGCACACAAAGATAGACATCCTCAGAATAGTTTGTGAGAAACACTGAACTGTTTAGAAAGAACCATAGACTGAATAAAATAAGTGGGTACTCGGTTCTCCTCTACCTTTACAGATATGATGGTGCTTGTGGGCAACAACAGAAAACAAGTCATGCCCCTTTTTTCCACAGCAAAGAAATACGCAAATATAATCTTGAGACTAAAACATAATTCTGGTGTATCTGATCTTGTTTGTCTTCTTCTGCAATATTTTTTCTTCAGTGTGTCAGTCCAGTTTAGGCCTGTGGTTGCTGGTGTGTGGATGTGCAGCCTGCTATTCACTGCTCTGTACAGTGACCATGTCATAGAAAAACAGGGACAAAATCTCCAAGCCATGCAAAAGCTTTGGGGGGAGCAGTTTAGATTTAGAGCATACTTGAGGTTTTACAGTAAGTGCAAATTTGCATACACCAAGTATGCAGAAAATATTGTTTTGCTTTCAGAGGGAGATGTGGCTGAGAGTAAAGACTGGGAGCGCGGTGTGTAACTGTCAGTCTTGTTGGCTACTGTGAACGGAGGGTAATCATGGAGGGATTATGTCAATGTCTCTGTTGTTGGCCTTGGACTGCTGGGTGTTAGATTCCTCAGCTCCCCTATTTCAGCAGGCATGCCACATAAAACAGGTAGTGCTGACCTAATTCTTTTTCAGTGTTTCATATTTGCAATCAGTTTTTGTATTTCTGTGCAAAGGCCCTTGATGATGTGCATAATCTTTTTTTAATGTCTAAAGTGTGCACAGTTCAATCCAATCCAATAACAATGTAGCAAATGTTAACTAGTCAAAAACAGAGAGCAGCAGCTAGGAGTATGATTGAAAATCCTAAGAAGCATCAAAGGAAATGCAGGTGTGTTACAAATAAATGTCAATTCAAAGGTCCACTTAGCAGCTTTCTGATACTTCAACTGTATCTAACAGCAGAGACACTGTGAATGACGGGAACAACAACCCTACTTCACTGTTCGGGATTAGGTTACATGGGTTGAATCTGACTAAATTTGATTTATGTGTTAGCTCTAATTTGTTCAAACTAGCCCTACACTATATTTTTCCAGCTTTGTTTGTGGTTGTGTTGTATTACTGTGATTTATTTTGTGTAATGCACGTAATTTTGACCCGTTGACATATAATATCAACACCTCACTCTTGACCGTGCATGAGTTAAAAAGGCTATTGCATGTCTTGATACCCTCTCTGGCATTTTCGTTTGTGACATTCCTGTCATTTCGAGACACTTGTCACTGAAAAGACGCCAGAGGGCTGTGTAGCAGAAATGTCAGGCATTTCTCAGGCCCCACTTTTCACACGTTTCTCTCAAGTAGTGACAGTCTGGTCAGTGTCACTGAGACACACATTTTAAAACGACTGTGAAGGCCCCGGGGAAGCTGGCTCACTTGCAATGTCCTTAGACTTGTTTACTTCCCAGTGAATGCATTATTGTCTCATTTAATTTGATTCAAACAAAAATAAATGCCACAGGGAAGTATACTTTACCATGTGATATTATTTCTGAGAATATAAAGGGGAATAGAGACATGCATTAGTTTAATGAATCAACCATGAACCTTACGCTTTTAATTTGAAACAGAGGGCTAAGTTTATCTCAGTGATAAAAGACGCAGAGTCATAAAAGCATTTGCTCTGGGTAGCTTAAATTGTTAAAAAAACAACAACTTCAACATGCAGAAATAACAGTTAAAAAAAAGTATAAAATTTAGGATCATATATATCATGAGGATTTATTTATAAAAATTATTACAAAAATTAAAATAAATAAAATGAATGCAGTGATGGACAGAGCCTGTGTACTCACGTGCAAAGAATGGATTGGTCCTCACGATCTGTGGGAGACAAGAAGAGGGAGAAAGGGGGAGGAGAAGAGAAAAAAGTCAAACGTTAGCAGTCTGTCTTTGATTCAGTCTCCACTGTGCTTTCCCGAGGTTTGACTGACAACCTCATCACCAAAACACCCTCCACCAAAAGTAAAGTCTTATCAGCAGATTGTGGATTTGAAGGTCAGAGTCAAGCTTAGTGTGTGCATGTGAGCTTGCCATCAAATGTTTTAAATATCATGTTTTCCACAGCATGTGTCTCGCTTTTTTTATCAGAATAATAAAATTACTTTTGTCCGGGCGTATTTTTCAGTAGACTCAGGCTTCACAGCGTTTCACCACAGCTACTGTCTGGAATGCAATGTCAGAAATGCAGAGAAGCGGCACTGTGAAGTCAAGTCACTGCACAGGAGAGATAAGGCAACCGTAATGTCAGCTTTATATTGGTAAATAGAGGGTGCTGACTCAAATTCAACACTTTTCAAGGTGAACCACATATTTTAAGAGTCTCAGAACGTTTATCATCACATCTAAATTGTAATTTTTATTTACAGAATTAATTTATACACACAGCAATCAGTACTGGCACTGTTTACCAGCTGTTCATAATTCATATTTTGATCACAATTAATTTATGAATGATAACATGATTTTGTGGATGAAAACACCAGATAATGTTAAAAATCTCACGTTATTCAGTTAGGTTAATAAAATTAAAGTTGTTCCTGACAATTGACAATTAAGCATTTTCCAAACCAAAATATTTGTGCTTCTACACTCCATCCGTGGTTGGTAATCTTAGCAAAGTATTCACCAGCCTACCTCTAATAATCACAGCAAACCGTATGATAGCCTGTCACCAATTAATATCTTTCCATCGACTATTTTGTCAATGAATCACTTTCTTTTATTTTGATGTCGAGTCAGTTTAAGCATCAACCTTATTGATTATGCTGACTTATTGCAGCATCCCTACAATATTTGTGCCGGTCTGTTGGCACGTTTGGCCAGAATGACTGCCAGAATGGGAACCATTTGGTCAGCTTTGAAATATTTAATAGGATAACTAGCTTGTTTCTACTCTCAACTATTAGTCTGTTATTTCCTTTTACAAAAATGTTCAATAATTAATTTAATTTTTGACAGAGTACGCACCCTTTATCCGCACAGACATGACAATGGCAGCAGCAGTGACCACATCAGGCCAAGTTTTGTCTGTTGATATTGAGAACGACCTTCTTATTCTCATCTTACACTGTGCAACACCTTACACAACAAAGTTCCCAATCAGAACCAAGATGCCTACGCTACCAACTTTACTATGCAGTTTACATTCAGGTTCCTCTTTGACACTTCAGTCAATACACTGACCTTCATCTCTGTTTCTTGGTAAATTTAGCTGGGCTTTTAAATCTGAATCAAGGGAATGGACTCATCACCTCTATGGTCATTAGTTAGTTAAAGGAAGGGCCAATATGTATCAACCCTGAATGCTGCCCCATTATACACAGTTTATACAAATAAGATGTTTCTTATGTCCCCAAATGACCCCCTTGGACTAACCTTGGCAGAGAGTCTTTGTAAATGTGTTTCACAGCTAAACTATTTACTGGATTTAAAAGGTTTAAGAATCCTGAATAGTGCCTTTGTCATGTTTTTGGGATATACAGAATGTAGGCAATTGTCAGATGGATTAAAATGAAATGAAAGTTTGAATGAACATAGCCCCAACCACTTACAGCGTGGTGACACAAAGAGTGATCCAATTCTTTTCATGTCGAAAAATGTTAATGTGTGCTGTGCTGAGGGCAATTTGCGCTGTGGTCATGTGGCAATAAAATATGACATCTAATGCGTGGCCATTAACCTCGAGGGTATTCTAGTTTTGAGTGTCTTGTGAGCTTGGAGTGAGGCAGACTGGAGTCATCTAGAGGCCCAATAGGGTGAAATAAAGGTGATGATGTCATGGGAAAACAGTACTTTGTCTTCCCGTCAATGCCCCCCACAGGGGTAGGGCCTCCTGTCCAGTCACATGGCTGGCTGAGCAACAAGAAGTCCGAAGATTAGATAAAAGTCATCAGACTCTCTTCACTCTGTTCACTTAATGTTGTTCTGTTCATGCAGAGTTAAACTTTGGCCATGACACTCCAGCTGTTTAAGATTCATTCAGTTAGTTAGTTGACTTTCCCTTCATCTTTGGAAACAGTTATTTTGCACTCAAACATTTTAAATTGACTGCCTTCTGTGTCACATTATGTTCCAAAACATTGAAAGGAAATATCTTTTTTGTTGTTGTTGAACAAAACAATCTTTAATGTCACCAAACCATGAAATCAAATCAAATTGGTCTATGGTGTGTTTTAGTACATTAATGCTGTATTGAAGAAGCTAATGATTGAGACCATAAAACTCATTAGGAAAATATTACTGAGGTAATAAATCAAGTTATAAGTAGAATAATTATCACATTGACTTTAATACCATTGGACTTTTTCTTGTAAACAGTGGAGTCGTCCCCTGCTGGCTGTTTGAAAGAATGCAAATGTAAGGCACTTTGGCACTGGCTATACTTTTCAGACCTAGAGGTTGTCACTGAGCTAAAAAAAACAACAAAAAAACACCTGTGATTGGTTTGACAGTTAAAGATGAATGAGGATCCATCTAATTTCTTTCAAGTAAAGACAGTTTTCCGATTAGTAAGTGCCTGCTCATCAAGGGACCTGACCTCAGAGGCCATTAATACTGTAAGTGTATTGCAAAGTCAACACAATTGTTAATTGAAGGAGTTACCGGTGATTGGTGATTGGCAAGCTGCTGCATTAGTAGATTGAATCAGGGGAGCCATCAATAACTCAGGGCAAGACACGTCTTTTCTGAGTTTAAGTATAGTTGTGTGACTAAACAAGCTGGCTCTAGGTTTAACATTCACATTATTCAAAGATGTCTTTTTAATTTTCTAAAATGAATTCAGTTGTTCAACGACAGACTAAAATAAAAAAAAAAACAGCCTGTTCAGGTTTGCCCTGAGAAAATGGTTGCAAGGCAACAAGCTTGGAAATGAATCTACTTTGGATGTGAAGTGTCACACAAAAAAGCAACACAGTAACAAAATCAAATTTCTTTGTTCCTGAATCAGTGGATGCAACTCACTCCCTGTCAGCATGATGGGGTAATAAAACCTGCTTAAGCGATCTAATTGAGCTGCATACAAATAAGATCCGTGGCACAGGAATAATAGCTCCCTGAAAAAACTGCTGGTGTGGACGAGTTCCTCTGTCTTCCAGCAACAGGCTAATAAGATATACATGATTAAAATCGCAGAAGCAGAGCTGGATGCAAGTGAGCTGATCATTTAACCATGAGGAGCAGCAGAGCACATTTGCAGAATGAAAATGGTCCAAATCCTCGACTGTGATCTAATTTGGTTTTGCATGGTTTGCCTGATGGCTCTATCCCTGATCCATTCGACATGAAAGAGGACAGAGGACACACTATTTGTATTTAAACTTCCATATTATATCAAAATATGTAGAAACACTCAAATGTTTACAACCTGCCAGAGGTGAACGTCCCAAGGTGTACTTTAATCTTTTTGTCATATAAGAATTTAAAGGACAATCTATGGCACAAAACTTTAAATATTTTTTTATAAGAAATATAGGATACTTTCACCAAAACAGGCCTCTCAAAATCTAAAATTTAACACAAACTAAAAAAGAAAAATCACATTCTGCTGAGCATTCATGTTGCCACTCAAGGCCAAAACATGTGATGAGGGGTCACAAGCAACCATAGCTTAATTTTAAAGGTTAACCGCTGTGCTAAGTCATGTTGTGTCCCTGGCTGGACCGTTCTGCCAGAGGTGAAGGTTTCCTGGACTGAAGTGCTGACTGAGCTCCTTTGGGGTAAAATGATGGAAAGTTATCTGCCTGAGGACACAGCTGAATGGCTCATCAGGGACGACCTGGGTTTCCTGGCTTTGACCAGAAACTTCCTGCAGTTAAATATCGTAACAAGGGGAATTGGCCTCACAGACATGCATGCAAGAAGTGCACACACACACTAAAGCAACCCAGATCCCTCTTTCAATCTATGACGTCAATTGCTGCCTCATGCATGACAGCACACATGCAAACTTAATCCATCATTAGTCCCCCCACCTCATTCTCACCTCTCTTTACATTGACATCCCTATCTGAATCAGACAAAAACACAACACCGCTCAGAAGGCTAGTGTTATCACACTGCCTCCAGACACAGTGGAAAGATGTGATCCCGGCATTGTGAGACCACTTACTTCCATTCACCAATTTGCCAGCAATGCTGTAACCTTAACAACCTCTCAAAGACTGTAAATCGCAGATTACCGATTGGGGACTTTGGGTCTGTGCAGATGAGAACTACCCAAACAGGGGCTGTTATTTCTGTAACATTACGCGATGGTCATAAGGACTTTTTTGTGGGTTTCGCATGATTGGTAATGGTCTTGCCAGCTTCACATGACTCCATTATGCTGGTTAGTCAATGAAGATTCCCCTAGGATATGGAACATTTTAGTTAAAATGGAAGCTGAGAATATAATTTTCAAAATTAAACCCAGATCTTTGCCAAAAACACTGACGTTTAGACATGTCACAGGCTGCAGAGATGTTGTTAAAAATAGTCCTCAGATAGAAAAGGTCTGTGTCAATGGGCTTACAAACTGGTGACAGTGAAAAATTTGAGGATGTCTTGTGGCTTTGACATAAACACTGCAGCTCTGCATGTGGTGTTTCTCCCAGTAAGACTAGAGGAGGGGGAGGAGGGGGAGCTGATCTCAGCTCACGACACTGAGCTCATTGTGAGGCTGTGGCATGCTGGGCCCGGGCCAGTGTCTGCCACTGATGGCTAATGCCTGTATTTGAAGTGCAAACACTCACCTCAGGAACCAGTCCTGCACTCTGATATAGCTGTTACCAACATGTCACAGTGTGACAAT
Source organism: Serranus cabrilla (assembly GCA_903364295.1). Lineage (NCBI taxonomy): Eukaryota > Metazoa > Chordata > Actinopteri > Perciformes > Serranidae > Serranus > Serranus cabrilla. The sequence continues at coordinate 48,070 of CAFUXE010001645.1, read as the reverse complement.
AACCTCCACAAAACCACAGTGATATAAATAACAGAACACATCAGCTGAATGTCCATGATAATAAAAGCAAATCAATGAGAGGAAATAGAGCTTTGTCTCTGTGCTGTCTGTGAAGGAAAAAGATGCCATAATGTTAATGATGATGTTTGCTTAGCTACATACAGTATATTAAGCCATTACACCCAAGTCATTGACTGGCAGTTGTAAAAGTTATTCCCAAAAACTCAGCTATAAAATGAAATCAATGACTTAATTTCCTTTTCAGAACGATAGATGCATACATGAATGCAAGCGAGTGCCCAGGAGCAAAATTGAATATCAGTTTGTTTAAAGTCTGTTTAAAAGCAGAGTGGGATCAACCACACAAACAAACATTCACACACATACATCTTTGTTATTGGTTGAGGCTGCAAAATCGCCAGTTAAAGTTCACCAGAGTTGAACTCCATGTGATGGTAGTGAACAGGAGTCAATTATTCAATATTGCATCCTTCATTGAGATATTGTCACTACTGTCATGATTTTTCAATGAAATGAAAATCTAAAAACCTTTAATTCCAGCACACCTAGCTACAGACCCAACTATTATACAATGATGGTTTAAGGCTGTGATGATGACCACTATCAGAGACAAAAAAAAAACCAAATTACATAATGACTATGTACCGACTACCACATATATTTGATTTTCCAACTAAAATAAAGTAGTGGGTTAAGCATCCCATGTGGCAATTATGGGATTTGCTTTTAAGCACATTTGGATGGAGCAGTAGTGTTGGCATGAAGCTATAACAACAACAGAAATCCTTAGCACTGCTGATTTTGTCCGTAGTATCCTGGCACAGGAAAGCTATGTCATAGCATAGAAGAGGCTTGTGATTGTTTATTAGTTTAACACCTCAGAGCAGTTATACTTATGACAGGGCGCCATCAGGGCTTTTACAGCCTATTAAAAGAAGGCTATGGCCGTGTTTGTCGTGGCAAAAAGATACTTGTCTCTCATCTTACTGCAGTTTCTGAGTATAAGAATATTGTTTACTACTGGTCTAAAGGGGTTGGACTATCCCTTGACAAAGATGTATCTGTCAATAATATCTAAAAGTAATTTTAAACCATCCATTTAAGGGCTATAATAGCTAAAGCCTCTGGTGCGGGCAGAACTGAGGCTGATGGTTCAGCCAAGAACTTACAGATGGAAATAAATGCAATGGAGATCCAAAATATTTAGTTTCCAATGTGGAGCATTTCTGAGAAGGAAAGTCTGTAATGAAATCTGATAGGGAGATTAACTGTGTTTGAGAACCACTGACAACAGGATTTAGATGTGTATTCAAGCTTTTCAAGCAAACTGAAGCAAAGAAAGTAGTGCAGACAATGTGTGATTCATATCTCTATCAGGTGCAAAAATAAATCAGTGGTGACAGGTAGTATGGCAGCCAAACAGAGGCCAATAACAGAGTGTGAAAGGGAGATTAAGACATATTGAAGGTTATATATTGAATATAGACAAGAGTAGCTAGAGAAACAAAGCAGAAATAAATCTACTTTGGCTCATAATATTGTCTCATGAAATATTGGTCCAATATGCTGTCTCGCTTCTCAGTAGATGATGTAAAGAAAATAGCCGTCAGGTGAACTTTATGAGCCAGACATAAACTAAATTTCACTCTAGGTGACAACAATGAGAAGGAATTTGCACTGCAGAGCTACAACTGAGCATTTCTAAGAAAAATGGCTGCAGCTGCACCTGCAATCACAACTATTAATAATTACCCTTCATCACGCGCAAAAGATTTATGAACAATGTTTGATTGTTTCTAGTTTAACAGATGTTTAAGGATAGACCTTTCAACTATTGAGTTATATTTAGTTATCATCCAAGGCAGACGGGTTGTTGCAATATCACAAGATCCCACAAGAGTCAGAGGATCACAAGATCATATGAATATCAGTCTTGTCAGGTTTCAAGTAATGTGATTGTGTCACGACAAATCAGTGTCCTGTTGGGAGTAACTGAAAGACAAAATTTAGCACAGATCCTGAATTAGCATAATTTATTTCAGAACTACAGAGCATTTCTTCATTCAAAAAAAAAATAAATAAAAGGCACTGAAGACTTTTCCTCTTATGAAAAATATGTTTTTGCTCCCCCCCCCCGACTGGCTACAGCAGCCTGTGATATAAGGTGATAGGCAGATGGTTTATCCAATCACCTGCCAAGTATTTTTTGAAAAAGCCTTTACCAATGAAGACTTCTCAGATGGTTCTGTGTAACAACCCATCTGGCATGTCAGGTTAAATAAATGGTGCTTTTGGTTACAATTTGTGAATAATGTAAATCAGAAAAGGTTTCCATATGTGGCTCTGCGTCTCAGGGAGGAAAGCATTAGCTTCATACACACAAGGTCTCCAGGGAGTCTTTTCATTTTAGCAGCACAGAGAGGAGACACATAACTGTGATAACTAACAAGTAACACATAACTCTGTGGTAGTTTTAGTCACCTGTTCTATTTGATTTAAGAGGACGAAAAAAGAAAAGTAATAATTAATAGTGTTCAAAGTTCCAGCAACTGTGCTTTACTGTGATCTATCAGAAAAGAAAACTGCTCACTGCTCCTTCAGCTACTGACAGAGCGGTTTCACTGTCCAAAATATCATCTGTTCCATTTCAAGGGGAAAAACACAATATTGTTAGTGATTGTAAACCTGTCCATCAACCAAAGCTCCTTGTGGCATCTTTTTAAAAATGTGGTGAATGACTTTTCAAATTTCAAACATTTCCTGTGTGTTTAACATGCTCTGGTGTGCCTAGCAGGAGGACTGAGGTTGAGAGAGCCCGGCATCAGTTCAAGTCCAGCCAGTTCAAAAGGCCGTCAGAGACATTTCTGTTTGCCATCTACCTCATTGATGCCAGGTGGGCCACTGTTTGCTGAGAAACTATAGACTGTGCCATTATAAACATTCAAAAGCTAATTCTATCAAACATTCCCAACATTATAGATTACAGTGTGCATGTCACTGAAAAATTCATGGGACATGCTTTACATTCTTCAAACAATACTTTCAAATTCAAGAAGTGCTTTGTTCATTGTTGATAAAATGGACTCTTATGAGAGCTGTACTTGGAGAAAACCTCACTAAGCTAAGATGGATCTAGGTGGACTTGACCTAACGGCCTGATTAGACACCGGGGAGAGACTCAAGAAGAGGGGTCTTTCACCATTTTCACTGAAACAAAGACCCCCTGTTTTATAATCGCACCTTTGGGACACTTTCGGTACTGTTGATGCATGTCCACTCTTGCAAACCATCGCAGCTGCTGACATGACCAGTCCTTCAACACATGTTTTCATTCAAGCAAGCATCAGCATTTCCTTACAACATATTTCCAGATATGATAAGCTTAGCTTCTTGTACGTCAGTGAGTTCACCTTGGCTGAGCAGTGAGGGCAATTATGTAAAGTATCTGGGCCACTAATCAATGACAGATGTGCAGTCAGTTCTAGAGGTCTACTTACACACCCCGTCTTTGTTAGGTAACACCTCATTTAACCTCCCATCTGAGAAGTGACTGGCTTCACAGAAATGCTGAGGTAATTAGCACATCCCTGTGAGGTTTAGACACCCTTCAGCCGTACATACGATTGGCCAATCTGCTCAACTCCAAAGTCATAAATTAGAGGCAACAAATTATTTGTCTCAAGTGTTCTTTCTTGTGCAGATGGCAACTGACACTGCTAAGTGTAAACACAATGTGTGAAAGGTCTGATATTAATCACTGAAATTTAATGAAAGATCTTTTGCCAGACCATATATTCCCTGATAGAAATCCCTTTTAATATCTTTGGTTGTATTAGACAAGGGTTGTAACTCACAATTATACATTTTTGATTAATCTGTTGATAATTTTAACAATTTATGAGTCAATTGATTATCTTTTAAAAATGTATGTGAAAAGTTAAAAGATAACCAATTTACAACATCCAATGCAGTGGCCATTCAAAATGTGCTGGTTTGGAATAGGATTACTTGGCCTCCAGTATTGCCACTTGCACCTTTTTTAAAAACCACTCATCCAAATAAATTCACATTGACACTACTCGTCTTTGGGTGTTGAGCACGCCCCCAGGAACAATGCTGGGCTTTCATTTCCAATAATGGCCAAATAGTAAAAATACAACTTCTCGGTCCATCATGTGATGCCATGAGCCCAAAAAAGACTTTTTTATATTGACTTACTATGGGAAAGAGCCATCTGTAAAACAGCAAAAAAGAATCTGGGAGCTGCTGAAAGGCAGAGTTAAAGGAAACACTTGTTCGCTTGCTCTATGGGCCATAAGATATAGAAGATCCAGGTAATTTTCTACATGGAAGTCAAACTTTTGGGCTTTTATGGTAATTAAAGAGGCCTCTTTAAAGATAAGTTTGTGACCAAAAACATTAATTCTGAAAATATCATCAGTGATGCTTAAAATGTTTACATTTGCTATAATGTAACACCCTATTTCTCTTTCTTCAGCTGTTATTTCTCTGAAGGTTTTTTCATTTGCTGAATGACTCAAAAAAGACATCCTTTTTATCAATACAAAGTCACTTTTTTCAAAAAATGTACATAATAGGGTATATTATTACCTCCAATATAAAATTGCTTATACCGATATACAATTCCATCCATATCTATGAAATGTGATGATATCTGCCTAAGTGTCTGAGTTCCCAGAGTCCTTATTGGCCACTTGGTGGAAGAGAAAAACCCCAGCAGTGCTAATCTATGCAGCTGGATAATATTATAGTAACCAGGTTGCTGAAATGCTCAGGGCCACAGCTGAACAGCAGCTGGCCTCCACTAATCTCCAACCTACAAACCTCCTTTTGAACCACGACACTGTTAATTCTGATACGACCACAACGGAAAATGGGTTGGACTAGCAGTGCATTTAAATTACAAATCAGGCTTGTGTAATCCGAGACGTACAGTATGCAGCATTTGGAAAAGCTTGAGGTAATTGCTTCAAGAAATAAGAAAATACACAAATATGTTTCAACGCATCACTAATTGACAGGTCTCCCAGCCCTGCCCCCATGTGTTTATGTCCATCCATGTAGAAACGCAGTGTGTGGAGAATAGAGCGTGTGAAGAAAAGAGGAGGTGGTGACAACAAGAAAATAGCTGGACTAAATGACGAGCTGGCAGAGCTTAACAACAGCTGCAGCGGGGCTACTGCTGAAACTATGTTCCTGTGCTGGTACATCTTCAACTTTGAAGAGTTAATAGCATTCAATCAGCATCAAAACAAACATCTTTAGAGGAGAGCTCAAAAAGTAGAACTAAAACAAAAGGGTGTAAAAAATAATATTAAAAAAATGAATGGGAAAAGGGGGGTAGTAAAAGATGTCTTGTAATGGTCACTTGTGACAGGAGTTTTTTTTTTTAAGCAAGCAAAGCTATCATTAAGCCACTTGTTGACACTACGGAAACTTTCTTCTGTGTACCAACACAGGGAAAGAAAAGCCTAAAAGGATTGACGGGACTGTCCAGTTTGTCACCACCCCCACTGGTCGGCCCTCGCAATCGCACAAAGGACCTATTGTTGAGCACAATGGGGTCACCCTCTCTGTTCTCGCTGGTCTGATCCCAGTCAGTCACTGCTCATAGAGCCTGGAAGCTCGCCAACTACCAGGCAAGGATCTTTGAAGACATCATTCTGAGTGGGCTGCCTTTACTTACAAGATTGTATGTTCCTAAATGAATTAAAATCAAATAAACGTGGCAGCTGGATGCCACAGATAACAGCAAAGTAATGTTGTGCTCACACCAAACGTGAAGCCATTTTTCCCTTGCGTTAATCTTGGAAGATTGCAAACAGTCAAGCAAGTTTGCCTGCAGGAATGCTTTTGTTTATTCAGATTTCTACAGCCATCTAGATACCAACATTTCTTTGGCTACTTTTTCTATCATTGATCATGGCCGAAATAACCACGATTGCTGCTTTGTACCTGCTGAGGAAGTCCCAGATACATCGGAAAACCAAACAACGTCATATTTACCCAAATATATATCATGACATCTTCTAGAGCTGCACAAACCTCAGTCAATTTTCTTCTCAGATTTTCAAGTGCAATCACCGGATCAAAAAATATGCCGAAGTAACTACAAAATGATGCCAAAGTATAAAAAGTCTGATATCGTGCTTTGTCAGGTCTATCCACAAGACAGACAAGCAATCAACTTTTAAATTGCTTGGATCGATAAGATCTATGCTGTGCAAGAGAATCTCAGCGCTCATAAACTTCTACAAAACAAGTTTTTTAACTCTAATTCACATCACTAGCGTTGCCCAGCACAAAGTCTGCATCTTTGCATTGACTTTGTATGTAATCACAACATACAAAAAGCAAGCTTCACTTTTGGTGTGACCACACCTTTACGCACCTAATGTGTAACTTTTACTCCAATATATGCAACTTCAATAAGTCACTGGGAAAGAAAGTTAGAGCTAAGACACTCCTGATATTTGTACTGATGAATAGAGACAGTTTTTTAAATAAGAAAAAGTAACTTTGGACCAAAAACTGCACAGACAATGTAGCAATACAATGACATTCAGTGGCATTGTAATGTATGTTAAAGTGGTCATTCCTGTATGTGAAGTGGACAGTGGTAGATCATTTGCAACCATATATTGCACAGCAGAAACGCTCAGACTTACCTTGTAACATGCACCTGTACGCAGACTCTGAGATGGCATAGATGTGGGGGGGCATTTCGTGCCTCTTCTTGCCCCTGTACATCTCAATGATGTTCTCTGAGTAGATGGGCAAGTTTTTGTAGGGATTTATGACCACACAGAAGAGACCAGAGTAAGTCTATGAAAAGAAAAGAAAACATGGTTGACTGTTAAGTCATCACACAGCAATCTTTATTCCACCATTGTCACAGTTTATATTGCAGAGTACTTGTATGTATTGATTATACTGAGCACTTAGTGGAGAGTGAATAAGCACAAAAAGGGCTCTAAGATCCTTTTAATGGGCTGTCAAAGGAACAAAAGGACGCATGAAGAATTTAGAGGTAAGTGTGGCTGAGTGCTGATTTTATTGTACACTGACTAAAACATAATTCTAGTCACTGTGTGGAAGTGACTGGGGTCATTCTTTTATGTGTTAGAACAGTCTTTTTAAAGTCTGTGAAACATAGATCAAATTTACTGAATAAGATTTGTTAAATTAATAAACAATCTTCTGAATAACATAATGCAGATCATGTAAATTTATTCAGAATGTATATGAATTTAATCAACCCCTCCATCAGCAGTACCTGATCCAGCTATCTAAATCAGGAATGAATCGATCTCAGTTTCAGTAAAAGGGCATCCCTGGGTTCAGCCTTATGAATACCACCTTTTCATTAGGAAGTGCAAGTTTGTGAGATTTGATCCATAGCATAATTGACACCCTTAAAACATGGCGGATTTTTCACAAAAATGTTACCAAATAGAAAACATTGCAGAGCAACAATCCCTGTTTTCTGAAATCATTAGACTAACAAATTTAGTGGTAGAAGATCCATAACAATCAGGAAAAATTATGCTGAAAAAACACAATGATTACAGATAAAAACTGTGCTTTCGCCCTGAGGAGAAAACCAGGCATGACTTCTAGACAGCTCACAGAATTTTGTTTGTACTACAGAGAAAATTAAAGGTACGACAAAATTGGGGAATGCCAAAAATTCCCTTAAATCACACTTTCATTACCATTTATGAACAAATCTGTTTGAACAAGTGGTTCTTGCACAATGCCCGTTGTGTTGTCCAGATTACAGATTGACAGATCATGTAAAAACTGCCCAACTGAATCTTGTTGACACAATGCCAACAGCTAACAGCATTGCTCAACTTGCTTATCCTCCTCATATGCAACAATTCTCCATCTCCTTTCCTTAGCATTGGCAAGATTACACCAACATTCTTTGACTGATGAAATCTGACTGAAATCAAATGCAAGGGGATGTGATTTTAATCCAGAACAATATATTGGTCCCTCAACTGCATGATACAGGCAGACATGCAGGCAGACAGGACAGGACAGGGTTAATCCCTGGTATGTCTGCTGCTGGAGCACTCCATTAACTCAAGAGTGCACAGGGGGCACAGTATACAGTAGATGCTGCCGGATTACAGCTTTTTAAATCACACATCAATGACTGGGATCAAAAGTCTTGATATATCAAGCCAATAAAAACTTTACAGTCATGATCATGCATGAAATTAAGTTGAAAAGAGGCTGTGCCTCTTATGCTGCTAAGTATCCTCTATTAGGTTTATGAAATTTCCATCTGTTTTTCACTCCTTTACACTGCATCCCTCCCTCTTTTTTCACCTTTCTGATCTTTGTGTTTAGCTGGGCTGCAAAGCCACATTCTTCAAATCATGTTGTCTGTGGCGGCCAGCAGTCTGCAGGGGGGCCCCGAGCCTGCTGTTAACCCAGTTGTTGAACTGGAACAATGGTGACATGACCAAAGCATGCTGTGTGAGCAAAGGGGATTTTGTGTGTGTGAGACTCAGTGAGGAAAAAAGAAAATCTCTGACAAACACATCACAACTGTCACCTGGCTGGAGGATCGGCCCACATATTAACACATACCCAACACATATCTGTCGTCCAATAATGTGGAGTCTAAAATTGCACTGCAATGTTGCTCCAACAGTCAACCAGGGCTGGGCAATAGTATCTCTACATATATGCATTCCTTGACAGAAGTGATATGATTATAGATGCATTATAAATTGTTGGATTTTGTTAGAGTATATCGCTTGACATATTTAACTGTGATTAGTCACACAATTGTCTGTATTCTTTGCAAAATAATCCCAAATGAACCACACATTTTTATCTGTTCAGTTGTAACATAGGATTGTACAAATATATTTGTTTTATGCAAATGTGTGGAGACCTATTAATGTAATTTACAACACATCTAACACATAAGTTAGAGGGCTATGCATATATTTATAGAATGGGAGTTATGTCCAATAATTACCATTCCCAACTGCTAGTCAAAACAATGCACTTTCATCCCAAGGTAACAACATGTTGTTGTATGTAGCCGAATATCAACATAATGACTATGATATCAAAATATCCCGTATGGCCAAACCTTCATTCAAATAAAGATTTGAACTGCATGAAATTGCTGCTAGTAATGGAGCTCAAGTTTCTAAAATGGGGATAAAATTTGAACCCTCTCAGATATGCACACAGGAGTAACACACTGGTGTCCCTGCTGTTGGTCATGTGGTGCTGTAGCCCGTGTGTGTGCGGCGGGTGGCGGTGTTGGTAGGGTAATGTCACCAGATGGCCATTAAAATCCCCTTCCTACCTCTTCTATGTGCACAGATGCTTTAGACACAGCTCTGTGCAGCAACCTGGCCACATGGAGATTTGTTACTCTGGAATCACAAACAGCAACACTGTTTTACACTATTGAGGCACAATATTCACACCTTGCTAAGTGGAATTGCCTGTATAAACAAACTTCATGCAGGCTGTATTATAGGGCCCTTGCAATAATAACCCCTTCCCAAGCCCCCCAGCGTGGGCACAGCGCCAGGCAGACAGATCAGTGCTCCCGACCCAGCATGGGCCACAGGCAGTGGGGAGAGGGATGACTCAGCTGGCTGTCCTTGACGGTGGACCCCAGGGGGTACTGGAGGGATTAGTGGGGCTCTGAGGGCAAGGGGTTGGACACCTACACAACCAGGCATAACAACACACCAGCCAGCCAGCCAGCCAGCCAGCGTGTTGTGGTTCATTCCTTGCTCAAAATGCAAAGTTTGCACAACAGGTTGTCTGCTCACAGGAAATTACTGCTACAGTTAACAATATGAATCTCTGAGACCCTAATGCAGGTTATTTTGAGCTGATCAATGGGTTTGAGCTGGTCAACACAGCCCTGAACCCACAACCCGAAGAAACTATGGGGAACAGAGGAGAATTCTGTCACAGTTGAAAGGGTTCCCAGCCCTGCGGAAATGTCCAAATAAATGTCTGTGAATCAAGCAGTGCTTAGCAACAGGGCCTCAGCCTCTCTCAATGGGAGAAGGGGAAACATTTTCTGGGGTCTCTGCTATTGCATGAATCAGTGTCCTCTATTCTGGCATAACTGGGGTAACTGGGCTTTACCATGTTTTTTAAACCCCGTCTTTTGCCAACTTCCCAGGGAAATTAGGAAATCCATTTGCCTCACATAACACATTTTAATTATTTTGTATAATTTCCAGACAGGCCGTGAAGATTCTCTGCATTTGCTCCAAATCTTTAGGTGCTCTTAATCTCACTCAACAGCACTCGATTAAAATTACAAACCTGTCATCACCGTCTGCTTTTGGCTGCTTACGAGAAGGAACTAACCTAAATCCAAGCAGCTTTGACAGCTAAGAGGAATGGATGCCACCCAGCAAAGGGACACAAAGAAGATGACAGCATAAAAATTTTTTTAAAAGCAAAATTCATTAATCTGTGATGGAATTACAGTTGGGCTCATCTTGTGACGCCTCAAAGCAGCATGACTCGTGACAACTTGGGACATTATTAAGTTGGGGTTTTAAAGATGGCTTCACCTCTACACAGGGTAGAGAAAACCCAGCAAACTTGCAAATGAGTCATGATCAAGGCAAGTCTTGGATAAAAGTGTGAGATATAAATACGATTAACTCTCTGAAGCCCCCAAAAAGTAAAATAGAGACATTTGCTAAAAATCACATTATACAAAATGTGTTTATTCTCTTGATACAAGACCTTCAGGAGAATTAAGATTTTCTGTCCAGGTTCTGTTGTGAACAAAGAGAGCCATGCTCCAGTAAGAGGCAAGCTTAATGAACAGAGAGACAGTCTGCTGATGAAGGCTTACAGGCATCCACATAAAGCTCTCAGCCTGGAGCTGCCAACCATCCTCTTCAGGATGTGCACTCAGCACCACCAAGGCCACAAAGGACGAGCATATAGTGGCATTCAATAATACATCACAAAGACATCATTACTATAGTCATTCCTCCTTTCTCCTGAGCCACTAGCTTGAACCTTATTTGTTCAACCATGTTAATCAGCAAAGCCAAGCATGACACAGTATGTCAATCAAAATGTCAATGACTGAACCATGTTTATATGAAGTTTAACATTTAATTTAGTCCACAATAAATCCGTTTTTTGGCTTATATTCCAATGTCAACCAGTTTGAAGCATGATTATTACATTTTTATCCACTGCCTGCTGAGTGGACGGAAGAAATCAGCCAGTTTATGTCGGCGTTGTGCTATGCTAGTCAGACTTAAAAGGTCACACAATCCTCAAGAGCAGGAGAGGAAAACATGCAGCGTTAGGAATGCTAAAGCAAATGACAGAGAGTCTGAGACCAAGAGTAGAGCTCTGCATGCATTCAACTTCCATCTCTAAAACAAACAACAACTCCCTGTTCATTAGCTTCACACTTAATGACCTTGGCTTTGAGGTGGAATTAAAAAGATGATAATTCAGCCGCAAAGAAATTCACTATGCATGTAAACATGATCAGAAAAAAGCCATATCTGAAACCCTATCGAACAGCCAAAACATTTAAAAGCTGACATGAATCTGCTGTAAATTTAAAGCATGGGTTTTCTGACAGAAAAACTGAAGTTACAGTTATTTCAGCAGACAGCTGTTGCTTATCAGTGAACACAAAGAACTCTGTTAAGGCAGTTTGGTTGCAGTGTGACTCAGCACAGGCCTCCCTGAGCTAAGAAAGAGATGGAGCTAGGGTCACTTCTTTCTCCCTTATAAGCCCTCTGAAAATACTTAATAGTACAAAGATGTTCTTTCTTTATACTTGTTGTACTTTCAATTGAATAAATACAAGTGAACATCATGACTACACTGCTGCAGCTTGTGTAGGAGGGAGTTCTGTTACATCACATGACGAATCTAGGATCAATTATTAACTTTTGTCAGCAGGTCTACAGAGAGATTACCTTTTGATTTATGTGACTAAATATACTAAATATGAAAGCATCTGTAAGGTCGTAGTCACGGTAAGGTCATCATTGTTCAAAAAATGGTGGCAAATAAGCTTCTGCTCTCAGGAGATACAAACAGACCAAGCAGTCTCCTGGCAAGGAGCCATCAGTAGACAGTGACCACACAGCAGAGCTGACACTGCCCACTACATTAATTATAAAGCAGTTAAATGTTATATTTAGCTACAATACAGCAGAACACCACAAACAAATATCTAAAATGCCAAAGGAGAGCATTTGAATATTATCTTATTCTTACTTCAGTATCACATTTGTGCATCATGAAACTCTTTACACATATATGTATCTATATAAATAATAATTTGTCAATTACTTTTACCAATATTGCTCACAAAAAGACACTAGACGTAGTAAACTCAGTTGATGAATGAATTCTAGGACTTCCACACTTTTTGTCAATGTAAATGTGCACCTGTTTACAGGGCATGATGGTTGCACCCTGAGATAAAGATATTGGTACACAGCAGCATGCACCACGTCAGATATCTTTCAATTCTTCAGTCAGTATAAGTCTGAATCTCTGACACTAGCAGACTAAATTTCTCCCTATTGATCTTGACTTAGAACTTAAACCTTGCCCCGTCCAAACACAGCTCCTGGATCAAAAAATGAAATGTACACTATTTTCTGCGGGCTTGTAGGACAACTTGTCTCTGTGCCCTTGACAGTTGGCACAAGAGTAGACACCGAGCATCGACCAACACGCCTTGCATTTTGCACAGCTCGTTTGAATCCCAACAGAGTCAAAATACCTGCAAATGGATTCTTTCCTGTAATTATTCCACTGAGGGACATAATGCCATAATGCTGGTGGTTTGGCAGGCCATCCACTAGATGATGACATTGATGTAATCATGCCTCATCAACACAAAGAATACATAGTGTCCTCATTAACATTTCAAATGTCATGACTTCACCCATAAGGCTTCCAAAGCTCCATCTCAATAGCCAAGGCGGAAAACCACAAGTACTTTTCAATTGCATCTCGTTTCCCTCAGAAACTAATATAACCGGAACAACTGACGCAATAATCCCCTGACCTAAAGGGGAAGATATTTGTCTAAATTATGTACAATCCCAGCTGTAACCATCGTATTTAATGTAAATCTCTTTCTGAGTGGAGAGAGGTTGGATTGCTACATCCTTACCATCTACCAAGTACGTAATCGACCAAGATGACTGAATCAAGAAACAAACCATCCTTCTCACAATCTGCCCGAGTCAAATGTAGTTTAGCAAATCTCTTTTCTGCCTTCATGGACCCCTCAGCCCCTGCCTCCTCCCCAGGTCTCAGGTGGCCCACAAGCTCCGTGTCTGGGCTATTCCAGGAATGCATGTCACTAAGTGGGTCATAATCGCAGGGGAAATCGGCAGCTTATGTAGGACATGATGGCTTGTTCATTGAAGGAAATGTGTTTCTTAGTCTCTTGAATTCAGAGACTCAAGTATGGTATGGTATGCTATGGAAAAGACATGGTGATAAATTGTTCATTTTAAGACACTGAAAATTACCTGCACAAGATTTTATACTACTAGTACTGAGCCTACTAGATGTAAATCAAGCCAACAGAAAAAAAAAATAGCTTATATTCATCACAAGGTTATATTTGTAGAGGGACTTTCAGTTTCAATTAACATAATAAAGGTTTTGACCTTCAAATGATCAGGATCGTTATCAGGCCTCTGCAGAGCTTGGTGATGAGCTGATCATTTGAATCAGGTGTGTTGGAAGAGGGAAACATCTAATACATGCAGGATAGGGGCTCTCGAGGACCAGGATTGGACACCCCTGACTTAGTGGCTTCCGTGTGGAAGATGATTACATGTTGTTGCAGGTAGTTGTTATGCGTGAATGACAAACACTTACATAGATGAGGCCAGAGTAGTAGCGGTCTTTGAGGTTATGAAGCACAGAGGCTTCATTCAGGCAGGTGAGTTCAGCCATGTCTTCTACTTTGCTGAACTTTGGCGGGTTCATCTTTTGGATGTCGTCCTTGTTGACCACAGCCTTCTTCCCATTCTCTGCCAGTTCCACCACCACCTCATCTCCACGCTCCTCGCGAACACTGGCAGCCTCGAAGCCATTGCGTTCTGATGGGATCCATACTAGCCTCTTTGCAGTCCAGTCGGCCTGTGCGGCCGGGTTGTAGACCACGGCGCGGTCCACAAAGAGGTACCGCTCCGGGTCCTCCTGCCCACTCCTCTGTGACATTTCTGCTGGAAACCAGAAGCAGAAAACACACTACGCCACCTGTAGGTAGGAGAAAAAGTATAATGTTTGTCCAGCCAACAAAATACCTACAACTAAAATCATTCGAACACTTCCTTCTGCAACATCTCAAAATGTGTAAAAGGCCTAATCCCGAGTTGCCAGGTTAGAAAAAACTATAGATTTTTCAGCAGAGTCAAAGAAATAAAGTGTGCATTATAAAATCCTGCTGTTAGCTGAAAAACCAATGACACTGGGCAGTAGCAGAGGAGCTTGTGTGAGTGTCTGGTTCAAAAGTTGAGTTGCATCCAGAAGTTGAAGTCATTTTTCATGCAAAAATGACAGAAAAAGCTTTTTTCAGCCTCCCAAATAATGAGATGTCCTGCTATTTTCTGTTTTATATCATATGAAACTAAATATCTTTGGCTTTTGGACTGACAAAAAAAGAAATTTAAAGACCTTGGAAACTAGAATGGACATCTTTCACTATTTTCTTTTATAGACCAAACAATTGAGAAAATAACCCGCATAATACTCGATAATGGAAACAATCTTTAGTTGCAGCTTTGACTGACAAAGTAGGATTTGTCTCGAGGGCTTCTTGACTTCTAGTGTAGTTAAATCATTGACATTCAGGGGCCAAACATAGATGAGAGGGAAACTCTTTTATCACAGTATATGTTATTTTATATCCCAATATTAATTCTTATCACAATAAAATATTTTTGGAAAGGCAATTGGGAAATAATCAGACAGGGATGTATTAAATTAATTTTGATGCAAAATCCTATAAAAAAAAAATCCAATATTGTCATAAAGCCATCCTACTTATTGAATCCCAAATTTGATTACAATAGTCAAATGTAAGTAGAGATGTTAAAGTGAGAGCTACTATGGTAAAACAGGTACAACAAAACTCCTACTGTTCATATCACAGATCGCTGATATCAAACCGTGGTTGCACCATGACTAACACTAACCATTTCAGGTAAACGAAGTTGCAATCAATACAGCTGGATGTTAAAGCTGACGTAAAGTGCTTTCAGGGTGATTCAGCTTCTCTAGTGGCTGCTGAATGCTGACTCCAGGAAAACTCAAATTGTATTTTAAAGGACAACAATCTTTAAAAGAAGCAAAACCTATATTTCTATACAAAAAGTTGGGATTTCATTAGCTAATGCCTTTGGTGACAACTTAAAACACCAGGTTTCATAAGTATATTTCTGGGCATGTCTAATTAAATGTCAAGTGTCACAGCTTATCAGAGCCACCCATGGTGGTTGCTGCTTGCCGGTCATAACTCAACAGGGACTTGTGATGGCTAACCTTATATTAAAGAACTAGAAGAGAAAAGTGGATCATCTGAAAACACTTATTTAACACTGGGTACATGAGTGTACATTCAGTAAAAGTATGTATTGTATAAAGAAAATAAAAGGTGAGTGAGCAAAAATATGCCAAAGCTAGTGTCTCATTCAGCATTTAGAATACAGCCTTCTAAATCAGCATCTCTTACAAACAAGAGCAGAATGAGCGAGAGAGGGAGCACCTGTTATGATATTCTTTAAGAAAAGCAAGATATTTTTTCTGGCTGAATGGACAGAATTTAAAATAATGTAATTTGGATTCTGTGTTTAACTTGAATTCATTTGCTGTCTTTATTTTTGCTTTAGGGCTGTGCTTTTGTTACAGAAGGACTTGTTTGGCCCACACAGCTTTGTGTGCTCAAGCCTTTACACCTCCATAACTGTGCATAACCAACCCACATGTACAGTAACATCACCATTTGAGCCTCTACAAAAGCCATGGGAAACCCTGACTGTGTTGTGCAATAAGAAATGAGGCATACATGAGTGCTATTTTTCTTTCTTTTTCAGATTTTCCTACAGCTGACAGGCCATACACTTATTCAACAGAAATATCTACTGATTAATAAATATGGAAAAAATTTGTTGATTACCGTTCTAATTTGAAGATATCTCCTTAGCCTTTTAAAAATAATTCTAACACAGAAATCAAGCAAATACTGAAAAGATTAACAAATAATGAAAATAATCATTAGTGTCAGACACACCTATAATGCAAAAAGACAGGTGATTTTTAAAATTCTTATTATGTAATCCAATAAAGATTTTAAAAAGTACACCATAAATAATTAAGGCAAACATTTCCAGAAGAGTTAAGTAAAAATCTGGCACTGGATGCCCTAAACAGCTGAATGTTCGCCATGACTGAAAGCACCACTCCAGATTTCTCCTTATTAATCTGAGACAACATCAGCTGATGCATGCTCGGAGATATTTAACCTACAATCAAGTCCCATGCTTAAATCAGGCGCTGATTAGACACGAATCTGGGTCAGGTCAAGGGACGGGGGATCAGTGTGGCTGCTGGCTGCCTGTGACACTGCATCCCCTCACTCCCCGAGTTGGGAAAACAGTTAACTTCCATCCCTCATTCAGCCCTGTAACCACGGGGAAAATATAGAACACCACACCTCCGGGAAGACATTTCAGAGGAGGGTTGTGAAATTGCAATTAGCGGTGAGAATAGCTCGTTAGGGACTCAAACACACACACACACACCGGCTGGGCCAAACCGCTGCATCGGCTACATTAGCCTGCTAGCTCAAAGTTGGCGTGCTGTGCTTCATATCCCACCCGCTCGAAATGATGCCTGCATGGACTCAACAGCTCCGAGAAGCACAACTATGGGCCCACACTGGCGCTTTTGTGACTTCAAGCAATTGCAATACGAACGCAATTAACAAACAGTCTAATGAATTTGCAAATAGGAGTTTTAGGGATGAGGCATCATGGGTGTGGATGTCTCAAAGACGTCTGTCTGGGTGGGGATAAAAGCAAGCGGACAATGACCACACCGTTTCACCGCAGCCTTAGAAAGAGTACACTTCTAAAACAGATACCTGCATCACAAACGTTTATTTAAGACTACAACAGAGTGATATAAACAGCGCTGCGGCGCCGGTTTCGGCTAACATTAGCAGAGCTGATGGTCCTCCATCATTGAAAAGTCACGGCACAATAATCCGCTAGCTAACGTCTAACGGTTAGTGGAGCTAACCACTTCACATCCCCACCACAATGAACGGCCCAGAGCGTTAACGCCGAACTTACCGCCACACAGTAGATGAAGAAACCCTGCCCAGGTGTTTAGCAGTCGATAAATATACCAGTCCTCCACAATTCGTGTTAAACAGTCCCTTCTTCTTTCGCCCGCTCTCTCATCAGTGGTACTCCCCCACCATCCAGCACCCTCTCAACCGAACTCTCGCCGGCCAGGGAGGTTGCACCGCACCGCACCGCCGCACTCTTTTTTTGGGACACACCCCGCAATACAAATCTGGAATGTGATTGGCTCTCGGAGTCTGAAGCCTAACTGTGATTGGTCCAAAATAATTTCCATCCCAAAACTTTGATAGTTGACGACTGCCGCCCAAAGATATCAACACCTGCAGACCAGTGGATGCTGCTGCAGCTTTACATAGCTGTATAAAATGATAATTGCAATTCATGATGTAGTTAGCTTTTGAATAGTGGGGCCATAGTTGTATTTATCAATTTCATACGGACTCATATGATAAAATAAATAATCTAACTAGAACTATTGACAATATACATCAAATTATTGTAATAAGATAACGTCTACTTTTTATATTCATTTCATTTTCGGTTTTCATTTCATTTGTCTTTTTTCAATTTTTAGAAGAAGAAGAAGAAGAAGAAGAAGAAGAAGAAGAAGAAGAAGAAAGATAAACTGTAAGAGGGGACTCAAAATAACGAAATAGCAAGAGATTTTCTAAGCCTGGCAGCTGTAGCTGTGAAAGCTCAGTCAAGCTTTGCCAAGACCCAGAAATCTAACATCCAGTATATTCTGCAAGCACAGTTAAATTAATGATGTCTTTCCTGTTGGATAAAGCTTTGCTTCTTAAACGGCCTTAATCTTTAGTGTGCTGAAATAGCGCCCTCTGTTGCATTAAGATAGACATCACTAGACAACACTAATGCTGACCACATGCCGCAATGTAAAATCGACTGAGAGCGATGGGGTTATTTAATCAGTAGATGCCCAAAATAAATAAAATAAAACATTCGTGTGAACAGAATGCCTGGGTTCTTTAACATTCAAATCCAAATGATGTCCAGATAACCTAAATGGGATTTTTTTCCCCCTTAAATCGAAGGATTCAACAGTTAAAATATCTTATTTGTTGCGAATGAATCTCTTATTCAAAGCGAACCTTTCTTTCCTATGGGATGCATTTCTCCAAAAAGCCATATATATATTACAACCCATTGTAAACTTACTGTTGATATTTATAAATAATGAATGATGAATAGTTTTCCGGTAAAAGCCGTTGTAGCGCCACAAGAAATTATTTAATATGACATCACATTGTCTACACTTGTCCTGCAGGAACTGCGCTAACTCTAACTGACCACAGGGTGGCACTAGAGAGCCGCCGTTCTGTGACACCTACAGTCTTAGAGATACAGAAGTGATGCTGTTGCCATGGTGAGGACCCTCCGATAGATTTCTCAAGATTACAAAATTATTTTTTGAGACATTATAACTTAATGAAATGCTCGAAAAATCCCAGGTTTGATGTTAGACATATAATCTAAAATGTAAGCGGGTAATTAAACTAACTTTTGTTGCCTTTTTTTTT
>CAFUXE010001645.1:0-29069 GCA_903364295.1 Serranus cabrilla | reverse complement strand
ACATTGAGATTACTTTGAAGACTTAAACTCATCCAGGTAAGTTGAAAAAAGAATTGCCAATAAGAAATCAAAATTAGGCTTGGCAGGGTGGTGCAATTGCCTAAAGTGGTGTCAAGTGATGCTCCCTTTGGATTCTGAATGCCTTGTACTATATTTTATTTCTTAAATATGGACATTAAGTGGCTAAAAACTTCAGGTTTTTGTGATTTCCATTGCAGCTGTCTGTCTGTCTGTACGTAAGCCAATCAAATATGTTTAGTTTCTAAAATCTATTTACATCAGGGATAATGTACAAAAATACATTAATCTCAGACAGATTCAGTTGCTAATTTCACTCTGTAGTCCCTGGGCAGGTGAGTTATTACAAAGAGACAACTTCCAAATGATTTTCCACTGAAAACGGCAATTTGCACACCGTAATATAAACCTCCAACAACTCATATTTCACCTGAAATACCCCCACTCAAATTATTTGTCAAAAAGCCGTTCATATTGTTTGAAGTGCAGCAGGCAGCAGAGGGCAGCAGCAGTAAAGGCAAAGCTTTTCATACCTCCAGCTTGACAGAAATCCAGTTGCAGCACAGCTGTCTTAGGTATTGGTTTAACATGTTAATACACATACTTTATAAAAGACGTACTCTATGTTATGCAATAAAACTATAATTCATTCCTTTCCTAAACTCCTTCTTCCTGTGAAAGGTATTGTATTTTGTATTTTCTGCTATTTTGCCCTTTTTTGCTCTGTTTATTTATAGTATCACTCCATATATGAATCAGTTATGGATTGCCACTCTGATAAATACTAGACTAGAGTATTTTTCTTTCTACATTTTTATGTCACATACTGAGCACTGGCATAGCTTGAGTGGCAGATGCAAGATGTCTGAGTGAGTTATTTAATCTTGTCTTGACGAGTGACAGAGTGACACCCTTTGGTGTGGCACATTTTGCAAAATGCTGTGACAGCTCCATCTCTCAATTGTTGGCTTCTTCAGTCGCCTCTGTGGCATAATAGACCTGTCATCAGCATCGTCCTCCACCATCCCCATTCTGCTTTTGTCTGGACAGCAGTTTATCAAACATCTCCATCTTTTCTTTTTTTTTTTTTTGCAAGCACAGATAAGGAATGTCAAATGTGGCGTTTTCAATACCAAAGTGCCAGATTGGATAGAGATAAATGTTTGACCTGCATGGGCACTGTCTTCTGTTTTCAGTGTAGATTGATGTTCTCTATTTGAGGTACTTTGCTGCAAAAATATCCATCTTAATAAGTAATTTAGTCTCAGTATCATATTTTCTTCAATGGGGTGAAATGATTTCAATCTTTTCCAAAACAAATAATGTAGTTTGAAGAGCCATTCCTCTTTGTCTCAGGGTAATTTGTAATTCTCAAATATTGAAGAACACGTGAAATAGTCTGAACTCACTTTCAGATGTTTTCGTTCCTTTTCCGCAGGGTCATTAAGTAAACTTACTCCATTTCTATAGGGCTTTACAAAATATGCCATTCACACGCATGTTCATATACTGATGGCAGAGGATGCTTGCAAGGCTGATCAGAAGCAGATTAGAAGTCTTGACTCTAAAGAGCCCTGACCGTCTCCAACTGTACAGTGACTGGCTGTACATGACACTAGGCCAATCCAATAATGAGCAGAGAGCTGGAGTGGGTGAGCTGAGCTCCGGCCGAGGCAGACCTGGTTGCAGATACATATGCCACCTGTGATGGTGCTTGCCTGTCACATGCCCTTAAATATGCATAACTTTAAGCTTTAATATAATTCAATTGAGTTAATAGTAAGAAAATGTAATCCCCAGTTTGTTGTCATGAACAGGTAAATCAGCTTCAGAGACCAAGATATATACCATACCATATTGCATGTTTTGATTAAAGGTATGCTCTTTTAATACAGGGTCTATAACTTGTTTAAGCCTTCTTGATGTTTATGATCTTGCTGTCTAGCTGTTACCATGTGGGATGTAGCTTGATTGAGCATGCTAACTGGGGAGTTTAAATTAATCTCTTTCCATTCATGCTTTATTGTGAATCATTTATTTTATAAATTAGTTATTTGTTTTTTCTTATAAATTAAATATGCTACCCTCAGGTTGACACAGCATTTAGACAATCACATGGGTGACAAAAGCAAGAGAAAATAAAATAGGACAGTTAATTAGAAAAAGTAAAAAATGGAAAGCCACATATTTTACAAAAAAAAAGACTCTTTTTAAGACAGTTTGCTTCTAAAAAAAGCACAGACGGTGGGGATTGATTAAAAAATTTGAAGGATCGAAAGACAATGACATATTGTGATCACGTAGCAGCCGGGGCATTGATAGAAATGACAGTATGATGTATTTCCTCTCATACCTCAGGTCATCCTCAGCCCACTCTTTACCTGTCAGACAGTCTGCTGCAATGTCCAGAAAGAGTTGGTGGGGAAGCAGAATCTCCTCACACACATCTCTGTTTCAGAGCGTGTTGCCCTCTGACCCTTGCAGCTGCACCTCTTCAGCACAAGTAGCTATAATTTCCTTATTTCCCCCCAATTTAAATGTGCTTTTTTTAGCATGGCATGTAAATAGATGATGTTGCCAAGGCCAATGAGGGAAAATAGTGAATAGGGGAAAAGAAAGCCAGAGAAATCAGGGCCCCGGACAATTTTTTTTTACATTAGGTTTCAATTCAATAATAGTTAAAGACAATAACCCACAGGTTATTTTATCTGCCATTGCCTTGTAGCAGCAGGTCGTCTTGCTGTGATTCTGTTAACAGAGAAAGGTGTTTTTCAGGATCTGGCAGCATCATATAAAAAATAAAATAGGATTTTCTTTTTTGTTCAAAACTTTGATGTTTTATTGATATATAAAGGGTAGGTAGGCTGAGCATACACGTGCTTTCATCTCAACAAGCTGCTATCAGACAGAATCAGTGAGTAAAACCAACAATAAACAAGGTGCAGGCTCAGTGAAACCAATCACATGCAGGCAGAGATTGAGTATGTTCTTGAAGTTACCGAGAGGTAAGAGAGTATGAGTGTTCTGATTTTTATTTTATTACACAAGAGTGCGGCATGGACAGCAAAGGGAGCCTGGTCTCCAGTTCTGGTTCGGAGCTGCTGGAGCATTAAACCAGGCACTGGAGCGTGTTAAATATGGAGTGCTGGAGCCACAAAGATCACATATAAGATGGTAATTTTCCAACCATGTGTATCAGTGGCAGCGGCTATTTCATCTGTCAGACAGAGGCAGCCAACCAACTTTATGATATAGAAAGCGATGTTGTGATTATGGGCAGTAATGAACCTGAGGGCAGAGTGGTAAATGAAAACCTCGGGGCCTCAGAGGGGAGGCAGCAGCATGTCGATATCTGACTTCACCATAATCCAGAACTAAGAGGAAAACTGGAGAAACAATCTTATTTTTACGAACCAGAGAGAAGCTGCTTCTGTCTCTGTAAAACAGGCCAAGCATCTGTCACAGTTCAAAAACAAGGTTTTCTACATGACATTTAAATTCATATTCCAGATGCCAAGATATTTAGATTCTGTGACTCCTCCGATCATGAAGAAATGTATATTATTGTAATCTATATCCCTGGATCTGGAGATATTTTATTATCACATAATAATTCAAGGTTAATATGGGCATCTTGCAGTGCATTAACTGATTTTTGGACCACTTTGGGGCAGCAGAACACACAACATTGACATCACCTAATAAAGCTAAGGCAGCTATAATCAATATTTTCATAACAATGGATAAAAATGACTATAAGCAATGAGAAAGGTGACAAAATAGAGAATAATCACCTGACTCTGCAGTTCCCCTCAGCTGGCCCTGTAGCATTTTTCAGGTCATTGTTTTAATTTTCTGGTCAGCACTAAATGGAAGACAGACAAAGTTAGCGACCTCTGCAGGTGGATTAGATTTCAGAGTCTTGAATGCTTCTTGGATGCAACTGCCCCTAATGCTGAATTTCCACCTGACTAAATAATTTTTTGGTGCTGGGTACTTTTTCCCAGTTAAACGTTCTTTATTGCAGATAGTACATGCTCATTGTAGGCAGGATTAGCTGATCTCCATATGAAACTGCCATGTTTTTTCTTCATGGCTGGAAACTGTGAACATCCTGCACTTGTGCTGATGTTTCAGAGCTGTCTTGATCAGTGTTTGCCATTTATTGCCACAAACTTTGTTATCACTATAACATTGTATTTTTGGTGGAGACTCAAGGGAATAAAAACATTTGCAGTCATACTGATGATAATCTCTGGAGTGTCCCATGTTGTGCAAATTATATTCTCCCTTAACCAATCAGTGATTTCACGTAGCCAGACCTTTCTCCACAGCACTGTGCCAGCTCTGGTGAAAGGTTTGGCCTCACCTACTATTATTCTGGTGCTGTAATTACTCAGTGACAAACTCGACGGAATCAGAAATACAAAAAATGGTATCATCTGCATAAAGGCGAATTTTATGTCAAACTTCTCGAGGGAGACGTGTTTTATGCATCTATTTTGATGTCAGCGTGTGTCTCCTGAACTGGCAGAGAAAAAGACAAACACATTGTTTCATACTGAATGTGCGTTCAGATGTGCAGAGACAATGTGTGTAGTTGTGTGTATTGCATGGGGGTGTTGTCAGAGACCCCTGACGCTGTCTCTCCCCCTCTTTATCTCTAGATTTCTCCACCCTCTCTCTCTCTCTCTCTCTCTATCTCTTGCTCTCTCTCTCTGTTTTCCTCCCCACCCCGCTCTCGCTCCATCAGGTCCTCACACCACACACACCACAGCCTCCGAACGCCTCATCTCCTCCACCAGAGCTAGAGGATCAGAGAGAGGCAGAGCAGAAGTGACGGGAGAACAACAGCAGCATCACTGACAAGCATCTCCCTCACTGGGGGAGAGAGGTGGGGAGAGGAGAAGTGGAAGGAGTGAGAAGAAAAGAGGAGAGAGGGAGCAAAACAGTGAGGGAAAGTTTTCAGTTGGAGGGAGGACAAGCGAGGGAGAGTTTGGAGTGAGAGAGCCTGGTGGGTGGCAGTGGGGGGATCTGGATCTTCATTTTCCCTTTTCTTTTTGTCGTCTGTGAGCACCGCCTGCCACCTCTCTTCTCCTTCTCCCCCTCCTCCTCCTCCTCCTCTTCTCTCTCCTCTTCGCTCCTCTTCTCATCCCAACTCTCCTCTCCCAGCTCCCGCCGTGGGGTCTCAGCTCTCCATCTCCCTCCCCCCCTCCCTCGCTCCCTACCTCCCCCGGGCGCTGCTGGGAGCCTCCGGGCTGCTGCGCCGCAGGAGGATGTCTCGCAGGGAGTCTCCACCGCCACCCTCGCCACCTCCACCTCCGCAGCTGCTGGGAGTATGGAGAGGAGAGGTGGAGCGCGATGATCGTCCGGAGCGCGCCGAGCCGCTGTCCGACGCCGAGAGGGAGATCATCCAGGACACGTGGGGGCATGTCTACAAGAGCTGTGAGGACGTGGGGGTGTCTGTGCTCATAAGGTGAGTACTGTCAAGAAGGGAAAGCTGAGGTTTTTATTTTCACTGTCAAAATTCCAGATTTGTCTCAGTGTGCGTAAACTTTCAAACAATGGATTACATTCCTAACAATATGCCCAAGTTTAAGGCTGAGTGTTGATGCTGCTGCAGCTTTCTCTATCTGTTGCTGTGGCTGTAGATGTTTCATTCTTACAGTGAATCCTGAATCCTTCTATTAAATATCTGTGACCAATAAACCTTCAGTGCATCCTTAATAATTAGGGGTTGGAAACTAAAAGTAAAGGGATCTCTCTCCCCGTATCCTCTGCTGTTGGAATTATTACTTTGTATCTGCATCAAACATATAATGAAGGTCTTTTCAACAACAACAGTGGTTACGTGGGAACAAAGTCACACAATATTCTCGTGAAATGTAATAATAAAACCATTGTGGGAAGAAAAAAAATCCACTGAGAAACATTCAGGAGCTGTTTGCTTGAAAAGACATATAGGGTTCATAAATTTGGCGAGAAGTGACGAGTAACTAAAACATGTAAAAGTGCTTTAAAAGTACAGATATCAGCTACAGCAGTGGGAGCATAGGTGGATTATCTGTAGACTAAAAAATATAACTTTTATTGAATTGATTGGGTTTATCTTCCTTCTCCATATTTGACTTTCACCCAAAATCAACATATGGAAATTTCAATATATTTCAATTGTTTTTCAGATTCATGTAAGATATTTAATCAAATGACAATCATCTAATATATCTTTACAAATACAGCCTTTAAAAAAAAAATATTTCAGTATCTTTTTTCCATCAAAGAACATACCGTTACACGATTATATCACCTTTTATGTGTAAATCTAAGGTTACTGTGCTGGTATTTTAGTGGATTTATGATTACCTGGTTTCTTAATTATTTGGTTGAGCAGCTTCCGAGGGCACTGACATCTTCACCGGCTCCACAGGTTAAAGGTTACAGTCCAGATTGTCTCTTATTTCTTCACATCCTCAATCACTCTGCTGAACAGTGCTGCGCTATGATGCGATTTTTGCTGTAGGGGCGACAGACAGAACTGCAGGTCATTACGAAAAGCATGGCAGCTTCCACACACGGCTTCTCAGATACATAGCTGGCTGAAAATTTCTAATTCAAACAGTTTGAATATCAACCATGTTCAAACAAATGCTGGAATTTCAAATGAAAAGATTATAGACAATAATCCATTAGTGTTACCTAATGTTCAGAGGCACACACACACACACACACACACACTAAGGTTCATCAACAGATACTGACACTTTATGTAGTAATCCCAGTAATGATAAAAGGGCTGAACACACATACGTATACGACATGTTCTGCACTCATTCCTTCAGCCTCTCACCAATAACTGAGCCGTGACAAGTGTCAAAGAACGAACATCGCATTCCTCTCTTCATTAAGATGCTGAAGAAATATAAAACATACTCCATAGTCCACCTCTCTGCACACTACAGTAGAACAAGAAACATCTTTGGAATTTTTACAAAATCATATGAGATGTAGAATTTGTGCCTTGTTCGTGTACATTTATCTCAAATGTGGAATTCAGTTTTTGACTCTGTGGATATACTGTAAGCACCTTGTTCTTATATTACTAACGGCTCTTGCTCAGCCATCGCTACTGTCTTCTTAAGTTGTCAAAACATTTCCATAGACATAAAATCAAACATTTTTTCCCCAAGAGCCTAATCTTCAACAGGCAGTAATTCTCTGTGAAGCTTCACTGCAGAGTGTTGCAGACCAACTGGATGTAACACGGCTTGACTGTTTTTCCTGCTTCTTTTCATGTTTTATATATAAATATATATATCAAAGTAGAAAGACTTGATTCATTTGAATGTCCCCAGCTAAACTGCCTCAGTGTTACACTAAGAAAGCCCTTAAGGGCTTGTTAAAATGGACAGCGAGTCGTAGCCAAGGAGACTGATGTGAGTGAGACAAACTGATTTTCGGTTTTGGGTGACGAGAATCCTTGAGGGAGAGAGCGGAAGGGGCAGAGAGCAATTTTTCTATGTGTGTGTGTGTCTTTTGCTCTTATCTGTGGTTGACAGCAACAAGCTTTGGCACTTAAATGTCTCCCTCCGTGCCACACTATCTGTCTCCTCTGTCACTCCTTTCAGATTTCTTACATAGATTTCTTTCCCCAATTGTCATATTTTCTCTTCCCTTGATGAAAAGATTCTTCATCCTGTCAAATGGACGACCGAAAACAATTACGACAAAGCTGTCTCGTTACATTTCCAGGAATTTGTTTTGCTGACCCTGTTGTAGCTAAATATTGATGACTTAAAGTTTCTTGAAGCCAAAGAGCAACAGAAAACATGTAACAAGTTCACAGTGTGAAAGACACACAGTGACAAAATGGGCACAACTAGAGCTGCAGCTAATGATTATTTTCATTCTGGATTTAGACTTTGTGTTTTCTACAAACACTAGGAGCAGTCTTCAGCTTTGGCCTGCATTTTCAAGAATAACTTTTTCTTGAAAGATTGTGAATTTGAGGAAATAAAAACAAATGGTTTAAAAAGTTTTTGAACACTGCAGATCAACATATAAAAACTGGAGACTTTCTAGCAGCTCCATTTAAGAGTAACACAATCTATCTACCAGCATCCTTAAGCTCACTGCTAAACACACTAAGTGTAATTTGTTTTATCAGTAAAACTCGGATGTGGAAAAACACAATGTGGGGACTGTTTCTTGGCTTGGATCAGTATCTTCCCGGACTCTTTGATTGTCCCTGATGGTACCATGTTGTGGTAGCTTTAGAGCCAGGTGAGCTGTTTCCACCTGTTTCCAAGCTCCCAGCTGTAGCTTTATATTTACATAAGGTGGTATTTATCTTTTCCTCTAACTCTAGCCAAGATAGCAAAAAGAGCATTTCATAATGTATCAATTTATTTCCTGCCACTGTTTTCATTTTGGTATTTTGAAACAACAATCTTTTGCTTTGACCAGCAGTCCAAAACCGAAATCTATTCATTTTACGCATATAAGACAAAAAGAGAAATGCTGTAACCTTGTAATTTGATTTGCTTCAAGTATCAGTGACAGACACAGTCACTTTACAATTCTGTTTTTGTGTGTGATGCTCAAAGAGTGTGATTATCAACAGTTGGCTGGCAGTCCTTCAGTTACCTAACATAACCTGAGGCGGACACTCGGTCAAAGTCTTGCACGGATGAGATCATATTCTTGAGATCAGTGCATAACATGTGTTGCGTTTTCATGTAAATCCATGTGCCTGGATGCATGTAGAGAATAGACAGTGACAATAGCCCCGGTTGATCTCACCAATGCGTACAAATGCAATTGCACCAAAGAGTGAGAGCACCCCGGGCATCAGCAGAACAGTGCATATGGCAGCTTTGTGAAGACAATCAAACCCTGCATACTTTGACTCCAACAGTACTGTTGTATTGACAGCGCTGTTCTGAGGATTCAAGCACGTTTTCACCAAGCAAAAGATAATAAATCGTCACACTGAAACAGAATTTAAGCCAACCTTTCTTAATTAATTCATGGTATTTCATGCATTATTTCTAACAGAACGCTGAAGCAGGAAACACATATAGGATTGGTTTATTGTAAATGCAAGGTGGCATCTGTTGCATCATCAATGATACACTCATTTCCACTGCAAGGTTCGTCTCTGCTCAATTCGATGTGACACAATGCACAGTAGACATGTACTCTGATGCTAATTGCTAAACCATGTTAACACCCTGATATTCATCATCTTAGTTTAACTTGCATGCAAAGATGAGCTAATTAGCACTTAAGACACTAATTACAGCTGAGGCCGATGGGAATGTCTTTAGTTTTGCAAGTATTTAGTCATAAAGTATTGGACAGATTGAAATCATAACCTTGTGGTGCAATGAAAAGTCAGTTATTAATTCAAGTCATCAGGAAACAACAAAATGTACAAAATCCTACAATAAACTATCCAGTAGTTTGTGAGTAATTACTGTAGTGGGTCTACTTAGATCAGGCAGCCCGTTGCACCATCTGAGTTCTTTTTGTGGTTAGAGTCTAAAGGCCAGACTAAATGATACCTTGAAAGTAGCTCGTTTGATGTTTGAGACATATGTTTTAACTTAGGAATAATAATTATAATAAACACATCAATTCCAATAAAAATGCACGTTAACTGCCTTGTGATTAGGTCATATGTAACCTTCATCTACAGGTAAATGTCTAATAGGAAAATAACAACACTGACATAAAATGGTGAAAACATCAACTACAACATCAAACTGATAGCATTACTGGCAAAAAATCAACAAAGCTATCTAACCCTATATGTTTGCTTGCTAATATGACTCAGAGGGTTTAAATGTAATTGCTGATTTATGCATTATTTTACATGTTTGCATTTCATTTCGCATGTTTACACCATAGACTGTAAAAATAAGGTTTACACACACACACCCTCGACTCAATTGCAAATCTGCTTACTGGCGTTCTGTCGATATGCAAGACAGGCTGGTAATCCTCTGTATCTCCGCTCGTAAATCAGAGTCATCATAAATGTCAAAGGGCTTTTAATTATACAGTTTATGGATGTGATCTATGACGCAGAACATATTGCTGATGAAACACAGTCTGTATAATATACTCTGCTCTTCATCCTCCAAGTAATATCACCTTTTAAAACAATGCACCATGACCACAGCTATTAGGGAGGACGTGAAGTGTAAGATTTAGTTGTAACATCTGTCTTCATTGAAACTATTTCAGCTGTTGCAACACTTAAGATATAAGGAGACCGTAAACTCCAACCTAAGTTAGAAATTCCATTCAAACTGAGTTACGTTTGAACTCATGCGTGGCTTGCACTCATATAATAATTATAATTGTGAAGAGTTTGCCTTGTGAAAAAAGGCGTCCTTGGAGTGAGTGAGGCTCAAGGTTGTTCATGGTACTCCAAAGAATTATAAAAACCCTTCCAGTCTAATCAAAGTGTGATTAAAAAACCCCACTAATGGCGCTGCTTTGGCTTTGATGACTTAATTTAAATGCACAGACAGGTGCAAGAATGTGTTCAGTGCCCTCGAATGTGCTAAACACCAGCAATCCTGTCACACAGGGACACATTTTCCTCAACATGCTTCTACAGACAAGTAGTGTTACAGTCCTGAAACATATTCAGTATCAGGTAGCAGGGGTGGGATGTTTGTGTCGTACTCTATATCTAACAGAAAGGGCAAGTTAACTGTTCATATCCACTTTTGTTTTTTTTTGGTTTGTTCTTTAACTTGTTAGTAGTACATTTACCCACACAGCAGCTTTTGACCCTTTTTCAGTTTTTTTGCTAGATAAAGAAATGGTCAAAGAGGCTCCTTCTTTCAATACAAAGTCAGTGGAGAATGATGGTTTGTTCCTAACCCCAGGTGGGCGTGGTCTTCAGAGATTGACGGGTAGTGCTCCCTGGTTGGAGCTGGATGATGCTACGCTATGATTGGTCAGTCTACGTTTGAGGTGTTAAAAGACCTTTAGACCCTTAAAGCCAAGTTTTGATATGTGACAGCAGAATAAAACATTACACCATACCCACCATGACACTTGAACAGTTCGCCGTTCTGCCCCCTTTGACAAAGACTTATAGTTTCTGAGTCCCCAGATCAAAAAAAGCCTTCTGTGCCTGTTGCAAATATTCTTTGAATGTACTGTAAAGTCACGGCTTGACTTTAGGGGATTAAACATTTATCAATCTAACACAAAAAGACAGGCACAAAAAGAAGTACTGCTCTTTTTTCTTCAAAGAAAACATCAGAGCAACGCTTAGTTTTCTTAAAGGGAGCAGTTAACTTTCATGTTAGTGTGAGCAGAACAAGAGCTACTAGACAGTCTGTATTATTCCTGCCACCGAGGAAAGGACTGTGTATATATCGTGACAGCTGGTAGAGCCAAGCTAACAGTGCTACAGGCAAGCGGAGCCTTTGTAGGTCTAGCATGACATAGGATCTGGGGGATGTAGTGTAGCTGGGCTGCCGAGGGCCAAACTCCAACTGGGAAGTAACTGTACAAGCAATTCTAGTCAGCTGGAGCACTGACAAGATTTAAAGTGGGTCAGAGCAGAAATGTGTGTGTTTATGTGTGTGTTCACATGTAAATCGCTCTGTTTTTCAGTCAGTGTTTGTCTTTATGTCTGTCAGTGTGTAAACCGTGTAACAGTTTATACTTTACATTGTTGTCAGTGAGGATTGACAATACTGGATCTGCCAAATTTCTCACAACATACGCCTTTAGATAAGCTTGTGGAAACTTTCTTATAGCTTTGGCAGACGCTCTTTCCTCCCTCTTACTGAGCGGCTGTGAGCTCACAGTCGGCTGGGATGAAAACTGTCAAACCGCTGAATCAAAACAAATCCACGTAACAAGAATTCCACAAGACAATTTACATTTTCTTTGTTTATCGCTCCTCTTACATCTACCAGGGAGGTCTAAGAATGGAATTTACTACATCTGCACCTAAAATAACTCTCGTTCTACACACTGGGCGAACCTCAAACACAATCCAGACACATCAGAGATAAGTGTCATTTTAAGTGTGAAGACTGGTAAGCACCAGTTATTCTGTTAGACAACAGCTGAAAGCATTTCCCAGGTTTGTGAGAGGATCTGAGTTTTCCTTTTCACAACCAAATTAAAACCTGTAAAAGTGTGATGATCTGTTCAGGGTGTTCCCTGCCTTCACCCAATGGTAACTTGGACTGGCTCCACCACTCCGCAACCCTAATGAGGAAAAGTGGTCTGCATTTTTACATTTTTACATGTCCTTAAAAATGTGGTTGCTAACAAGTGGCTTAATGAGACATCATCATGCTGGAAACAGTGGACTCTCAAACTCATTCCCCTTACAGCCTTTAGCTATAGCATAGCGTTAGCTTTTATTTCTGTCGCTTGCTTCAACGCCTAAAACATGATACAAGTGGTGTTCATTTGTGAAGATTATCCTGCTTAACAAAACGTTTTTTTTTCACAGAGCTTATTTTCTGCAAAAATCCCATAGGGGAATTCTCAATAGACCCCATGGTGAAACTAACTTCCGGGTTGGCCTAAAAAATACAAAATTTCGTTATTTTAGCTTTTGTGTGAAAATTCAAATTTTTCTAATATTTTGTTTTTTTTTAAAAACTAATAACATTCTCATCAGCCTCAGCAGTACTTTTTGTTTAGTAATAAGCAGTAATTAGCAAATATTAGCATGCTAACAGGCTTAACATAAACGATGAACATAGTAAACATTAGACCTGCTCAACATCAGCATGTCTGCATTAAATATCAGCCGCATGTCTGAATAAGCATCTAATTCACTAAAAGTTTAGGAGGGCACATCTATTCTTATGCCGTCTGATTTAATGATGCAATGATCCGATAATGGCCAAAATCAGTAAGAAAGAGATATGTCACAATAAACACAGATGAGCAGTTTTGTTAAATATTTCACATAAAACACGCAGTTATATTGTAAAACTGAATCAGCTGTGGGCTTTGCATTTCTCCCTTTAGGGATTTGGATGGCTAAGTTAAACAAAGGGCATCCATGCAAATGTATAATTTAAAGTCTATTGAATTGAGAGAGAAAAAAAGACAGATCAGTAACTGAGATGTTAAAGTGGTATTGAGCCGTTCCTCGTCAGATTAAGGTAAAGGGTGCAGTAACACACGGTTTCATCTAAACATCAGCAAATCTAGTCCGCTGCCATTAACAGTGATCACTGATTAAATCTTGATTGGATTGAATTCATGACAAACAGGCAAATCAAGCTACCATTCTGTCCCTTTTCATTACATTTCAGTGAAGTAACAGCATTCATACTCATGTTGGACGTTGTGGAAAGAAACTAAATATTATACGGCTTTTTAATTTGCCTAATGCTGTGCTCTCAGTGGGTGTCTTTCAGGTTGATCGTTTGGCATAAACAGCACCAGACATGCTCGAAAATTAAACGCCACTCTTCAGCACACCTGCATCCAATTACACTCAATCTTAACTATCGGGCCTCATCAGCGCTACTGCACTGTAAAGGATTCTGCCAGGCACTTCCTGTCACACTGATGGTGCAGAGGTGGATTACACACTTGAAACTTGAAAAAATGTTTGGTGTGTGTGTGTGTGTTTGTGTGAATCACACTTTAGTCAAAAAACCCACTTACAAATGAACAAAGTCACAAGAGATTGATTGAAATTAAGGCATCTGTGTATTTTAAGGCCGCAGGGTATCGTTCACAGACTGACTGAGGTCATGTTTTGATAATGAGTGTTATGAAATTGGAAAGAGAGTGACTGTGCAGCCTCGGGCCGTTCATTTCTTGGGTATATTCTTATTTTTCAAGCATGAGTCCCCACATGCTTCGGTCAAATGTTGCAATGCATGCATCGTTCTCATTATTATAGATTTCCACTGGCTTTATTATGGGCTTCTGATGGGATTTGTCGCAGTTAAAGCAGAAAATGTGTCGTGGCTGTCACATTGGGTCGGTGCCAAAAAACAATTCAAGAATGAAAAGCAACAATAACATTCAGCAAAGATGTTTTTCTTCTTTGTGAAATGTACTTGGGCTGTTAATGCTTCACTCCCTCTCCAATCTGTATTCAGGTCTGTGGATCTTGTCTCTCTTGTTAGGTTCTGTGTAAAATTGCTATAAAATACAATACAAAGCCAGAAAATTATACACAGCAGGGAGATTTTTCCCTCAGCTCATTTGTAATCCCTCCTCTTACTTTTCTCAGACTTTCTCCAGCAGAGCAAACAAAACAGTAAAGAAAATGAGAAACCTAAACTATTATTTGAATGATGGTGCACTGGCGGCCTGATATGGCTTCATAAGAA
Source organism: Serranus cabrilla (assembly GCA_903364295.1). NCBI lineage: Eukaryota > Metazoa > Chordata > Actinopteri > Perciformes > Serranidae > Serranus > Serranus cabrilla. The sequence continues at coordinate 14,703 of CAFUXE010001645.1, read as the reverse complement.
GGATGAGAGTTTTATTTGATGGCTTTAGTTCAGGTATCAGCATTCAACCATCACTAATGTGTCATACAGCAGCTGCAGTTCAGCTCCACTGCTTAACCAATGAGACCTTTTGAGAAAGAAAACCAGAATAAGAGTCTACAGCCGTGCTAGGTGCTCTGTGTACAAAGGCACGGCGGCTGTGAGCTGAATGCTAATACAGCTAAGATGAGCGTGTTACAGAGACTGGAAAGAAGTGAATTATGGTCCCATTCAGAGTAAAACAGATGATAAAGCAGGGTTTGCACTAGGGCGTGGCTACCTTGTGATTAAGCTACCATGGCCACCTGTTCATCAGTATATCAGTGTAGCAATGTGTTTAGATTAGAATCCGACCGATATGGGATTTTTGAGACAAATGCCAATACTGATTTTAGAGGGGGTAAATTAATCTATAACCGATATGGTGGCCAATATAGTAATAATTTGAGCTTGAATGAAAATAGACCTTTTCTATGTGGAATGTGCACTGATATGAACACTGTGGACTGATTGAACATTGTTATACAAACAATGTATTACACTGTCAGTAAATTCAATAAATGATAACTGAGAAAGTGAAGAATAAATAGGAATATAATGAATAGATAAATAAACAAACATTTCAATTCAGTAATTGAGTATTTTGAGTATGACTATTTAAAAAAAGAATAAAAAATCAAAAGCTAGCATGATTCTTAATCACGGCTAGCAACATTATAATGATATGCCTTTGATAGGTCAGTATTGGTGAATATTTTCTGTCAACTCATTTATCTGTCGGGCTTTAGCTTAGATGGCACTGTTTACACAGCCATGAACTGGTTTTTGGTTTACCTCAAAGTTGGAAGGCTAACTTTGTTGGCAGCAACTTCACAAAGCGTAGCCAGGAGCCAGGAGCAGTCAGGGTGCAGTCAGGTGGAAGTGCTTCATGTGATCTGGTTCTCAAACCCAGCCTCTCCTCCCAATATGGTCACTCTTGGCAAAATGGTAAACTTGAGGCTTTACAACAGTAGTCAAACCTGAGGTAAAAATACAAGGATAAAGTTTTAGTTGTGTGTTAGCACATGGAAAACAGGTTACTATATTAATATTCACATACAGTCATCTTAGCAACTCTCATGGTAACATGCTGATGTTTAACAGTTGTAATATTCACTTCAGTAATGTTCACTGTTATTCTAATGTTTTAGCTTGATTACATTTATTAATTAGCACTAAACTCAAGATAGAGGACCGATGGGAATGCGATTCGTTTTTGTTTTTTAACAGGCCTTTTGTCATAAAACAAAGTATTGGATGCAATTAATTTTGACCGATGATAGATGAAAGATCAAGAGAGTTAAAGTTTTTTAAATTCCTCATGATGGGAACAGGAATGCCTGTACGAAAGTTAATGATAGAGTGGGACAGTCTCACAAAAAACACACATTTCAGCGTTATTGTGGCTTAGGAATTGCCAAAGTCCCCTGTGGAATTTCAGTTACTGTACAAATTCAGTGTATGTTGAAATATTTTTGCCTGGAGTGACCAACCAATGCTAGCATTTGTTTAGTCACACTGCTAATAAAAAGTCAAATTTACCTTCAATAGTTTATATCCAACGTGATCTGAAATGTTTTTGCCTCTTTAGGTTCTTTGTCAACTTCCCATCGGCCAAACAGTACTTCAGCCAGTTCCAGGACATGGAGGATCCAGAGGAGATGGAGCGAAGCAGCCAGCTTCGGCACCATGCCCGCAGGGTGATGAATGCCATCAATACTGTGGTGGAGAACCTCCATGACCCAGAGAAGGTGTCGTCAGTTCTGGCCCTGGTGGGAAAGGCCCATGCTATCAAACACAAGGTGGAACCCATGTACTTCAAGGTAATAAACCGCAGTCTGATATTTAGTCCTGTCTGTCAGCAACCTTCTGTTTTACCTTGATCTGAAATTTTCTATATTCCTAGAATTGGCTTTAACAATCTTCTTTAATGTACATTTCCACGGGGGTGTTGTTTCACTGCTCGGAGACGTGTGGTTTTCTCGTGCTGGCCACTTGATTGGGGTGCCCGTGAAACAAATTAGACGGTGTCCTGGAAGATAATTGTCTGGTGGTACAGCGGAAGTGTTTTCTTGCTTGAGCAGCCCCTTGAATCATCAAAGCATCCCATTAGCACCCCAAAGAAATGTCCTCATTACAATCAAATACCAGAGGGGCTTCCTCTGCCTATTTAATTTACTCAGGCCAAAGAAAATCATATTCCTGCTTTACTTTCATCTGTTTCAAAGGTCTCAAATGCAGCCCTGTGATAAGCCCTTTTGTACTTTTATTGGCTATTAAATAAACAGTAAAAGTAAAGTAAGTTAAAGCAGTGTTTGGTTGCCCTGCTAGTCGGGGTGTTCAGTCTGTTGCATCTCATCAGTGATTCTGGGTGTAGTCAGACGTGAGCAGCTGCAGCAGTGATGTTACAGTGAATTTAACTACCCAAAGTGAAAAGTTAAACCACTGCAGGTCAGCAAACATACTTTGGGTATAACTAGAAAGCTGAGACTGTTGAGGATTCAGTGAACCCAGTTGTATTCATGCAGTCATGGTGCAAAATAATGACCTTTTGTGACCTTTAAGATAATCACAGCCGCAAGTTTTTGCTACTGAATCACAGCATGGATTTCTTAAGGTGTTCCTCGTGGTCTTGGTGTCTTGATTTGCCATTTTGTAGAGATTTTGTGTGCTACGCTTGTTTGTTTGTTGAACATATCAGACAGGAGAGGTCTCAACCTGGGAAGTAGATGAGTTATCTGTCCTTTACTGTGCGTTCCTGTGTTGTATCTGCTTAAAAAACAAGTTTAGTTTTATTTGCAACAATTAAAACGGGATCCTATTTCTGACTCATTACCTCACTTGTTGACATCATAGTTGCTGTGCAAACTGAACTGTATATGCACTCTTTCCATGAACCAGCAGGACTTGTTTATTTAAAAAAAAATCTTATTTCTTTGTCCTGTTTGCAATGCTTCTTTGTTTGTTTTTCAATTGGAAAATAGGAACAATCATTCAGAAATAAAGTACTAAAACCAATCTCTATAACAAATAGTGGGAACCCAAAAATCGTTGCAACACTTATGAGAGCTAATAGAGCGTGGAAATGACCTTCATATACTCATCATAATGTTCTAAGCCTGAGACACACTTTCAATTTGTTTTAATTAATTGATTGATGAATCAATATTTATAACAGATTGATGACAACATCCTGACACACGGTGCTGAGCTGCATCTCAAATTAATCTCCATGTTCTCAGCTTTCAGATGGCGCTCACCACTTCTATGAGGCGTTTCTTTACCTGCTATTCCCCCACAAACATCCCGTGCAGCCAATAAATAAAGCATTAAAGTGATCAAAGTTAATAAATGTTAAAGTGATTTTTTACCAGAGCTGACAGTGCTGATTGCCTGTGAAGACAGAAAGAAACCAAATCTGAATAAATGTAACCACAGTGTTTATCCAGGCAGTATGGTTGCATAATTTTCAATGTGAAACTATGATAATTAAATGTGATTTCCTCTTCATGTGACTGAAGAGGGGAAGCATATGGTTCCTCTCTCCAGGTCTTTTGAATATCATCTGCAGTTGGTTCATGTGCAGTTGGTAAATGCAGCTGTGAAAAGGACACATTACAACCATTAAAGCATCCCTCCACTGGCTTCCCATTGCCAGTTTGCAGATCGCCTGTTATAAGGTTTAATTGATCACTTTTTGAATAAATCATTAAATTGATTAGTCCCACTGTGTATTCTGTGAACTCTTAACCTCACATGTACAATGGTGAACCTATTATGTCATTATTAGATATTTTTGTGGTGATCATCATCATCAAAATAATTTCAAGTGGTTTATTTCACAAAATTGCAAACAATTAATCAACTAGAATGGCATTATTGCTCGAGTGTTTAAACAACATCTTGATAGCAGTTTCCAGTATTTGTGTAACAAAGAGCAACAACAGCAAATATGATAATGTTTCAGGTACGCCATGAAACGTAGACCAACATCTTTGCAGATTGTCCAAACTCAAGTTCACATGCATTTTCCCAGTAGGGAACTAATTTTTCCAATTATTCCGACACCAGTGAATGCAGCATAAATACCCCATCTCACAGTGTCAACAGAAGTGAAAATGAGTTTGTTCACCTGCCCTGTTATTTAAATCCACTCTGAAATGGAATGGGTGCATCTATCCTCCGAGGTAATGATGAAAATAGGCCTTATTTTGTTTTTGTTTATCCTGCTGACAAACAATGCAACTGAACCAACAACATAACCTGCTTGGCAGAGGTAAAAAAAAATAACCCACTATAATGAAAATAGTAAATAAGGTTGAATACTTAGTTATCATAAGACTGCACCAGCTCAACATGAGGTCTAACTCGCAGGCAACTGTCATTTCCACAGCTTTCAACCACATCTCATGGCCTTCCGTAGAAGATGGCGTTGCATGTTGCCATGGAGATGACCTGATTTGTTATCATGTGACCTTCTCATCTTTCCTTTCCTACTTTTTCAATCCCCACCTGTTTTGTCCTTTCTCTCTACTTTGTCATTTTATTCTCCTCCGTATTACTTGTCCACCCACTGCTGACATGTTTTACTGTTATCATTTTTAATTCTCACCTGCCTCGCCTACTTCGTGCTCCGCTCTTTACATTACTCCCTTTTCCCTCCACCTGCCACTATCGTGATAGCTGCATATTCCCACTCTTTCAGTATTTTTCCCACGTGTTAATCAAGTTTCTTTCTCACCCTCCTTCCTCCCAGATCCTGAGCGGCGTGATGCTGGAGGTGTTGGCTGAAGATTTCCCAGAATTCTTCACAGCGGAGGTGCAGATGGTGTGGACCAAACTGATGGGGGCGGTGTACTGGCATGTGACAGGGGCCTACACAGAGGTGGGCTGGCTCCAGGTCTCCAGCTCAGCGGTGTGAAGAGTTTGGAAGAAGAGGTGGTGAAGGAGTTTCAATGTAAGGAGTTCTGTGAGGAAGGTTTCACAGACATGGATCAGATTAACGTGGTAATCCGTGCAACTCTGTTCTTCATTCTGGTGACATTTTGGGTGCTAAGCCTTCATTGCTGTAGTGTTTCTTCCAAGCTCTTCCCAGAGATCACTTGGACACCAAACAATGTAGCCAGACAACCTTTTTACTTTTGCTTGAATTAAGTTTAGCCAGTGTACGTTATACTTTGGTCTGTAATTTAGCCACGGAAGCTATCATTGCTAATGCTAACTATCCATATCTTTTACTGTTTATTCCAAACAAACTGCATACAACACATCTGACAAGTGACCCACTAAACCCTGACACTCTTTTGTATTGATGCTAGGCCTGTCGAGCTTCAAAATATAGTCTTATACAAAAGAGGATCCCAAACTTTTTCCATTCCAAGGTTCCCAAACAGCATCAGTTTGTTGCTGCTGAGGCCCCCCTTTCACAAGATTTCCTAAAAAAAAAAACAGGACAGCTTTGTGGACTTTTAGCACCTAATGCTATTTGTGTCTCTCATTCAAATTTTCAATTCACAAAACCCAACTGAAGAATAATGTTTTTGCTAGAAAATGATTAGAAACAGGCACAGGGAATAAGCTAGCCAACTAATGTAAGCAAAGTAAGTTATTTGATAATGCTATTTCCAAGCAACTTGTTTTAACAAAAACCCCGCAAAAGGGCCTTAAACAGGCAGTCAAAGCTACAGCTCAATCATACAAAGCTAAAAGGCTAAATCTGCCTGTCCTATGTAAAAACACTTCTTCACCATGCAAAAAACCACACTTGCTACCAGTTACTTTATATGGAAGTACAACAGAAATTGTTATTTGCGATGGCAACGGTATTATGACCACCACTCTGACCATGAATGGGAATGTCTATTCTGTTTATTCTATTTCTGTGTTACCTACTATATCCACTAATACACTGATAAACAGAACCCTCCAAACTCTTGAATACTAAATGTTACTGCAGCTCGACAGGCCAGCTATGTAAAGCTACAGGTGAGCTAACGTTACGTCGGCGAATGGACTGTTGCAGGAACGAGTCCTGAAACCCGGACATGAGTCAGCAGTTTTGCCCATCTGGTTCCCCCGTCTAGATGTCAATGAGTTATTTGAACTGGTGTTTGGTTAGATGGCTGAAATAACTCCAAGGTTAACACAACCTTAAGAGATATTAAGGTTTCATTCCTCACTGGTGTGTCTTAAAAAGGCCTGTTAAGAACAAGTAACACCATCGTCAGCTTAGTTGTGATGATGATGAAGACAGTATTTGAAATCCACCCGCCCAAAGTCATAACAGTGGTGTTGAGATTATGTTGCCGACCAAAATATGTTAGCATCACAAACTTTTAGATTATTTTCTGCAAAAACCCCAAATCTAGTGGAAATATTCCCATTGCCTTTTAGTCGAGGGAACCAGGGTGATGTGGACTTCGGGTCCCAGAGTTTCAGTTATCGGTCAGCTGAGCAGAAACAGACTCTTATTTACACAAAACTGTTGCGGATTATGACTTTACCCAGTTCATTTCTGTGGAAACCGGTGGTGAGAGAAGCATCTTCTGGCTAAGCCGCACATATGACTACACCTCATGATATTTTGAAAAAGAGATTAAGAAATGTTTTGACAAGGAGTGATATTTAAGCTCTGAGAGGGGGGCAGTTAGTGGCTGAAGCCCCGGCTATTGGACCATGGAGCTGCTGACTGTTAATAGATTCTCTTTGTGTCCTACTACAGTATATCCTCATGTTTAGGGGACCCGTGCCCCTTCCTCTCTCTATTGATGCATTGCGTGCTCTTAATGTCTTGTTTAACTTTACCGAGGTGTTGTTTGTATAAGTGTACAGTGGGCAAGTGTGCATACTCTTCTGCCTTTGTTTACAACTCATTGACACGCTGGTCTGTTGACGTGTTAAAGAGGGCTGTTTTTTCTTTGCTAAAAGTCTTGGACTAGCAACAGTGCTTTAAGTTTTTTCTTGCCTATCGCTTTCATTACACAAACACTTAACACGCCAACATTGTGAAAGTGAGATGGAAAAATATCGGCAGGTGGACACAATCAACAGCCGCACATGTACACAGTCACACAGAGGCATGCTATAAGACCTCCTAATATTTACAGGACTGTCAGTTAGTTTACCTCTTCAAAACCCCATCAGAGAGACACGCCGCATTTAAGGCTCCATTAAGGGCTTTAGAAAGTCACTCCGGAGGTCTACGGAAACACGTCAGCTTTAGAAGTGCCATCCGTCTCTTTCCTTAGATCTCAGCCCCATCGAACACAAGAAATGATCTCCAAATACATGAAACTGAACTGCCTTTGCTCCAACACTAAGTATGCTTTATATTTGACAAGAGGAAAGGTGGAAGCTTCACAGTTTCTCTCTACATTCATATGCAGACTTCATATTCAATCACCCGCCCCTCCTCCAACATGCTGCATACTGTCAAACTAAATTTCTTTACCTTACCTAACCTCATCTTCCTGCCTTCAGTAATCAGAGTCTTTGGACTGCATGCTCTCCTGCTAGCTGTCCCCATCTGCGAGTCTCTTTCTGGTCAATTCCCAAACATACACGGCAAATCTGTTTAGGATGGACATTTGATCCAATCTTCCGTTTGCATCTGCTCCAGTGACGTCCTGTACGTCCCATCTGCCCCCTTGGCATCGGCATCTGGCATTAATGAGGAGGTAATGAGTCTCCTCTCCTCCTCATTTGGTCATTCATCTACTGTAACTTCCCATTGCCTCCGTTAGGACCGCGTCACTGAGGACAAAAACAATTACGACTGGACAGATGGTCTTTAAACTCATCACACCATGCAGCCATTCACAACAATGCTTTAGAAAAAATGCCTTTCATTCACTTCAAACGTTTACATAATGTTTGAAGTGACTTCCTGAAGGTATTAATTAAACATTATGCCTCGTCTTAGATCAGTCGCTTCCAAACTTTTCCTTTCTTGCTTCCCCTTTGGAAGTAAAAAAACATGGTCTCCCCAAGGTCTAAATTGATTGGATTTTTATCAACCAGGAGAAACTTTTTTATTTCAACCCAAACTACCAGACACAAGGCAACTCTGCTGTACCGACAGTTCACATTTCACATTTTTTGGGTGATATTTAAATGGAAATTGGAGTATTAAAGATTTATGCAAATAGCCAAGACGACCACCAAGAAAAAAATCCTATATGAAATGTATAATATACAGCGAGCAGGTCATTATCGCACCCAGCTGAAGGAGATTATTTCACAATAATGACCTGTTTGCTGTTCATTTTCCCACTTAAAACATGGCTAATTACTAAGAATTACTTTAAAAATGTATAATAAACAATCTGCTATTAATAGCAGCAGTCTGCTCGTAGCTATATATAAATATGGTAGGTTTACTATTTAGAAATAACAGACTGTAGAATGAAGCAGCAGAATCAAGTATCTAACAAAGCCATCTAATGACTTAAGTGAATGTCTTGTAATCTGGATATAACAGAGTTTTGTTTCCTTGAGATAAGGAGCTAATTAACCTGCTATTAAAAAACCCAGAGATTACAAGATCATTTAACTTGTGATAATAAAAAAACAGGATTAAAACAATGATTGGATCCGCAGCGGCTCTTTGCTTCAGTATCTATAAAAACTGGCCCTTTACATTCAGCACAAGAGCTCCCATTAAACGAGCTCCTTTCCAAGTGGAACCGGAGAGTCGTAAGCCAATCAGTGGATAAAAATACACACAGGAGTCAAACAAACCTCAAAGTAAACTATTTCCACTTTGGCTGAAATAGCTCTGGAGGCCGTAAAGCTGTTGTCAGTCATAAATGATTCGTTTCAAAATACACACCGGACCTGTTCTCTGCCCGACTTCTGACGTCAGCGTCGCTCCGAGGTCAGGCCGCGAGCCGCTCCAGGTTCAGGAGTATTTTTGTTAAGCGGAGGTTCCCGACATTTTGTTTAATAAACACTGTGTGGTGTGAAACTCATCTGCAAACACACACACATACACACACGGTGGAGATGTAATGTTGCTTTTGCAAAGCTTCTCGTCCCTCTTTGTCTGTATGCAGCATGTTTCTCCTCACACCATAAACACACACACACACATTCAATTATGTGCAGACACATCCCCAATCACTCTCACTCGCTTTCTTTATCACTTTTCTCGCTCACACACACACACACATATGGTCTTGCATTTAATTGGTGAGTTGGGCATGTCCTCGCATGCCAAGTGTACTACAGCAGCACTAAACCCAGTATATATATTTTCATTTTTAGAAACTTTGCTCATTAAAGTCATTTCACACATTCATTCTCTTTCAGCAAAAAAGGGCATCGCAGCATACGTGGAACTATGTGTTTTTGTTGTGAAACGTTTCTGTCTCTCAGTTGAAAAGTTAGGACTTTATATTTTTCTAAATATATCTATGAGAAGGATTCTATGTATTTGAATACTGTATATGAATATGTCCTTGTGTTCTGCGTTGTCGGTGGGAGCGAGTGCAGTGGCTTTGTAGTGTTTTGAGCATGTTTGCACAGCCTACCACGACTTGTACCTTCGCAGACCTGGTGAAAATGAATCATGACCATCAATAAAATATACTTGTAAATTTGTCTCTGACTGAGGTTTCTTTTTTTAAGAATAAATTAGATTTGATAGATAGATGTTTGAACAAAAAGTACAAAATGACCTCGTGTCAGTGTTCGGGCTATAATTAATCATAAATATCGCCGGTGAGACGAGCCGAGAAGTTACATAACAAAGTCTGTTCAAAGGTAATTGGCTGCTGCTCCATGCTCGCCATGAAGTGTTACATCCAGGTTACATCACCTAGGAGAAAAATATGTTTGCATTTATACATTTCACTCACATTTTTCTCCAGAGTGCAGCGAGAGCAAGAGTGGGATTAAAGTCAGCTCCTCAATCACTGACAGAGAACAGCCTCAAATGATTTATCCAACACTTCAAATGTGTTTCCTTATTTCTGGCTTTGAAAACAGTTTACGGTGATAGATTCAGTTTACTATCAATTCTATAAAAATGCTCTTAGCCCTCAAAGAGCAAGAAGCAAAGATGAAAATTTGATATGTAGAAAAATCCCTGAAAAACACAATTAAAACATAAGTACAGAAACACAGCAGCATAATGAATTAAAATGCATTTAGAGAGAGGAACAGATCCTGTTAATGTCAATAATTCTGATTATGATTATGATACAGAAATGCAGGTTCAACGGAAAAAGATTTGAAGGCTGTAATCTAAGTTTTAGCAACATTTTTAAGCCTGGATTTAAAAAGTGTTGCAGCTTTGTGTTGCTCAGAAAATAAATGCTGCTTCTCCTCAGGGGGTCTGGATGGTTCATAACGTAACAACAGATCAGAAATGTATTTCGGTCCTGAGTCATTCTGTGCTTAATAAACCAGACTTATTTTAAAAGCAGTTTAGTGACACACATGAAGCCGGCGCAGAGATCTGAGAGCTGGTGTGACGTGTTCCACTTTGCCGTGTTAGTGAGGACTCTGGCAGCAGAAACGAAGGAGAATGGATTATTTTTCGATGTATTTTCTTTTTGTTGAAATTATTTTGCTCCTCGAGGGTGAATCAGCGTGTTTCTGCAGTCTAATCCTGGTTTTAAAACGTCTTTAATTTCCTCAGCCAAAGGTGAACTTGACCCAGATAACCCCACACAGCTCACATCTGCTGCCTGCAGGTAGTGGGAGCAGATACTGTGCTTGGCAGTCCCACTGTTTCAGGAACAAGAGATAATTAAATGGAATGAGATGTAAATGTTCTTAATCAATGATTAATGGTTTCCTGTTCGCTGCTTGACGCTCCAGGCGAGACTCTATCTAAGGCTCCAGTGGGAGGTTCATGCAGGGAGGAAGACAGTCATTTTTCAAATCCATACAGTAATTTATTCAAAGCGTACATCTTATCATCAAAGACCAACTTATCTGCTTTCTGAACGCAGTGAAGTTTTTAATATTTCTGCCTTGCTTTCATAAAAGGAGCTCACACACGCTGTACTTAATTTCCAGCAGGTGATTGTGTAACAGTTGAAGATGCGCTCATCCTCTAAAGGATTCAACGTGATATTCTTGCACAGTCTCGCTGCCTGGCTCAGGTAATAGGAAAAGGTGATGCAGGTAAACACCAGGAGAGTCTGAAAATAGAGCAATTCTCCAATGAGTGTCTCCATCGTGCACAGCGTGGTCGACAGGACACTGACTTGTCACCATGGCGACACATTTTCCCACTGCTAGATATTGCCATTTCCCGAGAGCGAAGGCAACATGAGCTCATCAGCACACCTGGGCAAACTCTTCTTTGCTCTTTGAGAACACACAGAGGCTAATTATAGATTAACGTTGAGAAGCACAACCATGATTCAGGAGCTAAAAATGTCCGGGGGAAATATTCTGACTTCAGCTGCTGAAGCGTTTAGATGCATTTTCATGTATCATGTTGTCATGTGTGAGTGAGTTTTTCTTTACCTACTTTACTGTTCAGTCTCATCAGCTCCGTCTCCAGTCGTAGCAGGCAGCTGTTTCAGGAAAAATGAAAGAAAAATAGACTATTAAACCCACAGTGCATTACCTACCTAACACCTAATGACAGAGCGACTAGTTAGCGACTTGCTAGAGTTAAAGTACATGTCCATAGAAGCATTTGAATGGGACACTGGTCGGCGTCACAATAGATATTTAAAAAGATGCTTTCCCTGAAACAGGAAATTTGATCCCAATATATAATTTCCATCTATAACAACTCTGAGCAACTTACTTATAACTGTAACTTTCTTACAACTTACTTGTCTGATTCTGCATAAATCAGAGCTGTCTGTTAGTAGCTGCTAGTGCTGCTGGGCATCACCTGAGCCAATTCACTGAAACTTGAGCTGTCGGCTGTTGGAGAACTTTACATGAAAACATCAGACAAATAACATCAAATCACAATTAATACAAATAACTACTGACATAGTATATATACAGTCTATGATTCTGACCAACAGAGAAAACATCCAGGCTACAAACCTCTGAGCTGCACCTGTTTGGACAACGACTTTCACTTGTAGGTCTGGATTTCAAAATTTACCAACATGGTGGCTCTTTTTAAAAAAACTTTCTCTTAAAATATGAAAACATTTCAACAAAATGAGGCGAGAAATGAACCATGCAGTTGCAGTCTGTCTTCATTTTAGATCCACATTGGCTGGTTTGAGTTTTGATGATTTCCAGAGGTAGTGAGTCGTGCTGGATGCCTCTGATTTACATAAAGTAGCCTTCACTTTATGCAAATAGAGAACCAACATTGAACAGGGTGCTACCAGAATGCATTACGCGGTAGCTTATATAGACAATGAATGGGAAGTGTAGTCATGTATCATTAGCGGCAAACAAAGACAAAGTGACCTGCAGATATTCACCATCATGATGGCAGAGTACAAATGTTTGCAAATCAGCACTAAACAATAAGTGAAGCTGAGGTTCATTTAATATTTCAGAATAATGAATGAATGAGTAATGACGCAAATGTCGACCTCGTGGTGGCGCTACAGGAAAAGTCAGTGGGGTTCACTCTCTGAGGACCATGAATGTCTGCACCAAATTTCACATCCACCCATCCAATAGTTGAGATATTTTTGGTAAAAATGTGTGCACCAGGATAAAACCATCCAGCCTACAGACTCTAACTCCAGCGCACACTCTCCACATGTTGGAATTTAAAATTTAGGAGCTGCTTCTTGTGAATTTCCCCCAATAAATTCAGTCAAACGAGCCCAGAGCACGGCTAAGCCCACGAGCACATGCAGGTCAACACAAATAACAGCTCAGCAACACTCACGCCGCCCGGTTTTTAAGCATTGGTGAGTCTGTGCAGCTCTTCATCAACACTGAGCTCGAGAGGAGGCCTGAAGAATTTTCCAATTAGGCGGCATGAGCTGGTCTCAAAGCTGCAGATGAGATGCACAGCCACATCGCTGCAACTTGACATTCCTGTCAGCCACTTGTGTGAACTTCCATCTGTCTGCCGTCCATGCACCAGAGGTTTCATGACAGAGCGGTGACAGCAGAGTCACAGATGCCGTTGCTGCGAATGTCATCGCTGGCTTGAGAATATCCACGGCCTGCTGTCTGCAAGAAATACGACTTCAGCCTAATGAGACAGAGAATGGGGAAGCTTAGGATTTGATTTGTGCTCGTGTGTATCCATTTTGTAGAGCCGCTCTGTGTCCTGGAGCCGTCCTCATTAGGTTGCCAGGTTGTTGTTGTCCCCCTTAACAATGGTCATCATTCACGAGTATCTGAGTGGAATACAGCTTTGAATGTGGCTGGAAATGCTACAGCAGGTCAAAGTGTTCCCTTATCTGGAGAAATATCTCTCACGAAGGTCATCTCCAGAAAAAAGAATCCTTAGAAGCTTTTTTTTTACTAAATTAATCAGAGGACGAATTCATGATGTACAGAAAAAAATAAAAATACTGAAGAAGAGTTCATGAGTTCAGACTGTAAGGACCTCACTTCCTGTCTCAAAGCGTCAGATTGTGTGTGTGTGTGTGTGTGTGTGTGCGCCGTGGCGGTGGCGTGCCCTCACTTCTAGACCTTGACGATGCCATCCCTGGACGAGGTGACGATGAAGCCCTGCGACTTCTAGAAGGTGGCGATGTCGGTGATGATGTCATGGCGGCGCGGCGAGTCCTCCACCATGCCGCTCGTCTGCTTACTGTGGATCTCCTGCACGCACACAGGGAAAAGGGTTCATGAGCTCGCCGTCACAGAGGCATGATAGGAAACGACCTGGAAATCAACAAGCTTCCATACGAAATAATAATACATTTAAGAAAAGAAAAGATTAATAAAAAATACAGAAAAAAGATAATAAAATAGACCTAGACTAATAGAAAATATTTCTAAAACTACAGAAAAAAGACTAATATATAATAAAATAAGCCATTACAACTTAGAAAAATAATGAATAGACAAATATAAAACAGAAAAGAGCCGTTTAAATAATTACTGCTCTAATAAAAAATACTAGTACATAAAATAATATAGACTAATAAAACACAAATAAAGACTAATACATATGAATAAAATATATACAAAAGAGTCATAAACTTAATACAATAATAAAAAATAAAGAGAATTATAAAAATACAGAAAAAAGGGAATAATATGCAATAAAAGAGATTAATAAAAAATACAGAAAATGACTTAAATATACTACATAATAAAATATTAAACAAAAGATATTAATAATAACAAATATATACAATTATTGTATACATGTATACTATAAATAATACTATAAAAAATAAATATTCAAAAATAAAAAAATTATAATGATTTCTAAAAAAGTCTGTGTGTGTGTGTGTGTACCTGTACAACCTCCGTCCCCTCGATTATCTTCCTGATGTACAGGACGGACGGACAGTGCAGCGAGTCGTTGGCTCCTCCCGCCACGATGTACGACCTCTCCGGATACGCCAGGTCCCAGAACCTGTGTGTCAAAACGGGACGTTACAGCCGAACTCTGACCCTCCGAACCCCTCGCCCCACCCAGGAAGAGGGGGTCAAAGTTACCATTTATAAAAGGAAGTAACATTTTCATAAATTAATAAATAAATAAACAGAAGTGTGACAAACAGGGACGCATCA
>CAFUXE010001644.1:140977-170938 GCA_903364295.1 Serranus cabrilla | reverse complement strand
GAATTGTGTGGCCCAAGATAAAACTGTTACACTATGTGGGTGTTGTACACTGATGGACCTGATAACACAGTGACACTGCTGTCTGGAAAACAGTTAAACATTATGAATGAAGCGGACAGAAATGCGGGTCTGCACTTTCGCACTCTTACCTCTTCCTGGATGGGAGGTTCACCAGCGGAGCAGCAAGTGTCTGGCCGGCTGAATCTGAGGAAACATAAGAATAACGTTTCCATCATCATTTTTCAATCGCAGAGCCTTATCATTCATTTAATATTAGATATTAGAGGTGCTGACAGATGTGTTTTAGAGGTCTGATCAGAGCTCAGATCCGGCTAGAGGTCATACTAATGAGACTATTTAATAGAGTTTTATTGGAGGGAGTTCTACTGGCGCATACTGTAGAGACACTGACCCTTATAGCTGGTGATCATGTCACAAATCTCCTTGAAGATGTGTGCGAGGCGAGCAGTGCGTGTGACTTCTGTGTTTTCTTCAGCGGCGGCGAGTCTCCGTGTGCGTACCGACCGCGACGTCTGCAGGGCCGAGAACTGCGTCAGGAACACGTCTAGAAACGAGAGCACGAGAATCAAGTTTTTACACAATTTCACTTCAGTTCAGATTACTTCACATCTCAGTTGCATGCAAATCACATCTACAGAAAAATAAATTGATATTTGTATGTGCATTCCAGCCCTGCCTTAGATAACATGATTATCCAAACACACTGCATCAACTAAAACAGAACTTTTACCCACTTTTTCTTGCTTTCTCACTTCCTCTTCCCGTCTTTAAGCCTGTCCACTCACCTGACTTAATGTTGCCATCATCACGGATCACTCCTCCCCAGCGCGTATACAGGGAGAGGCTGCTGGTGTCCCTCTCTCTCTCGCCCTCTCTCTTCAGCAGCTCCTGTTTCTCCCTCATCTTCTCCCAGTTCCTCAGGAGAAACACTCGGTGCTTCAGCACAAAGTTCCTGATGATTGAGTGAGAAGAGGACAGGAGTGTATGACTGTTGGTGTCATAAGAGATAAATTTATATTCCTCTTCAGTTTGTGTGTGTGTTTACCTTTCTCTGTTGGACATGGGCTTCATGAGATGAGGGTAAAACTTGTTGCTGTCACTCGACTCTTCCTCCTGAAGATAAAAAAAAAGTTGTATTAACGCACTGATCTTAATAGAAAACACCCATTAGCTCAACATGTTACTTGTTTTTTCTTTCCAAGTTCAATCAGAATTTGTCTTCTTTAAATATAACATGATTTTCCCGTACATTTTAGGGCATAATAGTTCAGCCTTAATTCAAAAGTATACCCTTCAAGGTATTCTGAGTTACTTTTTTAGACACCTTGTGGCCCACTAAGAGTACCTCTGAGACACACACATCCATGCCCTACATAGACACGGCACCTGATATTTAATAAGACACTGCCACACTTCAGACACACTTAACAACCAGGCAATAGCTTCAGCTAGATAACAATAGGCTACTTTTAAAGGTTATCGTAAAACGATTGCTTTCCTCCAACAAAACTATTATCTTATCTGACGTAAGAGTGAGCTGTTACAAACACCTGCTCTCAGTGGTTTTATGTTCATGGATTACTCACTCGTTTCTTGAGCTGGTGTTTTGACTTCCTTTTCTCCTTGAGGCGACCCAGCCGCCGCGTCCCTCCTGTCTTCCCAGGCAGGCCGTTAATACGCTGGCTCTTCCCTCCGATGATGCCCCGGCAGCTCTCTGAGCCACACTTACACACTTGCTGTAGCGAGTGAAAAAAAGCAATGAGTTGTAATAAGTGTCATGCCAAAATAAAAGCAGAAGCTCTGAACATGTGAAAGTGGTTTGCTGGTGCTTCACCTGCTCTTCTGTGTTGAAGGAATGGAAGTTGTAGTCGTAGGTGAGCTCAGTGCCGCTGGTGACGTCCTTGAGAGCAAAGAGACCTATTCTGTACACCCCATTCACCGACCTAAGAGAGAGAGAGAGGGGGGTCACAGGGAGGTCAAGTGGGTGAGTGCAGAATTCACAGGATACATTTTATCATTAATCATGAACCATGAGGACATTTTTCATAAGAACAACATTAAAATTAACTGCAAACTGAAGTTAAAGGACAGGAACGTTAAAGGTGGTACATAGAACTAAAATCTTGCTGTGTCTTGTTGTGTAGTTTCTAAGCTAACATCAGCTGGGGTTGCCACTGTAGGGCAGCTGAAGAGAGTAAAGACACTCAGAAGCACAAATGTCACATCACAACACATAGAATCAGTCCACAGGCAGCTATAGACAACTGGGACAGTCATGGAAGTTATGTTACAATCAGTAGACACGTAGGCAATACAAAGCGATTAATACATAAACATTGTTTCACATAGTACCTTTAAAGGATATCAGGAAACATCATTTAGGTATGTTGGGAGGTTACTGGATCTTACAGTCTCAGTTTAGAGTAGTATTGTCATGATAAATAATATAAAATAAGACCTTTAATGACCCCCAGAGTAGAATATGGGATTAAGCTGTTTAAAATGACATCATATTGTTGTAAATGTATTGATAGGGAATATATTTTATAAAAAAGTATTCCCTAATGCTATTATGCGACAGGCACTGGAACGATTTAAAGAGCGTTATAAATTCACCTCTGAACAACAGTCAGGGAAAAATCAAAGCATTGTGTAAGAGGGATGAAGTAAATTATGTAATCCCCCTTTGGGCAGGTTTGAAGGCAAATTTCTGTCTTGATTTAAAACAATGTTAAACTAGCCCTGTGACAATTAAATTAAGGCATTTTAAAACCAGGACAAAAAGGGAAAAGGACTGGCCCGGTTTTCATTTGCTCAATTTGGCAACCACTCAACACGTTGTCCTCCCCATTTTCCCCTTCTCCAAACGAAGCAGCGCTCCAGCTTTCCGCCATTCTTCTAAGAATAAAGCACACCGCTCTGTTTGCCAGCCACTTGATAATTTATTCCTTCTATAGGGGTAAAAAGCTGGTTCAGCGCATTGTCTTCAGGCACTACAGCTGTATCTAAGGCCCGGCTCCATGTAATCTCTCTTCTGTGACAAGATGGATGACTCGTCAGGCTTTGTGCTGAAAATCCTCCATCCTTGTGGAGTCTTTTATTTCAGCCCAGCCACTCTACATTACACACAAGCAGTTAGACACACACACATACACGGACCAGTGTCCTAGATTATGAGCAGGTCTGTGCTGGAGGGCAGAGGGTATAGTGAGATAGTGGACTCTCTGGAGGTCGTTAACTCGTTAACACACACTAAACTTTACCAGGTAAACCACATCTTAAAAGAAAAATCCAAATAGGTCTCACTTTTTAGAAATCAAGCAGAGAGAGGCCGGCTCAGCCAAGTCTCCAATTGCAGTAGATTGAGCCGTGCTGTGAGAACAATCCCTCAGGAAACCAGTGAATTGTTTTGGCGTGGTGCAAGGCCTTTAAGCCATTTAGGTCTCTGAACATTGGCAGAGACTGACTGAGGTGATCTCATCAGATTACCACCACACAACCACATTAATAAGGTTGGGGTTTCAAGGCAGAGCTTTCTCATTTACAATGAAGTGCACCTGCTACACGTGTCCCTTTTAGAGCTTGTGTAAGTTACCCAAACAAGGGAAACCCAATATTGGCTAACATACACTGTGGCTCCTTATCTGTGTCTTATCTTGAAGTGGTTTAACTGTCATAAATCCACACAAGCTTCTAAGTATAACAAAGAATTTCCGCCACAAAGAGAGAATCAAACACCACTACAAACAAGCCCACATAGAGAACGTGCGGTTACTTATCCTGAAACCTCTATTATCTGATAACAGGAGTGAGGAATCAAGAATAAGCAGAACTTCTTGTGGCTTGGCTGGTGTCTATTTGGATCATATGCATATGAATATGAATATCTTTCTCTCCCTTCTGGTACTTTCATTGCACTCTGTTTGCCTCTCAAGAGTGAAAAAAGAAATTACCCAGCTCGCCCGAATCATCAGGCGCACAAACAGATAGCAATTAACTGAAACTATTTAGGTAATAGGCTGGTATTTTCCAGTTCGTTAACCGTAAGTGACGGAAGCATTTAGAAAACAAAATACTGAATTATCAAGCTGGAACATTTTCCAATCAGCTTCTCCCACTCTCCTCTCACAACAATCCCGCAAGATCCTCAGCTTCATTTGTTTAGCACTACCTTTAATATACTCTGTGACTGCTGATGTCCCGGGCAGGCCTTAAAGGTTCCCTGCTGAGTTTTAGACCTCTTGTAGAGCCACAGAGCTGTTTTTCTATGAGCGGCACCGTGTTTTGTTTGTCTCGTGCACGCACACAAGGACACAATGCAGGTGACGCAATACAGAGTCATACCAATGGTGCCACACTATTACACGCATCTACAGATGGTGGCAGGACATGTAACATATGCTGAAATGCTGAAAAAAGTTTACGAGTTTAAACAAAAAAAAAAACATAGATGTTAACAATGCTGGTTTGAAAATACTTAAGGTCTCTTTTTTTAGGAAAAAAAAACAGAAACCAAAGGGGATGAAATTAATATTTTTTGTCGGCATGATTGATGACGTTGCAACTGAAAATACGTTGGAATCAGTATTTTGAACTTGAAATATTTAAGCATTTTTTGTCATCTTGCTGACATCAATAGAGGTAAACGGGAGAGCTCCGTGCTCTGCAGCAAGGAGGAAGGGCAGGCTCTGTTTATTTGCATGGACTGGCTGCACTGATGTGACACTTAGTGACCTTTAAGGTGGAGCAACTATTCTAATTTTAGTGTCAAGCCATTCCTAAAAGTTGTTTTGTTTTGTGTATTCTTAAATGACATACATACAATACAAGTTGTTGTTTGGATTCACCGATTAATCGATAAAGTAGTTGATTAATCAATAAAAAAAACAGCCATTAGTTGCAGTCCTAGTTTCATGCATTGTGCCTTATTCGTCATCAGTCAAACTGATGCAGTTTTTGCATGTCTGGCTCAATTATCCGTCCTTAACAACTTGTGGCAACTGCTCATGTTCGTGCCTGAAAGGGCTTAGCCAAATCTGTGCTTTGGTGAGAGCCCAAAAGCACCACAAGGACATCAGGAGGGAGCTGGTTTAAAGCTGCCATGACACTCACCACTTCTGCATCTCACAGTTGGGCTCACAGCTGTGGTTTATGAAGCGTGCCTCATTGCCCATTCTGTAGCTGTCGATCACCATGCCGCTATCCAGGTTGAGACAGTAGTGGCCACTGTGGGAGAAATACTGCTCCATCATACGGCTCCTGAAATAATGATAGGAGAAAGGGAGCGGAAGATTAAAAGAGGGGTTTTCATTAAATTCCATGTCGAGATAAATTAACTGAGAAAGTGAAACAGGCAGAAAGACAGGCGCAGAATATTTTAAATCTTCAGACAACTACATACTTTTTGGGGCATCACCAAGACCTTCCTGCATAATTCATGACCTGACTGTCTCACCTGAACTCCTGTTCGCTGACAACTTCTCCCAGGTACTCGATGATAAACTGTCCAGAGCGGAGGGTCTCCTTGGTGCGGATGCCCCAGCCCTTGCCCTCGGCACGGAATCGCTCCAAACACTGGACCCACTCGTGTCTCTGGATGTGTTGGTTGTCACAATGATCCCCACATGGACAGGTGCTGGGAGAGCACTCAGCAAAACTCATCCTGGGGAAACAAGCAATGGAAATTTTTTTTAAATGTGGCTGAGGCTGACCCCTGAGATGTTTACTTGGGCTTCATTTGTAACAAACTAGTTTACAACAACATTCCTAAAGTTAGATTTCCACTGAGAAACCTGTTAAAAGCTGCGATTTGTCTTCACCTATTCAAACAGTCATCCAGGCAGCCTTTTTCAGTCGTGTCCTCACGCGGTCTACAGTTGCATGTAGTTGTTTCATAACCAGAGAGAGGCTTCACATCCACATAAACGTCTGTGACACAAACAGGGGATAACCGTTTTACATTTACAGTTACTGACACATTTTTATGAAGTGTGACCAACAGTGGGAGCATTGAGCATTTTAATTCATTTTTAAACAGTCAAATCAACTAATGTAGTAAAAATGAGAAATGAAAGCACATAAATTACATTGTGGCTGAATGACTGAAACAAAGCCATGCACTCACTTGATCTGATCTTTTTATAAAGAGGGACATCTGGCCTCTTGTAAAGCTGAAACACAAAAACAGGACGGTTAACACAAAGTGCTTTAAAGACAAATATTTTATGCCTTCACTGGGGCTGTACCTTTGAAACTATTTGTCAGTAATTTACTATGAGTAAGGGAAAACCCTAAAAGTGCTTAGTGCTCAACATGACTGATCACCTGATCGTGTTTCCACAGCCATAAGATGTCGTAAGGCAACTGGAAATCAATGCGCTTCTGTCTCAGGTACTTCCCTGAGAAAACAAAGAAGGGGACATTTAGAGGTAGCAAATAAAATTGAAATGTAACAGTGAAGTTAATCACTACATTGAAAAGCCATCACCATCACTGACATAAGAGAAGAAGGAAGTAATGTTTGACTATACATATAAATCACATTTATATTCACATACTACATGGACATGAGAAGTTTGACCATTTGTGTTTTACATCTAATCACAGCTGGATATATAAACCCGTGGTGACTGAAAAGGGAAGAGTCATGTTCCTTGAAACAAGTTTACTGAGTTATCTTGATAGTTTTGATGAATAACTTCAGAAGTCCTGGTGGACTGAAAGAACCCTTGTGGTTCTTAGTCAGCAAAGATGACTAATACAACCTCATGAGAAAGGCCAGTGTTTCTTTGCTTATATATTATTCTAAGAAAAGATCCAGAAGTAAACAAATGCACTACACTAATAGTGACGCTGCTAGATGGCAGAACAAACTAATTATTTGTTTATAGAAACATGACTGATGTAATCAAACCTTCAACGAGATCGAAAAACATACATAACTTTGCTTTGTCGAGTGTTTTATAAGAGTGGTCATTCATTGTGGGAACCTACACACTCAAATCATGTATTTTAATAGAAAAAAACCCCCAGTTTGCAGTGCAAAACACAGTGATCCACTCTGAGACTCACCAACATGTATAGGAGCTGGAAACAATCCATACTCGTGTTCACCGGGTATGTATTCGAGCTTCTCTTTCTTTAGCTGCAGAAGCTGACTCCGGGGGCTACAGGGTGTGGTACAGAAATGGCCAAATTTAGGCAAGTTCACAAGAATAAGTTTACAAGGTGCACAGAGATCTTAAATACATTTAATGATTAGAAGATTTAGTTTAATGTTTCTTTCCAACTCACTCTTCAGTCTTGTACACATCCGAGTAAAGTCCCGCCTTCTGAAACTTCTTCTTTGGAGGTCTGGCTGGTCTCTTTTCCCGTTGGCTGGTTATGGAGATGGGCGGGGCTTGTTCCCTGGACACGGTGCCTGGGCGTTCCGGGGAGCAGTGGCCATCTGGCTTGCTTTCCATTGAGCTAAAAATAGAAACATGACTTGGTTTCTAGTGACGACTGTATTTAACAATGTTCCTTTGTATAAACGCATTGAATCCTAACATCAGTACTGTAAATGTTTGTCAGCGTCCCACAGCTGAGGCTGGTGGGTATAAAGTAGAGCCTGACCGATATGGGATTTTTGAGACAGATACCAATATTAAGTTTCGAGGGAAAAAAATCATTGATACGGTGGCTGATATGGTAATTTGGAATGATGAGCTGGAATGAAAGTAGACCTTTTTTTATGTGGATTGTGCACAGATTTTTCACCACTCTGCAAATATACCCAGAGAGCTAATTTCTCAAACATAAAACTTTATTGAATATTATTTAACATTATATAAACAGTGTATTACATTGACAGCCAATTCTATAAATGATAACTGACATAATACAGAATAAATAGGAATAAAATAAATAGCTAAATAAACATCATTACAATTGCTGACTTAAAAAGAAATAGCTAACACCATTTCTAAAGAACACCAAGCAACATTTTCTGCATTATGTATTTTGTAAAAAAGTTCATAATGGTACAGCATATACATGATACCAATCTGCCTTTGATAGGCCAATATCGGGTGATAATATCTGTCAACTGATATACTGTATCTGTCAGGCTCTAGTAAGACGGTTAATGTGCAACAGTGGGTTTGAAAGTTTGCTTACCCACGAAAGTGCTGGAGCTCGTCCTGGGTAAGCCAGCTTCTTCCCGTCCCAGTCCTGGACCTTGCTACCAGGTTGCCCAGGTTCTCTTCTCTCTCTGGCAATTGCTCCTCTTGCTCTTCTACCTCCCCTTCCTCCAGTTCCTCTTCTTCTTCCTCATCCCCGTCCCAGTGCTTCCTCTTCTGACTTTTCCTACGCTGGCCCTGCACTACCGACTCAATCGCATCTGTCACAGTGTCCCCCTCCCACCCCCGGCCTCCTGCTGGCCGTTCCGCCCCTCTGTCTCTGTGCCGGGCCTGATTCAACTCGACCACTGGTGGTGGAGATGGCGGTGGGGAAGGTAACGGGTGTTTCCTGGGACGTCCGGGCCCCCTCTTCTTCACCACGTTGTTTCCTGTGCGTGCCTGTCTCTGCAGCTTCTTGGCACGCAGGATTTTGTTGACGTGGTGCAGGCTGTGTTTGGATGGCTGTGCCCGGTGGGAGTGGTGGGGCATGGAGGCATCCAGGCAACAGTCCTGAGAGGGGGAGAGGCAGGAGGAGGAAGCGGAGCCGTGGGAGTGAAACAGTGAAGGTTGGTGATGGTGCTGCTGCCGGTGGTGCATGGATACTTCGGGCCCTTCAGGGGTTGAGAGAGCAACACCTCTTGTCTGGATACTTGATGATCCTAGTTAAAAAAAACAAGAGAAAATTAATACTGCATATGTAGCACTAAGTATCAAAGCATACAGTCTTCTTAGCATTTGTAGGTAGCATTTGGACAGTTAAGACGGACAGCAAACTCTTAGATCCAGTCCTGTCAGCTTTAACAACAATTTATTAAAGCTGAGGCAAGACATTAATATGAAGGAAACCACTTGAGTGGACAGAGTTTCACACCTCCAACAACAAGAAATTGGCTAACACTGCATAAAAGATTACGATGCTGATATACTAAACATGAATTAAATGGTCAAAGTGTTCATAAGTACACTGAGTAGTTTTCTATTAACCATCTTAATTTTCTTTGACTCTCCTTCTGACGCTTACATCTTTCTTCAAATCTCTGTTCTTTCCTCATTTGCGATGTTCTTAAACTCATATTTCACCCTCATCTTCCACACAAACCCTCTCCTACCTTAACATTGCAAGACTGCTTCACTTTCCACACATCTTCCTCTTTCCTCTTCTTGACTTTTTTCCTCATTAACTTTGCTTCCTCATCATCCCTAATTCCTCTCCTTCCTCTTCTTCCCTGACCTTAGAAAACCCTTCTCCCTCTATATTTCTACATTTTATCTCAAGCACACCCCCGTCTACTAAGAACTGTGACCACCAATTCCTCCACAACCTTAAAACTAACATGACTGCCCTCAATTTAATCTACATTCTCTTCCTGTCTTTACACTCCAGCTGCCCCTCTGTCAGTGAACAAAGAAAGTAGTTTTCTTGAACCTTACTCCTCATTCTTTCACTCTTTTTGGCACTCATCATAAAAAAATTCCATGCAAGTGTTTCATATTCAATGGAATTAGATTTTGAAT
Source organism: Serranus cabrilla (assembly GCA_903364295.1). Taxonomy (NCBI): domain Eukaryota; kingdom Metazoa; phylum Chordata; class Actinopteri; order Perciformes; family Serranidae; genus Serranus; species Serranus cabrilla. Next base: position 161,243 of record CAFUXE010001644.1, on the reverse strand, counting down.
GGAAATGCCACAAACTCAAAAGAATGTTAAATATTGCAACACTTTCTATGGCGGACAGGGTGAAAAAAAAGCAATTTTTCTATTACTGGTGTTAATCTATCATCACCAAAAATGTGTGTCAGAAAAAAGGTTGTGCTACATCCAGTGGCCTAAAAAGACTAGCTGCGGTGAGATCAGCGACACCATTCATGTGACCCAACCAAGTCACCAGGTCAGACAGGGTCAAAGTGGGATGACCGATTAACTAGCTTATCGGAAGGGACAAAAGCTTTAACCATTGAATGACCACTACCCTCATCCCCCTGTGTTGTGTGAACAGTTTGGCATGTGGTAAGCACGGGTCATTAAGTATAGTGTGAAATAGGTTGTCTTCCAAATTTGGTATCGCTTAATTGAAGGCCAGAAAATAATATCAGTTTAAGTCTTTATTTAGGATATTTTCACCACTTTACCTTGCCATCAGACAGCCATGTTTAAGGTAAATCATGGGGCCCTGAAGCTGTTTTATGCTCTCTTCAAAGTTACCAGACTCTGTTGACAAAAACAGTAATTTTACCTTGCAGAACACAGGAGTTGCCTGTCTTCTGTTGCCTCAATTGGCGACTTTGTGTTTGTGTGACTTTGGAGTTTTAAAGGTCCAGTTCAAATTCACCTAAGTCATAAAATAGCACAAATTATCTAATCGAGGCAACAGAAGACCTATGTTCTGCGAGGAAAATGGCTTTGATAATGGCTGCAGTTCCCTGTCAGAAAGAGCTATTTGACAGCAAGGTAAAGTAGTGAAAATAGTCTATAAAAATATTCTGTCCACAGCAGTTATGTAAGTAATACATTGACTATGAATAAGTATTTAATAAAACCTGCTTTTAAAAATTCAAAATTCTCTCTTTAACAGCAGTTAATACATTTTTTTGCATTTTCTTTTGTTGACTTGAAAATGTACTTAAAATTCCAAACATCTGGACACAAAGAGACCTATTCACACTCTGCTCTTTTATGCTACACCTGATTCTCAGCCTCCTGTAGAGTCCTTTTCCCCCACTCTCACTCTCAACCAACACTCTTCAGTCAGTGTACATCTATCAACTTCCATCACTCCCCACTTGTCTTGTGTGCCAGCCCAGTCTCCACCCTTGGCCTCCTCTACCTTCACAGTCTGCGACCGCTGTCTGACCCCAAGTCCTGAGCTGTAATCCAGGATTACCCTGGCATGGTTTGAACTGCACCATGCTGCCTCAACTGGGACCTTGCAGCTTCCCATCTCAATAACATGCACGTAAACACAAACACCCACCCCACAGGTGCTCCCACACACGGACACAAATGCACATCCGTCTTTGTCAGGAGGCATTCAGAGTCATACTTAGAAGACCATTGCTGAGGCACTGTGTCTTACGTCAGCAACATTAGTTCAGCCCAGGTGCTGGGTGTACTAAAGCATAGGACTAGGCCTCACATTGTGGGCTTTTGAGGGAAATGTCTACTAAATATAGCATGTTAACAAAACACTCCACCCCTTTTGCTCTGGCAGGAATGCTATATCAACTGTGGCCAACTGCGGCCATCCACACTCACAGAGGAGCCAGTTTAAGTCATTACACATGCTTTTTTTTGCCAAGCCCGTAACCACTAGTAAGAGCTACCAAATGTCAGACAGTGTACACACAGGGGATGTCACTGTCTTCAAGGGGATTTTTTTTTCAACTAAAATAAGTGGCTCATTCCACTTAGTATTTTCTCTGTACATATGGGGGACAGCTGAGACAGCAGCAGAGACAGAACAGATAATTTACTTGTGTTGTTTGATCCAACCACGACTGAGGTACGGAGGGTCCAGTTGTAACCACTTCACAAGTTCTCAGCATTTTGAAGGATTTTCAGGCTTCAATGAGCAGAGATCAAGTGAAGATTTGAGTGCCCACTCACTGTGCCATATGGCACTGTCTGAAATGGTTATTGCCCAAATACATAGTCCTGGAACCAGTGCTGGATCTAATTGATTGCACACTGTGCCAGTTCTACCATAGCTATGTGCCAAGCTATAAAGCTCATCAGACATCAGCCAATCATGTTCAGCTACAGGATTCGAGATACAACTGCATGCACAGAACTATTTTTGGAAAATGAATTTGGTGCACAATTGACTCCACTAACCTTTAACAATGTCAAATTTAATTTGGGTCAAAAGATTTTCTGCGCTGAATAGCTCATCAAATTCAAAGCGTATAGGGCTATATGCATGACAAGGGATTCAATGCAGTAACTGGAATGTCCAAGAACAAATCAATTCAAATAGCTTCCTGCTGCTATTGTTAGAGGTTATTACACAGCCTTTTCTTTATTGAAAATGAACTATGCAGATGCTTTTGTAACCTATATATCAGTGGGAGCTCTGCTATAGGCAGCCCATTCATACAGAGCCCTTTAAAACTGAACTCAAAAAAATTAGACATACCTAACTCTCTCCTTTCTGCTGATGTTGAGCGGTCCTTCCTCATCGGCCTGTCCATGCGGGAGAAGCTGGAGCTCTCTGCAACTACCTCAGCCTTTCTACTCCTGGCCCCCTTCAGTGTAGTGCGGGTGAGAGCAGAGGCAAACAGATTTGTAAGGTTTGGAGAATCATGGGCTCCGGGCTCTACGTCCTCTGTGGGGCTGAGTGGCTCCTCATCCTCGCTGTCTGAGCAACCTGCTGGGTCTTCAGCCCGTCCATCTGAGAAGGGTCCCTGACCGGGTGCCACATGACTCCGTGAAAGCTTAGAGTAGTCTGCCTTTGAGCTGCCCATCCTGAACCAGGACTCTACTGGGTGGTGACCTTTTGAGCTGCTACCAAGTGCAAGCCTGGATGGGCCAAGACAGGACATGGAGCTCTCTTTGCGCTTGTACCTTTCTGCAGATGACGATGAGGAGGAAGAAGGGGAGTTGGCAGAAGTGGAAGCAGTTTGCTTGCTGGCACTGGCACTGGAGGTGTCTCGTCCAAAGCGGCATCGTTGTAAAGACTCTGCCATTCCCAAACTGCCAACTCGCTCCCCTTTCCCTGATGCTCCACTGTCAGAAATCCCTGCACTTGCCCGACTCCCTGATCCTCCTCTTGCTGCTTCCTCTCTGTCTTCCTCAGCACAGCGCTCTCTGTGTTTGTGTCTGTGTTTGTGTTTGTGGTGCCAGTTGAAGGAAAGCTCAGAGGACATAGGTGGATATAGGACAGGGGACCTTCCTCCTCCTAGGTACTCCTGCCTAAGCAGCTTATGTTTTTTCTTGTGAAATTTAGAGGGGTTCAGCAGCAGATGTGAAGGGTGGTGATGATGCATGTAAGATGTTGGGGGAGGAGGAGGGAAAGAGGGTGAGTGGTGAGAGTGGTGTGATGGGGCGGTGTGGGATGACTGGTGGTGTGGGTGGGGATACAGAGCACTAGCTGGAGGAAAGCCTCTGTAATAGCCCAGACCCAGAGGCCCAGAGGAGTAGGGAACGCCGTATGAGGGGTGGTAGAAGCCTCCACTGGAGAGTGGGAATCCAAGCCCAGGTACAAAGGGAACCTCAGACATGGACTCCCGCAGTTTAGGAGGCCGTCCACGTTTCTTCTTCATGTCTGGTTTACGAACATAGTGCAATGGGTCACAAGAGTATGCAGGATGGGAGTAGAAGCTGCCGAAATTAACCCTGAAGATAGTAGGCAGAAGGTCCCTGTGGACATAATGATGTGGAGGAGGGCCACCTGTGCCTCCTAAGCCACCACCGGCCCTGCTCCCTACTCCTGGCACTCTACTTGTTCCCGCTGCTATTCCTATTCCACTGCCGAGCCGGTGCCCTGTGGTACGATGTGCTATCCGTATTTCACTCAGTCTCACAACAATCTCATCCAGCTCAGCGAGAAAGTCTGGGTCATGCCGCCGGGAACGCAGCTGCAGGTATTTCTTCTTGCGTTTCCTTTTCTGCCGCTTTAGCTTGTCGTAGCCGGGGCAACCATGGCTGCGGCGTTTGCACTTGTGCTTATGTTTCTCCTTATGCCCTATTAAGGAGGAGGCGGGAGCTGCAGGGTGAGGTCTCCTGGGATCGGGTGATGACCTGGACCCGTGGGGTGATGGAGAGGGTGAAGGATGTTCCATAAGCACTGCGGAGTGTCGCCGCCTGCCTCTGGAATTAAGGCCCACCCCTGGACCCATAGCTGAACTCATGACCCCTGGCATTAATAATCCACTGCCCATCCCAGGTGGCATCCCGATTGCACCCAAGCCACCCGCCCCTCCAGCTTTCTCACCACGGTCAGAGGTGCTGTTATTGTCCGTTCCTATACCACTGTCACTGGGCACGGTCTCCTCACTGTGTGACTCACTGACTGGTGACGGAGTAGCTTCTTTTAGCTCACTGAGGGGGGCAGGGGAGGTTGGATGGAGCGGCCTGGGAGGGGAAAGCTTATGATAATGGTAGTGCTGCCTGTAATGGTGATGATGGTGATGGTATCCACGGCAAGATGACTTTTTCTGGGAAGCTGCTGTGGCCAAAGATGACGACGCTGAGCCCAACCCTTGGTTGCGAGGATTAGGGGCCGAAAAGGTTGGGGGAGGGAAGGAGAAAGTGTTGTGGCTATGATGGGGGTTGGAATAGTGAGAGTGACCTGCAAAGTGCACTGAGCCTGGCTCCACAAAGCTGGCATCGCTGATGGGACTGTGGCCTCCACTAGACTGTGAGAGGGAGGGGGAGGGAAAGACCTCTGAAGAGGAGAGCTGGTGCTGTTGCTGGGACTGTGATTGATGGTGATGAAGAGGGGAAGTGGTGTTTGGGGATAGGAAGGGTTCTGGTGGTGGTGTAGCTGAGGCATTAGACGCTGATTTTGGTTTACGGCCTCTCCTCTTACCCATGTATATTGTGCCCTTTTTACTGACATTAATTTGTGGCCCTAGTTTTCCCCCAAAAGAAGCCGCCAGGGAGGACAATGATTGAGTTGCAGCTTCCACAGAGCCAACCACCCCAGTGGGGGTGCATTTTGGGGTGTCTTCTGGTCTTGGACCTAACAAGATTTGACTGAGAATACGCTTCCTTTTCATGCTTTTCATCTTATTGATCTTGCCTATAATAGTCTTCATGATAAGCTGCCCATTTCCTTTGCTGCGGAACCGTTTGTCTCCCATGTCCCCGGCCTCTGGAGCCAACGTAGGAGGCTGAGACTCCTGGGGTAAAGTAGGAGGAAGGCGCTTGGGGCGTCCACGTTTTCTAGGCATAGGTTTAGGGGGGTTCAGGTCCACCTCTGGGTGAAGAACAGGTGGATCCTGCTCTTCTTTGGATTTCATTAAAGATGAAAAGACCTTGGAGGGGGCCAGCTTGTTCGGAAGGCACCCACGAGCTGGAGCATCAAGTGTTGGCATTTTAGACTTCGGCCTTCCCCTTTTCTTAGGCTGGCCTGAGAAGAGCTGTGACGTTGGACTATGTGGCACAGGATTTGGTTTGACCTTATTTGGGTTTGGAGGCCTGCCAACAGGTCTTTTAGTAGGCGGTGAGGGCGTTTCCAAGCTTGAACATAAAGGCAAAGTGGTTTTGCTCTGGTCAAAGAGACAATCCTGGCCTGGTCTTTGACCCTGCGGCTTGCCCATAAGACGGCTCCAGCGGGGTTTCCTCCCCCTGCGTTTTTTAAGGGGTTTGCTGTCCTGCTCTGCTGAAGAGTCTGCGGATGAATCAGGAGAATCATCTCTAAGTGGCGTTGGTGGACTTTCATCATCATCTGGCTCTGGTGAAGAAGATGCTCTTGGTCTTACAGGCTCAGGGGGACTGCTAGTCCGACCGGGTCGGCTACTATCCCGATTAGGACTGCGCTTACTTGGACTAGAGCTTTTACCCCTCTCAACTCGCAGTGATTGATTACTAGCCCCCTTGTCTTTTCCTTCTGGCTTTCCTGTTCCTGTTGAAGGAGGGCACTTGGTTAAGTCTCTCGGGCCATCACTGTCCTGCTCCCTCTCACTTGCACTGCTCTCCTCTGCCAAGGCAGGACTCTCTCGTGCATGGTGTCCTTGTGAGGGAGCAGGAGAGCCCAGGTGACTCACTGCACTCACTGTCCTTTGCTCAGCTGAAGTGCTGGAAGAGGATGAAATGGGACAAGATTGTGAAGATGTGGTGTGGGGTAGGCAGTGAGCTGGACGTGACTGTGGTTTAGAAATGCTACTGTTGCTGTTGTCGTTGTTGCTGTCCTTTGACATGGCTGACAGGCGGTTATTGCCATAGGTGAGTGCTGGGCTGTTGCTGCGACTACTGCTGTTGCTGAGGCTGTTACCGCTGCTGCTACTAGCCTTCTCAGCTGCGTCTGTGTCCTCTTTCCTTTGTGGTGTCATGGAAGGTGAATTATCCATAACATAGTCTTTGTTCCTTGAACCATAGGGCCTACCAGGAGGTCGTGATACAGGAGGAGGTGGAGAAAGGTGTACCATTCTTGAATATGTATTCCTGTTTGCCATAGCCCTGTCTCGTTGCTTGGCTGTGGGGGCCATAAAGCCTGAGCTGGGCAGAGAAGGAGCGGGCTCAATCTTTGCAGGTTTGGCTGGCTTAGGGGTCTTTGATGGTGGGCAAGTCGCTATGAGTTGAGCTAATTTCTCAGCAACGGAGGGTGTACCCCTATTTTGAACGCTCTTGTCCTTGTCTCTCTGACTTTCAGTGCTGTAGGTGTATTGGGGAGGTTTAACAGCTTCAAAGCTGGGTTCTTTTGATGCAGGTAGTGGTGGAGAAGGTGAAGCTGTCCGGGGGTTGGGTTGTGGAGTTGGTGTTTTCTTCCCAGAGGGATGCGTTTTGCTGTCTGGTGGAGGGCGGTGAAGGTTGAGGGGTCTCTCAGATGTGGTGCTGGCTGCTTTCGTGTCTGGCTTTGCATCAGACTTGCAATCCGTCTTTGGTGAACCCTGCAAAGAAATGAGATAGCAAGCTATTAATGAGAACTAATAGGTGGAGGATGAATTATGGAATTATACTTAAAAACAATACTATCCCATTTCTAAATTAAATGGATGTATGGATACACTTTTTTCTATGAACACAAGTGGTACACTAATATTTGATTACAAATTTAAGATGATCATGGCCAAATTGAGACCTACTAATGCCTTTGAACCTTAAATATCTGACAGCCTGATCTAGAACAAACTATCAATCAGAAATTGGTTTCTATACAGCTTTACAAACTGCAATTCATTGATAAGATTTTCTGTCTGCTGCTCTCCCAGCATGCCCAGGGGGGGGAAGTTACACTCAACTCAATAACACTTATCAGGGTCAGATTGGGGACAGAGGGAGAGCTGGAGAGGGGGTCATGCAGCAGAGGGGGTGGAGAGGACATTGCCGTGCAGAGACAGAGGATAGACGACACAGACGGAGGGAGATGGGAGGGGGTGGTGCATGATGAATAGAGACAGGCCAACAGAGAACACAAAGAAAACTAAAGAACAATTTATGCTCTGCTCTTTATCCGTGCAATAACACGGTGATTACTGCGGTAACCTTTTTGTTGACCACTTCCTTTCTGACGACTGACCAATAGAAACATTTTAAGGAAGTAAGATAAACGTACAAAAAATAAATATAATACACTGGTGAACATGCTGACTGTCTATACCGAATTTTCACTTCTGCCAGAGTGTGAATCCATTACTGAATCAAAATACATAAACTGACTATGTTCTCCCTCCTTACCCTTTTTGCCGGAGCACCTCCATTCACTTGGGAGGGTGACAGGGTGGTAGTGCTGGCGGGAGGAGGAGCAGGAGGAGGTGGCGTAGGGGCTTTAGTGGAGGGGGTTGATGAAGATGATGAAGCTGATCTGTTGACACTGGGACTCTTCTCCTTATCTTTTTCCCTGCCATGTGAAGGACTCTGGGTCTGAACGCCTGCCCCATCACCTGTAGCCCCCGCACGGTTTCCACGGGCACCACCGCCTCCGCGCCCCGTATGTCTCACGGTGGCCCTGAAGGCTGGTCGGCACACGTAATTCTCCAAGATCTTTGGGGGCTTTTTCATGCGTTTTGCCTGAAGGCCTATCTTGAGTTTGACATTGCCCTCGGACAGGCTGCTCTCTTTGATGGAGAAGTGGGATTGGTCACCTCCGGCACCTCCCGGCCCATTTGCTCCTGCCCCTGCTGCAGCAGCAGAGGCAGTGGCAGCTCCCTCTTTCTCCCTGTCTCTCTTCTTTTCCTCCTCTTCATCTTTCTTCCCACCCCCTCCCTCCTTCTCTCGCTCCCCTGAGGGGACACCTGAGAGAAGAGGGGGTGGAGTTGCAGTTCCCCCCTGATTTTTCGGATCCATCAGAACTTTACAGGAAGTGCAGGTTTACTAGGGAGGGAATGCTGTGGATACCAGGTAGAGTTTTTGTCAGGGTATGGGATAGGGGTTAAGGGGGAAAAGGGGGAGGGGGGTAACGGTGAGGGTGAAGCTCTCCTTGTTTTGAGGTGGCTTCTCTCCCTTCCTTGGCTGTCCAGCCCTCTTTCTCCGTCCTTCAACTGTCAGAGTAAAGACAGGTAGAGCAGGGAGAGAGAAGGAAAGGGGAGGTGGGAAGGAAAAAAACAAAAAAAAACATTCAACATTAGTCACCGCAACACAGAACATAAACCAAACATTGACAGTTTTAAACATCACCCTGCAACTGAGAAGTATAAAGTGTCCTATAATGAATGATGGTAGTAAGCAGACGGAGGGCAACAATTTTTATCATCTATTTGGCTAGAGGCTGTCCTTCATCCCGTCTGGGTGACTTTTTATGGTGTGTTCGTCCTCACAGCCTATAACAATCTGTGACCTATTTACACAGCCAAAGCTCTTCTACCTGGGAAATGTAACCTTAGGCTCAAGGACTCTGAATTGTCCACCTGAGAACTACAAAGCCCATAAGGTCCAGATTCAATAGTTAATCCCACCGTGCTGCCGCATCCTTATGAGGTGTTACAGGAGAGGATGCCAAATGAGCAATCCCTTAAGTTCCTCATTAGCTGCAGTGAAAACGTGTGCGTGTGATTGTGGCAAAGAGCTCACACCCTACGTTAGCACAGCAGCAGCATAGTGCAGCATGTTTCTTAATTGTGCTCCTTAGAGGACAGTCCAATTCAATGAAGTTGTCTACAGCTCCCTGTGGCCACTGAGTGATTTAATGCGGATTCGCCCCCAAGCAGGTGCTTTCTCTGGGTGAAGTCATTTGGAGGCAATTCAGAACTGTGACCTCAGCACATTGGGCCCTCTGGGACTAGACAGAGGATCCGGCCGCCTTTCCCAGCCTTCGCCAGCAGCAACTGAGAGTGAGTGATAGAGCGTCAACGTGCCGGCGGTTTCTCTGCGCCCTACATTAGTGGAGAGCACTAAAGGAGCCACTTAATGGAGCCTGAGGAAAGTCATACAAGTCGACACATCACTAAAGTGTCACAGCAAGAGAAAAAAAGAAATCTACCCTACACAGAGTCTTAGACCATGTTTGTTTTGGATTACGACTGTGGAAAACAGTAGTAGAGATTTTCTTTTTTGTTGAACCACACAGTAAACGCAGCCCAATTTTTGGAGTCTGGCCTGTCGTTCCCCCACGCCCACTTTTTCTGTGTTTACTTCAATTACTCACTCCATTTCGCCTCAAAACTGCAGACTCCCCCTCGCTACACATACCACACTCAAATCACACCTCCCTCTTTTCTTTAACACTCCATCAATCTCTGTGTTCTTTCACCGTTTTCTTTAAGCTTTTCCGTCCTCTTCCTCCTCTATTTCGAAAACTTGGAAAGCAGTAGTAACAGCACACAAACTAAAGTCACTGTGTTCCTATTTTAATCAAAAACACATTTCACCCACCATCCCTCCCCCAGCCCTGTTCCCTGTGTCCTTCTCTCACAGAGTGACAAATGTTCTCCTCATTCTTTTATACTAAGCGCTCACAGTGATACTAGCTGCTTCCGCTGCCTGACAGCAGCTATGCCAAAAATAAGCCACTGTAGTACCTAACTCTGTGTGAGGCTACTGACACAAGTCTAGAGAAAAGCCGCCTGGAGAGTCAAAACATTCCTCTCACCTCTAACAAGCTACGCCAGGTCATTTACTGGCACTTGTTCTACTGTAAATGATCTTACACTCGGCCTGAATCGCTTTCTATTTTGTGATTGATAAGCCGTAACGCTAAACCATATCATTTTCATGTTAAGCATCCAGTTACTTCTGTATTTACAAAGCACTAACACTACACTGCAGTCATTTAGCTCTTGACTGTCATAGTGAAAAACAAGAGAACGACAGCACTACTGGTTCTGAAGACAGATATCAGTCATGCCTGACTGTTTGTTTGCTTTTATTTTCGGAGAGATAACCAAGAGTTAAAGTAGAAAGACGGGCATATAAAACATGAACAAATTTCAGAAATTAAAACGGGAAAACAGGAGAATCAATAATCAATATCAGCCCTGTAACCTATAAGAAATGGCAGAGCAGGCAGGAACGTAGTAAACAACTTCCCGCGCCCCCTCCCATTTCTTTCCTCCCCTTACTCCCTCCCTCCTTTCACTCCCTCCTCACTTTTGCACACGTTGTTCATAACTGCTGATTTCCCTTTGGCCATAGCAATAGTATCCAACCCACCCACCCCCCACATCATTCACATGAGGGCTGGCGTCTGCCCTCAGAGCTGCGTGTCATTTCCAGGGCTTTTACTCCGTCGGTATTAGTACAGAGCCGTGCTCAGGGGGGGAAAGCAGCCAAATTCCTTTACTACTACCACTAGTTTGCATCATCTGCCAGCGGAAGTGCTCAAAGATAAGCCTAACACACCATGGACTTAAATTAAACAGGCGGCTGTAATGTTTAAACATACAAGATTGCAGTAAAGGCTGCAAGAACTCGCACCGGAATGACAGGTGTCAGTCAGAGCTGCAACCTGCAAACACCAGTCTGTTACAGCCCGGGTGTTATTTACTCCTTTTATACACACTGGATAACAATTTTGCATAACATTTTATTTAACTACACTTTCCCTCATGTTATGGCCAGTGGAGAGGGCTGAACAGACCAAATAACGTTATCTGCTTTCGGTTTCCTGTACAGTCAACACTGTCCCTCAAGGGAATAACTCATGAGCCTGAGAACGCATCACCCTTAATTTACTAGTATTCACTCAGCAAATTCACCCCTGTTTAGTCATAATCATAATTACGGCCTCAATCGAAAGGAAATCCGGCCTTAAAGACATGCTCTTGCAGTTTCTGAAAGCCGTTACGGTGACACTGCAATGCATGCAGACATAATTTACCTACTTGCGCGCAAACATTGCATTAAAATCTCCTAAGGGGACTGATAACAGTGAGTGAGCAACATGATTCCTGCACTGTTATGTCAACAACAACAACAAAATCTACAACTGTGTTAAAATTATTTGATATTCACTCACCTCTGTAAATGTCCAGAAACGGTGTTCACATTATTGGCTCTGTGTCCTCCCTTCGTGTGTATCAACGTGGTGGCCACATATTTTATCTTCCAAGTGCTGAATTGCCAAAAACCAAAAACATGGAAAATGTCAGATTTGTGCTACATTACTGCTGTTTTAAAATATATAAATCCGATGCATACATGAGCTAAAGCGACAATCTGAACTGAGTATTTTCTCCAAGTATCCAAGCTACAAATGCATAACAAAATGCTGTTTTCCGATGTGCCAAATGGGTTTATAACCAGGCAATAACCTTAATCGCAGCCACAAACCCCAATCAGAAATCAAAGCACACAGCTCTTGACCGCGTACGGAAAACTGATTAACCTTGCCACCTCCAAAACACAAAGTTGCGATGGTGTCACCGTGTAAAGCATCCCCCCAAAAATATGTATTTCCATAATATTTGGGATAATAACAGGCAAGCCGGTAAAGTAATTAATGTGGCGTGGCCACTTGGTGCTTAAAATAACCCAAGCATTGTGAAAGGTTTGTGTTTATTTTGTAACAAGCTAGTAGCTACCATCCGTCCAATAATAGACAGCCTGTGCTACATTTTGTATCAATGGCACTGGCAGAGGCTAACTAGCCATCTATCAGCAGCCTGTTTGAAGGCGATTTAGGCAAATTCAGCTTTAACTTACACTGTACGGAGGCTGCAAATGAGTAGCAAAACGCCTACAGCTTTCAAAAAAAATGTGTAAACCGAGTGAATATGACACAACCCCGGACAAGTGATGCACATAATCTTACATCTCCGTCACATTCTCGTAGGCACTCGTGTTACTACATCTCAGCTACGACGGCTAACGATGCACTAGCATGTCAGCTAAAGCAAAAAAAAAATCTTCCGACGCAAATTCAGAGACAAACGAGGAAATAAATCGAAAGAAATACACACGCAAAAAAAATGCGGCGGGTTAAATTCCAGCGGTGTAAAATAACAGATGCAGCGCCGTGTAGGTTATTAAAAAAACACTAACTGTCAACAAAATGGCGGCTGCGTTGAATCAACAGAGACCCGAAATGGATCTCCTTCTATTTCTTCTTCCTCGGTGTTAAAATCCTTTTTTCCTTACAGCGACTGGTATCCGTAATATCTCCCGAGATGCTCCGAAATCCACTCCCGACACGCCGTTAGCTAGGCCTGGATGTGTCAGCACGGGCCTCTCTCGTTAATCGGGCCTCCATGTCTACTCAGCCCGTATCGCTACTGTGTCAGTACAACACGGGCATTCTCGGTCCCAGAGAGGAGGGAGGGAGGGGAGGAGGACGGACCGAGGAGGGCGGAGGGGAGAGGGGAGGAAAGGAGAGAGGAGAGGAGAGCAAATGTCGGTCGTACGCGGTTCCTGCGGTCCCTTGGTCATTGACAAAAATGTCTGTGTTTCATTATTTCACTATTTTCGGGCGCTTGGAGAGCTGTGTTTCTGGCCGGTTGGAGGGTGTGTTTGCTGGAATGCAACAGTCAACTGTCAAACTGGCGGTGCCTGGTCTCAGCTGCTGCACAGACTGTCAACATAACGTTACAGTATATAAACAGTACAGACAGGAGGAGGCACTTTAGCCTATAAATAAATCATTCTGCTCCATAAGGATGTTAGTTCTTCGGGGCTGTGAGAGCTCAGATGATTAGTAGACCAATCAAACGGTTCATACACGGTGAGTTAGTCTGCAATATTTTCAATATGTGTGTTTATTCAACGAAACGTGCCAGTCATTTGTGTTTACAGCTAACCAAATGTGTGGATTTGCTGCTTTTTTCTCTCTTTTTATTCTTTATTCTTTTATATTTTTTATTTTACTTTATATTTATATATATTTTATATATATTTGGATTTGATTAGCATTTTCACTTTTTTCTTCTTTATAATGTTATTAATTATTTATAATAAATGAATTATTCTAAAAAAAATCTTATCAATAACGGAAATTATCAGTAGTTGCAGTTAGGGTTGTTGGACATACCAGTATTGAAGATAACTGAATATTTAGATAATAAAATATTAACATCATGTTAATAATACACATATTATACCTTTTTTCACATAAAAAAAATCATATTTTCTAGTTTTTGCTCTTTTATAAACTTAATGATTAATTGATGATGCAAAGAAATAAATTAATTGATAATAACAAGCTGGGGGTGTCACAAGTTTCCAGTGTTGATGATAACATGATATTTAAAAAATGAAATACTGTGGTTGTGTTAATAATACACATACAATAATATTCAGCAAATATTCCAGCGCCTTGTAAATAATTGCAGCTTCTTTCTATTCTAACTTTGTCTCTATTTTGAGAGTTCGTCTGACAACAAAGAGACAAAAAAAACACAATAATTAAGCACTAACAACAGACCACAAAATCAAATGTGCTGATTATAATGAGACTGGGTGGTAGACCAATAACAAGTCTGCAGCATGGCTAAAAAAAACAATCTGCCTCAGACTCTGTCATGATAAGGAAGATGAAAGAAGGTGCAGAGGGTGGAGGTCACAGGGTCAGGCTTTAATATAGAGATTACTCAATCAGATTGGGTGGAAAAACAAAATAATCTGCATGAAGAAATCATCTTACCAACAGCCTTAATGCAAAAGTGTTACTTCATAACTCTGTGAATTCCCATCATTTTGACAACCACTGGCAGCGCAGTGGCGATTAGTTCATGACATCAAAGTCAGTCATTCAGAAAACCACTTAAGAGGGCAGTGCAGCGAGAAGGACACATCACCTCCACATCTTGTCCGCTAACTGCACCATCCTGCACGGTGTGTGGTGCAGCTTAAAAAATGGCGAAGACATAAAGGTCCTTTAGCGGTGATGAATGAAGTGAGAGTTGAAGCTGAAAGTTATGACTGTGATGCATGTAATGTATTTTATTCATAAGCAGTCGGTGAAGCAGGTAAGGTGAAAACAGTGGAGGAGGTAGAGTAGCTTGGCCCGGTTCTCAGATCGCCTGCCTCTCCTGTTGTTCTGTCCTGATGGATCGGGCTTCTGGGGGTTCTGATGTGGGCGGGAGGCTGTTGTCGACACCGTCAAGGCTTTTTCGGCACACTGGGCAGGTATCGTGCTGAGAGAGGGAGAGGAAAACATATTATTCTGCAGGGGGAAAAAAAGTCAGCATCTACGGTGGAACCTGAGAAAAAAATCTGTGACAAAAATGTTCCTGTGTTGTCGTCAAAGCCCTCATTCAGGATGTGTGACACACTCTTAAAATCTTCAAACCCTTCAGCCCGCTGACCACATCCAATCCTCGTCCTTACCAGCTCCAGCCAAGGAACTATACATTCACTGTGGAAGTAATGTAGGCAGGGAAGCTTCCTGACAGATTCCCCTGATGCATACTCCTCCCTACAAACTGGACACTCCATTCTGCAGTCTGAAAGAGACACACACACACACGAAAAAACATCAGAAAGTATGAGTGTATGCAGAGAAACAGACACAAACAGAGAGGAGTAGATCCAGAAAACCCAGTCATAATATTTCTTTTGATGATTCATAGCACTTCAAATGTGCAAGACAGGTCTCCAGGCTGTTACAGAGTAACACAATGATACATTTGTAATGAATTCCTCTGTCATTTCACATAACTACCCCAGTTTAATGATGTGTGAATAAAGATTTAGCAGCGTTCATATCACTTTACTGTAAGTCGTATATCTTTTACCTCAGATTTTATCAATGGTCAATAAGTCTAAAGCACTACTTTTAGAAAGTATCCTGCATCCAGGTCAAAAAGACTTATAACTAACTTATTAATGACTAGCTCTCCTAACTAGGAAAGGGAGGAGGAGGTGAGAAATAAGGAAGCTAAAGGAAAGTAAGGAGGGACAGGAAGAGGATACTAGACATAGTAGGAGATAAAGAGGGGATGGGAAGATGGAGTGATAGGAAAAGGAAAACAGCTAAAAGAGGGGAGTTGAAAAAGAAGAAAGGGGGGAAATGAGAGATAAAAGATGGAAAAAAGAGGAGGGAGTAATCGGAGGAAGGAGGGAAGGAAGAGAGAGAGAGAGAGGCTGAGGAAAGGAAAAAAGAGAAGAGAGCTAGGAGGAGGAGTGTAAAAGTAGGAGTAAAGGAAGGATTAAATGAGTTAACAAAAGATAAGAGGAAGTAACGAGAGATAGGAAGAGAAGCATAAACATAGGAGGGAATAAGTGACAGGAGGTTAAAAGAAAAGAAAGAGGGATGCAATAAAGGCCAAGAGGAGAGAAAAAAGAGGAAGTAAGAATAGGAAGAGGAAAGGAACAGGGGGAGGCAGAACAATAGGATGTTACAAGGAAAGAAAGAGGGATGCAAGGGAAGCAAGAAGAAGGAATGAAAATCATTGAAGAGAAATGGAAAGATAAGAGGAAGTAAGGAAAGGAAGAGGAAAGGAAAGGTAGAATGCGGGGGAAGTAGGAGGGAGGGAGGAAAGGAAAAATAGGAGGGA
This sequence comes from Serranus cabrilla, assembly GCA_903364295.1. Taxonomy (NCBI): domain Eukaryota; kingdom Metazoa; phylum Chordata; class Actinopteri; order Perciformes; family Serranidae; genus Serranus; species Serranus cabrilla. Next base: position 145,395 of record CAFUXE010001644.1, on the reverse strand, counting down.
TGGAAGATGAGAGGAAGGAAGGAGAGACAGCAGGAGGAAAACTGATACAAAAGAGAGGAAGAGGAGAAAAAAGCGAAGGAAAAATATCATGTGGAAGCAGTGATAAGAGGAGGAAAGGAAAGATGAGATCATGGAAGGCGAGAAAAAAAATGGAGGAAGATAGGAGAAGGGAAGGAGTCACGCTGGGGTTTCTACCTGTCTGTTCTTGAGAGATACAAACTGTTGGCAGGGATGAGATCATCTCCTTTTCAGCAGGGGGCGGACCCGTGCTCTCCAACTGACCTAACAGCTGAGAGGACGAAGAAAGAAAGAAAGCATATGGACATGAGGGGCGAACGGAGGCAAGACAAGAAAGGACTAATGGAAGGAGAGAAAGAAGAACTTGATGACAAAATTTGGGGTTTTTGAGTTTCACTATAAAAGGTTGAGAGAGAGGGAAGAAGAAAGAAATAGTCAAGCATGATATCACTGACCTCTGTGATGACAGCGTCCAGACCTCCCTGACCCCACGCATAATCTCCAGGGTTTGAGTGCAACTGTAGCATGCTGGAGCTGAGACGCAGACAGAGACAGAGAGAGAGATAAAGGGACACAACATTGGAGGAAATCAGAAGTAGCTGATGTGAAATGGAAATGCGTTTACAGTGCAGCGGGTGCAGCGCCGGGGTTTCCATTGTTGGCAAACAGGCCGGCCAAGAACTGCTGCACGATCCTTGAAAGGGCAGAAAGAGACAGCAGAGATGTCTGCTTCAGAGAGCTTTCAAAACACATACTTTACTGTATATTCAGCGGTTTAAATTCATGCCATATGTTAGTAAATCAACTGATGCACGCAGCTGCTTTCTTCAAACAAAATGACAAGGCACACAACAGATACCAGTCTGATACTACACTGCACGGCTGCACATGATGAAGAATAATGATTTTACATAAAGATCCCAAAGTATGGAAGCTCACTAAAGTGTTACTTTAACTTTAATCACTTTTTGAAGCGAATTAATCCCATATAATTAAGTGTTGACATTACAAAAAAAAAGGGGCTTCAGAAACCTGCAGGTGCTGTGTGAGTTGTTTCTGTTCATAACAAAATGATAAATGTGTGTAAAAACACAGCTGTTGATGTGTTTAAACTGTATGCTGGTGCTTCTACATGTCTACATTTTATTTCCCCGTAGTTTAAATCACATGACAACAATAGAAAGAAGATTCAAGGTTAACTTCAAGCACTTTTCAAGCATTTTCAAGCTTTCCAGCACCTTGCATGTGTAGTTAATTATATACTTATATACAGTATAGTCAAAGCAAACATACCGCACATTTTGGTACCCAAATGTTCGGAAAAAACGCCACAAAAGTGCCCTCATGTCAGATATCTACCCAAGTCTGAATATGTTAATAACAATATAACAAACATTGTGACAGATTTGTTCTCTATTTGAAGTTGATTGTTCTTATTCAGGGCAAAAAAAACACTACTGAAATGTCTGTGCATCAGACATTATGTGTTTTTTAAATGATGAATGAATATTAGACTAGAAAATGCAATATTTACATGACTTCTCTTTTGTGGTCTTCTATCAACCAAATACAGCCTGAATCCACATTTCAAGCAGATTCAAGCACTTTTCAAACACCACACAAAAATTCAAGTGTGTTCAAGTGTTTCCAGCAACCGTAGCACCTTGTATATAAATAACTGGCACGGTTAAGGCATACTAAAGGATTATTTTCTGCAAACACTGGTGATGTTTCTGTGTACCATGTCCACACACCCTTCCACTGCGGGCCTTTGTTCAGGCCTGGACGTCGTCTCTTGTTCAGGCTGGGAAGGAGCCTCTGGTTCTCCGGCCTCAGCAGCTCCTGGAGACACTGAAGGGGGAAGGCTCTGACCCGCAGATACCTGCTCGCTGTCATCCGGCTCGGACTCCGATGAGGGCGGATGCGACAGCAGAGCAGATCGCTCCATAAACAGCAGCTGCCATAACTTGGAGAGGGACCAGAGTAGCAATGTGTCAAACAAAGCCTCAGAGAAAGAGGAGTGTGCATATTAAAATGCCATTTGTAAGCACATACCTCTGAGAACAACGAGTTTGAATCGTCACTTGCCGCTGATGTGCTGTTCTGCAGGAGACTAAATAAAATACATCTTTTAAGAGCCTGATGCTGCCACTGCAGTGGCCATCATGCATTTTATTACTTTAAAACATTAAGAACATAAAAGAACAGGAGATAAACTGAGCTGTACCTGGAGTCTTCTGTCACCTCTTCAATGAAGTCAGAGTCACATCTGGAGCAGATAAAATCCTTTAAGAGAAAGAAAAAACATACACTAAACGGGCAAAAGAATGTGGACACAAACTTCTTATCTCATGCCAAACTGGGGGGATTAATCAGCTGCTATAACAGCATCCGTTCTTCTGAGAAGGCTTTCGGCAGGAGTTTGGGATCTGGCTGCAGAGTGATGATGAGTGATCTCGATCATCCCAGCAGTGGCTAAATGTGGCTGAGGTCAGTGCTCTGTGCAAGATACCTTACATCAAGTTTGGAAAAAGATTCATTTACAGACAACCTGACTTTCATAACTGTTGCAGCAAAGTTGGAGGCACAGTTTTGTCTATAATGTTACCTGTACGTTATAAAGAGCTTATATATTAATAAAGTGAATATTTTAGGATTTGTGACTCACAAAACAGGACGCCTGAGAAACTAGGGATTCATATGTTTCACTATTTTCTGACATTTCATTTACCAAAATGAATTGATTACTGGAGAACTAGATCTGTAGATTAATTGATAACAAAAATCATCATGTGTTGTGCCAAAACCACAGCCAAAAGAACATAACAATTAGGCATTCCTGTGGATTAAAAGTTCATAACATTGTTATTGAAATGTGTCTACGTCTACTTCAAAAAAACAATCAAAGTAGAAAAAAATAAATCATATGCAATTGTATCTGCACAGGGGTAGCAGCATATTTTTGTCCACATGCTGCAGATTAATCCCATCTCTCTCCTCCTCACACACAAACACACGTGCGCATATGCTCCGTCATAACAATATGCAATGTGCGTAACCTGCAGCTGCGCAACAAATGCACCACAACAGTTGCTATCACGGCGCCACAGGACGAAATTATCTCCAGCAAAAACTGTTAAAGTCAAACAGTTGAGTCTTTCTGTTTGGGCTTCATTTAATAAAAAGGTGACAAAACTAATCTGGCTGCAGGGGTTAAAGGTAAAGTCACCTATTTGCGGCTCTGAGGCTTGTAATCGTTTAGGGAGCGCTTCTGGTGCATGTGGCGACACCCAGCCAGCCCCTCCTGCGTCTCTCACACGCAGTTGACAGAAGACAACTGGACCCACAGTCGCCAGCAGTGGTGCTTCTAAATATGGCAACGTGAATCACCAGATTTCACTCCCTCTTTCTTTAATGTAAGATCCTGCCGCATGCTTTACACACACACAAACAACCACCCAACAGGCGGTCATATGTGTGCTTTAGTGATCCTAGAAGTTATCATTTTAGCAGAAAATAGAAATTAAACAGTTAACTTTGTCTATTTATAAAAAGAAACAGCTCTGTAAATGTCAGTCTGGCCATTCGTGGTGGCGTGATTGACTCCCAGCTGCACGTGTGGAATAAAAACACTCTCCGAAAGTGACTCACCGGGAGTTTGGGGTTTGTTTCACATTTACAGCAGTGACAGAAAAACCGGTGTTGTGGTGTGTCCGCAGCCTCCGCCATCTTCACGGTGACGCGCAGTGCCTGACGTTGCTGTGGCAGCCCATAAAAGTCCCACACAGCCGTCCAGAGCAGTCCTAGGGGGTTTGGTGCCCTGAGATATGTCTCGATACCAGCTGCAGATGGCACATTAACATCAATAACAAGCAGGCAACACACTCCCCACACCGTCATTTGGATAAACTTCATACATTAGCTTACCTGCTTCTTCATGGGTCACACTCGCTCCGGACACGGCTGCGGCAAAGTTGCTTAAAAGAGCTCAAAAAGCAACAAGTTGGAGAACAGGTGCAGTTTCCTCAGAGTGTGTTGGGTGTCGCCAGAGAATAAAAAATGTTTAAGGGGGATTTAAACACATAAATATGGGTAAAAAAATGTATTTAATCGTGAATCTTCTGCCTGGATTACTAGCTTCAGTTCAACTCGACCCAAGCTGTTCCCTAGCAACGCAATTCGTAAACGTTCCAAAACGTCCGTTAATGACGAACACGCTTTTTCAAACAAAGCTAAATATCTATTTTTATTATTATTAATAATATTTAATTATTTGAAACTTCCCTATCGTATGTCTATCAATATAAATTAGGACTGGGGAAAAACTTTTATTTTATGTATCTTTTTCTTTATTTATTTTTTTGACACTGTTGAATTCACCATTAACCTTCTCCACTTTT
>CAFUXE010001644.1:130634-140943 GCA_903364295.1 Serranus cabrilla | reverse complement strand
TTACATCGAGACATTATTTTTTGCATTGAAAGTTTCCTGAAATTTTATGTTGATATGCAAAAAACTCATCATTAAATATGTGCTACTTTGCAGATATTTCCAGGACATCAATCTAAACAGTGGATAGAGCAAATATCAAAGTTATTATTTTATTTTGTTGATATATTAGATTTTGGAAATTGGAATATCTCCTTTTATCATTTCATAAATCAGAAAATACTGTCAAAAGCCATAAAGAAAAACACATTTTTGTCACTTTTTTAGAAACAAAATGTTCTATAAATCAGGGTTTGGGTGATAAAACATTTTGGGGCCATTTCTTCAGATTTTCTCTATTGAAAGGGCAGGTCACATGCTTAAAGGGAGGTTTGACTCAATTAAAACATGAATCTAACATCAAAATAAAGTACCCTCTTAATTAACTTGTCAACAAAGCAATAATTACTGCAGTACACTGTGTAAGCATGACAATATATTTTATTAAAACCAAGACAGTGACCTGTATTAATAATAATAAGAACCACAAGCAGCACCAACAAAACAGTGACAGATATATTGCAACCGAAACAACACATGTTCATTATCTTTCCAGTATGACAGGTTTTGGCAATAAGGTAAATAGGCATTCTCAGTTGGAATAACAACAAAACTTGTTAGTGTACACATAAGCAACAAAACATTAGCGTTGGCCAAAAGAACCGAGCCACTTGGTTATGGATCAGATGTTAGAATGGCAACGTTTCAGTGTTCAGCTTCAACTTAAACATGGCTCCTCGTAAACACAATGTACATCCAAGTCATTTAAAAACAGGAACTATCTGGGCTACAACTGTCCTTCTTGGCACACAGCTCGTCTTTTCATACAAAAAAAGTGTTTTCCTCTCCTTCTACAACTGCGCTAAAATTCATAAAGCTTCAGCATTTTACTGTTTTCACATTTCGCACCTTCTTCCCCCGAACCAACACGTATGATTTGTTGACTCCCGGTTTGGCAATATAGCTAACTGGTCCTGTACACCTTTAGAAATTAGACAACCCCACCTCTGTCTCATGCACGTGCCCTGCAGTTCAGCTGCTCAGGGGTAATTATACAGACTCGGTTTCCCCGCCAATCAAATTCTAATCACCTGTGGGGAAATAAATACCAAACAGATCCTCTATCAAGCTGAAAGGGCCCTTCTCCTCCTCCGTTTCTTACCCTCCCAACCCCTGTCGTCTCTGTCTATCGAGGTGCGGTGAAGGCCCCCTGGGCAGCGTTGGAGGCGACGTTGGTAGCAGCCTGGCGCACGGCCTGATTGGCCATGACTCCGGTGGCGAACTCGGCCTGGGCCTTCTGAAAGCTGGCATCGGTCTGCCTGTACAGACTGTGGACCTGAAGAGGGGAAGAGCAGAGCGCGCTGACACCGGATACATGCAGCAATTCATCCTCATATCATGCACATTGTGAGGGTGAAAATGATACGCAGAACCCGATATCGGGGCTATTCTTCGGACTGTTTGTTATCTACGGTCCGCTTCATGGTAGGTGGACCACCTGGGCACAGCGGGGGCGAGTGTTTCCACAGAGCGGTCTGACAATTTTGATTTCACTTTCTTCCTTTTCTCATCTGACCCACAACATCATGTCATATTATCTCCTAATTGGCTACCACTCACTTCTAGTCTCATTAAAACTATTTACAAGCAAGTATTCAGGTTTCTTTACATATAGACTGGATTTTACTTTAAATGGACTAACAATTCTCCCTTTTTAATGCCTTTTTGTGTCATTGCCTATATTTAAAACACTACAATTATTAAATCCCATTTAATTCCCCCCACTAGACTTTCCTCAACTATGCATGACCCAGTCTCAGTCTCCTCTCAGCCTCACAGACTTTGAGGTGCATGCTGGTAACTGTGCGAGTGACTGTCCCTCTGTCAAACAGTCGAGTCCATCGGGGCTCTCTCACAGATGTTTTCGAGCCTTTTATGTAAACTTTTCATTTCATTTCCTTTCAAGTCCACATTTCTGTGGACTGTGATTGTGTCTTTCACTCAAAGAAACCTGCAGTACTCTGACTGAATCCAGGATACAGCCTGTTCAAGGCAGGACTGTTGGGCCGTTATTCCGCCTCACCATATAGTAGTAAAGAGCTGAATCTATGTCTGTGTGAGCGGGACGACATGCAAATACACACCAGACGCCGTAGCTTGTGTTACAAATCAAGTCTTTTGCTTACAGAATGACAGCGTGCCGTCTAAAAATCTCACACTGGGGCTTCATTATGCAGCGGTTGTTTGGTTCATTGCAAAAATGCAAAGATGGTGTTGTGGCAGATCTTCTTGATGGCAGTAGTGCTGGATCTCTGTGCATGTACATCATTTCATCCATCTTTTCATTTTGTGCAATGATGCATCATTGATTTTAGCAGTGATAAAGGAACTAAATTCTGCAGAATTGTTCAGTATAAGCAGCCAGAAACCAAACTTTATCCTAAGAAATGTGGCTGAGATGCACAGGATGTAAGGCACACCTGCTGCCAGATGTTTAGAAACCTGTGTGCCGCTGTGATCATGTTTGTAGGGACATGAATAACCTCACGTTTTGTAAAAATACCAAATCCTGAATTAGATACACGGGATAGTGTGAGTGACACCGTGTCAAAAATCCAACCTTAATTTGAGCCACTAGCTGTGAGCTTCACCCTGCATGTACACTAATTTATTCAGTCCTCACCTTCTTCAGCATGACAACCCCCATGGCGGCCTGGGCGGTGAAGCAGACGGCGTTCATCATCATGATCGCACCGACGGGGACGTTGGTCTTCAGAGCAGCCAGGCTCACGATCCAGCCGCTGCGGCAGAGACACGGAGGAATGAACAGAGGGGCCGAACATGCATCCAGCACAGAGGGGGTTTATTTACTGATCATACCTGAAACCCCATCCAGGGATCCCGATGGTCATGATGACTGAGGTGACCACTTGGGCGAAGAAAACGAAGAAGAAGACGAAGAAATTGAAGGAGCTGTCACTCCTGGAGAGGAGAGAAAAATACTGTTATTACAACAGCCGTTTATACGTTACATAGGTAGTTTGTCGTGTACACACCTGAAGGCTTTGTACACAGGTCGGTACCAACAGACGAAGGAGCAGGGCGTGAAGAGGAGCGCCCACAGGATGGCGAGGCCCAGACCAACACCTCCTGAGGGGTCCACGCAGAACATGGCCAGGGAGGAGATCAGGTTGAAGAGCAGCGTGCAGGTGCAGACTGGACATGGATGGAAAGGAGACAGAAGGATGAGTACAGGTGAACACACTGCAGCGTGAGTGTAGGGATACTTTCTTTGTTGCTTTATGACCGAGCTGTGGACGAATAATCCAACACACACCCCTCCAACATGTCAGGTCTTTGGCTGATGCAACATGACGCTATTTATTACCTTCCTCTGCCTGCTGCTGGGTTTGGAGTTGGCTCTTTTGGTTTGTCCCTCAGCCCAGGCTCAAGATTTCTGTCTAATTTAATTTTTTATGCTCGCCCACTCCCTCTCAAATGTTTCTGCCTGCATGTGAAACTAGTCTCGTATGGACAGTATAGAAAGATCTGGCTTTTATTATTCTGTTATAGGGGGAAAAACGCTTTGGCTTGTTTGTATTTCTTTAAATCAATCACAGTCGTCTTGGTCAGTGCTAAGCTCCGGATGCCACCACAGTGTCCCTGCAGAATAGACAGTGGAGGGAAAATAACACGAGAGGGGACCAACTTCAAGCTCAAAGCAACAGTTTGCTGAAGTCGAATAAAGTGCAACAGACTTATTTTACACCCACTTTAACTTTTTTGCCCAGTGTTAGAGCCTGACAGATATATCGGTTTGTTATCGGCTGATAACGGCCTGTCGGTATCAGTGTATATGCTGTCTGATATGTGCAATTTTTTACACAATTTATAATGCAGAAAATGTTGTTTGGCATGACTTGATGTTGATGTTGAATGATGCTAGCTATTCATTTTTTAAATATTTAGCAATTGACTGAAACTGAACAGTAATTATGTTTTTTTCCAGTTATCATTTATAGAATTGGCTGACAATGTAAAACATTAATTAGATAGTGTATAATAATGTATGATACTGTTAATACTGTCAATAATATAGAATAAAGTTTTATGTTTGAGAAAGTTAATTCATTTCCATTCCAGCTAAAAAAAAGTACTATACCAACCACCATATCTGTGACGAATTAATTTCCTCCTCTAAAATCATTATTAGCATCGGTCTCAAAAATCCCACATCGGTCTAACTCTAGTTAATACACAGACAAAGTCTTCACTGATTTTAAAGTTGTTGTTTTTTTAAAGAAAAGAGGCTCCAGAGAAAAATTACGATCTGAAGCTTTGGGTTGGTCCATAAGCTTTGTAGGACCTGGGCGTCTGAGAATGACGCCCTTAAAATGTTATTAATATGGCCCCCTGATTCTAAACAAATGAATACATTTCAAACATAAATAAGAATAATAAAGAATTTGCACCGGATCTATTTATCTGTCATCCTGATTATGCATGAAAGCCCTCAAAGAATAATATATCATTGATCACAAATGCAAGTGCAAACATCTGATCTACTCTACACACAAATTGTCAGAAAGAGGAAGAAAAGAAAAAAGAAAAAGAGAAAACTGGTAACAGGGTTTGTCACTGTTGGCATCTGGTGGAGGCTAGCTAGCTAATCCATTAAAGTAAGACTTGAATGCTATTGAAGCTTTTTCAAAGAGAAAAAGCATGAAGACATCAAGGCGAGGGTAGAGGAGGAGGAGGAAGAGTCGCCTCCTGTTGCTGTAGCAGCAGATGAGTCAGTGAGAGATCCTCCTGCCTCGTGTACGAGCTCAGGTTGGTGAAGAAGAAGAAAAGATTCAATCTCAGCGGTTCTTAAAGGTTTTTGTCAGATGGTACAACATTTATAAATTAGAATTTCCAAGGTACTCCTTCAAATAGGATTATAACTGAGTAAATCATCATAAATAAATCATCCTACACCTCTGACTGCAACCTTTGAGTAGAATACAGTGTTTACATATTATCTTAACAGGGAAATCATTAACCGAAAATCTAAACATTTCTGGGGTTGACTGAGCTCCAGATATTACAAGATCCTAAAAAAAAAGTTGGAGGTTATAACGAAAAACTTATTTGTTTGTTTTCTTAACAATTTGAAGCCTCATTTTCACCTTTTAGTGAGAACTGATTTGAGTCCATTCCTGCCAAACGTCCCTGAGGCAGCAGTAAAGAGCAGCAAGTCTTATATATGATTTTAACTATGCTAATCATAAAAAAAGGACTAATTCAAAGGCACACACATCTGTAAAAACACATCTGTAAAAAGCCAGGAAGAAGCTTTTTGGAGTGTCTCAAATTTGATATTCATTTGACTGTGAAATAACGTGAAAGCAGTGCAGTTATTGTGTAAAAAGCTCAAGATTTCAAGGCTACACTTAGCTCCAAATATTTAAAGATCCTTGGTTAAAAAGAAAAACCTGTTTATTTTTTTAACAACTTGATGCCAGCAGGTGGAGACAGCTGACCCATGCTCAGGCAGTAAAGTGTCTCTCTCCAGACGCGGGTCAACTAAAGGTTCAGGTTCTTACAAGATTCTCTCAAAAGCACCAACTTCTACTGAAACATCCCCAAGGACAGTTTAGAGTTTATTGAAGTTGGCTGTATGAGGGTTTTAACCATTACCAGTGATGGAGGACCAGCATGGAAGCTAACAATGAACTGCAAAAAATGTATTTCAGCCAGCGAATAACACTGATATCAGTTTAACACTTGTGGTGTTCTAAAGGCTCAGTTCAGTTTCACTAAAGTCACTCAATGACACAAACAAACTGGATGTTTTAGGCAGCGATACACCAGCAACTCCCATGTGCTGTGAGATAAAGCTACTGGTTTTGTCTGGTGGTTTTAAAGAGAGCGCAAAAGCTTCAGTTCCTTGTATGAAAGAGATGTAAAAATATTCTAAATATAGTGTATGCTTATATTGAAATTGGGTTTTTTTTTCGAGATTATAGTAGGTTTTGCCCCTTCTGCCATCCACAGCAGTATATTTATATTACTGTACTAGGGGTGTGCCAGATTATATAGTTTACAATAATACCTGTATCATTTTTTCTCACACCATAAAAAATGTAAAAATCATATCCTGATAATGGCAATATTCTAATTTGTGACATAAGAAGTTAGTTTAGAAAGGGGACCGTTTATAATTTATACAGAATCTGAAACTCACTCTGAGTCACAAACTGAACAAGTGAGAGATCTTCTTTTTTTATATATAGTTATAGCTTTAAAGCATAAACACAAAACTTATTTTATTCTTATTTTTGTGAATTTATAAAAATATATTTTTTCATACCATCAAGAATGTAAGTATGGCAGAAAAGCTCTCATCCAGAGCACCAGCTCGCCCTGTAACCACACCACCCAAACATCTGGATGGCTTTAAAACCTGGATAAATATGTTTCATCATGACACCGATGTTGCAACAATGACGCAGGGAATTCACACAGCGGTGCTCAGTAAGAGTCACAGGAACTCACACATCCAGAAGTAGTACATGATGGTGACGGTGCGCTGGAAGCGCTGCGTGATCTCCACGGTGATGTCCTGGTAGAAGCAGGGGCCCACGGGGCAGAAGGACGGCAGCGGGGGCCAGTTGTTCTGACGGGCTGACGGGGAGAACAGAGTCACTAACAGCGTTTTATTTTGAAATCATGACATCAAAATGTGAAAGAAAGGTGGGAACACATGTTGGATGATTGTGACAAAACAGGAAAATATGGGATGGAATAATTTTCTTCTTGAATAAAATGTCTTATGTCTTCAGTATTAATCTAGAATATAGAAAATAAAGAAAAACCATTGAAAGTGCGTCCACACTTTTAGACTTTTGGTGCTGCAGCTATGTTAAAACTAAGGAAAATGTATCAGCAGGACGTGATGTAAGAAGTGCTTTATATCAATGTAGTTGTTCAACTGTTGTTTTATTGTAGCTGTGTGCTTCAATATTAATACAAAAATATTGTTTTTTAGGTATTTCTTTCCCCTCCGTGTCTCACCGGCTCCAGGTCCCAGGCTGTGCGACTCGAGCTCCCTCTCCCTCCTCTCCAGCTCCCGGGCTTTCTTCTCCAGCTCCTCCTGCTTCCTCAGGAGCTCGGCGGTGGTGGCGTTCACCACGGGCTAACACAGGAACACACAGCGTAAATGATGCAGCAGAGCTGTCACGTACTGACGACTCACAGAGAAAGGTTGAGTTTGTGTCGTAAATAATGAACAGGGTTATGTAAAAGAGCCGGGAGCATAAGATATTCACAGAGGAGTTGACATGTAGCGCGCATTTATATTTTTCAACATTTAGAGACAGTGTGAGTTTTGCGCCTCTAACTGCCAGTGAACGTGCTGATATTGAACCTGAGCCTGCAACAGGTGTATTAACATTGCAGCATGTGTACCTGGGAGTTATAGGAGCCGTAGTTGCGAGGCTCAGTGGGTGTCGTCCTGCTGGGTGGGGTCTGCGCAGGCACAGACGGAGCAGAGGGAGAGGTGGCTTCATATGGAGGTGGAGGCTGGGGAGAAAAAAAGACAGCATACATCAGTTTGACCTCATCCTGTCAGAGAGAAAGGGATTTTACCACTTTACACTGAAACCTTTTTTAAATCCATGGTACCTTCACATGAGAAGCATTATAACGCAGCTGCAATGATCAGTTCTGTTCAGTTCATTCAGAAAGACGATTAAAATACATGTAAAGTCAGTACGATATTGGCCTCTCAAAAGCATATCATATCATATTTATTAGTGTTGCCACATACAGTAGGTTGTTCGATATGCTTCGATGTGAAAAGTTATTTTTACAAAATAAATATTACAGAAAATATGCTTTGGGTGATTTAGAAATAGAGTTACCCATTTATTTTTATTTTATTAATCCTTTTTTTTCTTTTAAATCATCAGTAATTGACTGACACTAAACATGCAGTACTGATATTTTTACTTCTATATTTTCTTTATTTTATATAATTTCTAGAACTGGTTGACAATGTCATAAATTGTAAATAATTTATAATAATGTTAAATATTACTTGATAGTTATGAGTGTAGTGATGAAGCATTACAAAAATAAAATATTAGGGTTTTTAAAAATAGTTTTTCAGACAAAAGAAATTAAACACTGCATATAAATAAAATTTTTATTAAATACTTGATTTTATGGTTTTATTTTCACACAGACAGTAAATATAATAAAATGTATTGTTTTATTTATTTCAAACACAAACTAAACACCGCATTTAAATTTAATACAGATAACCTAATTATATATTTGAAATATATATAACAGTATGAGTGGGTCCATTCTGCATAATGAGCACTTTCACTTTTGATGCGAAACTTTTGTACTTTTACTGAAGTACATCAGGTAACTAATCTGTCCTCCCTCATGTCACTGTGACAGATCTACAAAACTGTCAAAACAACTCCAACTTTACTTCCTGTTGCTGCAGTATTTGCCAATATCAACATGAGACAGGAAGTGCACGTGGACCCACGCTGTTTCCTAGCAACAGAACTCTAATGACACGGCCCCTAACTTAGACACATGCCGTTTCCTAGCAACAAAACCCCCTAAACTCCGTTGCATGTAACTGAGGTGCAGGTCACACGGTCACATGGCTCTGTGGATATTACGGTCTGTTTTAATGGGAAGTGGTCTTAGTTCCATTTTCAGACTCAAAGGCAGTTTGATGGAGCACGTTTGTGTAAAAATCCAGTTCTCAGAGCCAACATGGCAGGTACCTGCACCCAAGGGTCCCAACACTCTAGAGTCACTGATAGCTTCATCTTTACTGTGTGTTTGGACTTTTTTTTCACAACTGTCATCTGGTATTTTTACTGTTGCCAGTGACAATAAACACTGCATGCAAATTATATAAAATACAAGATTTCTTTTTTCTTTTTTTTGTTTGAGTAATTACTTAATATAGATAAAAATAAAATACTTGTTTTTTTCACCCACACAAACAATAAACACTGCATATAAATTAAAATAAAGTATTAGTTTTTTAAATTTTCAAACAGTAAAAACTGCATACAAATTCAAATAAAAAAGGAAAATATTATTTTTTGTATTTTCACACAGACAGTAACACTGTATATACATTTTTTAAAATTTGATTTTTTATTTTCTAACAGAATGTTAAAACTGCATATAAATCACAATAAAATATTGTTGCTGTTTTTTCGAATAAACATTTAACACTGCATATAAATTTAAATAAAATATCACCTTTTTTGTTTTCAAACAAACAGTAAGCACTGCATATAAAATAAAATATTAGTTTGTTTTTTATTTTCAAACAAACAAACACTATATACAAATTGAAATAAAATATTAAAATAATATTTTTTTAAATAAAATAGTAATAATGTACAGAAATTATCCAGTATAACTATTGACCAAAATACAAACTTGCTTGGTGATTGTTGACAGAAATCAGTAGGTAAAGCCTCGTTATTGAAGCAAAGAGTCCAGAGGATATTTATTGTCTCGTCTCTTCATAATCAATGAAGTGTTGGCAAGTTTTATGGAAGCTCTTATTGGAACCTCGTATAGTGAATCTGAAGGTTTGGGCTACTCTAATTAAAATGTTGTATCAGTTTAAAGCAAGGAAGCACAAACTCAGCTGATATAATCAGGATGTTAAGATAGCTGCAGATTTATTGCTCAATCTTGAGGCTTTGCAGGACAACCGAATGAAGGAAGGAAGTGAAACTAAACAGCAGTTTTTACTGATAATCTGCAGTGACTTACAATTTTAAATGTAGTTACTTTATCTGAAAAACTATTAAACAAACCAATCTTTATTTTATTTTAAAAAATCTTAAAAGAAATAAATTTTTAGGCACATATCATTTAAAATGTTCTATTCTTTTAAGGCGTGACTGGCTGATAACATTTTTCTTTTACAACTAAAAATTGAAATGACAAGGTATTACCAATGTAAACCATACTTAGTGTTTCATTTTTACCTCTTTAACTAAGATCTCATTCATCTTGTTTGATTTTTCCTTTTACAAAATAAACCATAAACTGACAATAGGGAAGATCTTGGGTCAATAATAATAATCATGTTTGACACTTACTAACAACAACAGACAATTTAGGAATATAAATGCTAAAAACTATTGAATTAAACATTGATCCAAATGATAATTCAGTCTGATTTTCTGGCTACATTTCTGCAGCCTCATGCTCAGATGCTGCCAAATTTCACATA
>CAFUXE010001644.1:72350-126102 GCA_903364295.1 Serranus cabrilla | reverse complement strand
CAGAATCGTGTATTTGAATGCATGTGTGTGTGTGTGTGTGTGTGCAATTCCAATTTTCTTATTGAGCCAATAGCAGGGAATTTTCCCTGTCCTCCAGAGTGCCGTTGGAGCGCTGTGGTTTTGATGAGTGATTACACAATAACATTGGTTTTCACTGATGCCATTGAAAACATACTGTACTTTGTGCCTGGGAGACATAAAAGCACGTACACGATGAGTGAAGCTGCATAAATCACACATGCTTTCTTTCACGCAGACACAAACTGTCTGCAGACCAGTGGTGGAAAGTATCTAAGTACATTTACTCAAATACAGTTTTGAGGTGCTTCGAATTCCCATTTCCTGCAGGACCACATTTATTTTACAGCTGTTGTTACAAGATACAGAAAAGATTGAGATTTTACAAATTTAAATGTATAATAAGAGCGTAAGATATAACACATTGTTAATGATTAATCCAGCAGCTCCCAACCTTTTTGACTTCCAGACTAAGGAGATATTTCCCCAAAAAACTTCTCACATGTGAAGGTAAAATTAGAAGAATTTGTATGTTCGATTTGTAAACAGAACATTCAGAGACATCTTTGTGCCAGCAGGTGAAAGCCAGTCTCTAGTTTTGCCATATTTGTGTTTTCTGCTATTTTCACAGCTTCCTGTTGGATGCACCTTATGACTAGATTTTTGAATAGTCTAACCGTCACTTCCAGATCCCTTCCTGCATTGTTTCTAATAGCCAGTAGGGGGCGACTCCACTGGCTGCAAAAAGAAGTCCAACTGAATGAAAGTCTCTGACAAAATTATCCTTTATCTCACTTGATTTATTATCTCATTAAACATGACCTCCACCACTAGTTACAAGTCGTCATTACATGATTAGTAAATTATGTTCCTATTTAGAGAAACTAGACAATAAAGCAGGATATGCTTTAGGGCGTGGCTACCTTGTGATTGAGAAGTATTCACCACAGCACACTGTGTGTTTTTGTCTCAGTTCTTTGACCCTTTCGCTCAGTTGGGACTGAATGTATGTAAAGTAGTTCAAACATCACATCATTTTACTTGTCATGGAGTATGATTAAATTGTGCTATTGGCACTTTTCCTTGAGTAAAAGATCTGAGTACTTTCTCCTGCCACACACAAACACACACACACACACATTTACCCACAGAGGTTATTGAGATCATTCATCCCGGCGGAGGCCCAGTCCTCCCGCTGCTTGCTCAGCGCTGTGTATAAACTGGGAAGCACTTCAGAGGGGCGCTTGTCTTCACACTGTTTGAAAACCTGGAAAAACCATCACTGCCTGTGTGAACTACAGCAGCACTCTCCGCAGGAAGTGCCTGAGAGACCCAGAAGGTCCATTTTTCACAGTGAGGTGTCCAAGTCCGCCTCAGGCTGAACCACGCAGTTTTAGTTGGGTAACGGAAAGACTTTAGGGACATGAATACTGTTAAATCTGGTATTTTAAAGCTAATAAAGCTCTTTCTTTATATCACAAGCCTGTTTCCATATTTCTTCTTGCATCCATTATGTTGAAAAGTGTGTTTTAAGCTGGAAATCTCTGCACAGTGTTTGTAAGAGGAAGCCATTTAACACTTTGTACCTGGGTGCAAAGCCAAAGCAAAAGGGGTGGGGGATTTTTTTTATTGAGCTCATTCTGTAAGTAGGTACAGCTGGAGCGAGGAGCATGCAAAGTATAACCTCTCCCGATGCTATGAAATAACTTTCTCATGACCACCCTCACTCTTTTTCCTTTCCACTCCTTGTTTCCCGCTCATCTTTGCCAAACGTCCCTCAAAACAGAGTTTATAAAATATGAATTGTCTGTGGGAGACTTTAATTGAGTGCATATTGTATGATGACACATGAGCACACAGAGGACAAGGTACTGGATTGCAAATGGAAAGATGGAGGGGTGAGCGGGTGTGGAATAATCAGGAGAATATGAATGGCAGACAGTGATGTAAAGTGATATGCAGACAGGGGAATGGGAGGAGCAGGAGGGAGGCAACATAAAGAACGAGTGTTTGAAAAGGAATCATAAACCAGTGGATTCATATAAAACAGTTTATTAACAAGTTGAAAAAAGGATTTTTAGAAAAGGAATGTGTGATATTTCTATGATACATAAAAAGCGAGTTCAGCTTTGGTGTTATAAAAGCAACATACATTCATGAAGCCTTTTCTACACAGTGCACTGTTTGAGACCCGACCAACATTCTGACTGGCTGGGAGAGGGACAGAGAGGAAAACAAGGCGAGTAAATGTAAACCATGCATGAGGCACAAAACAGGAGGATTGAATGACGAACTTGAAAACATTTCCTCATTCCCGCTCATAAACTCTGGTGCAGACAACATCCCCTGCAGTCATCGTCTGAAAGAAAACAGCAGCAAAAGGACAGAGTCTTAACATTTGGGACTCTCTACGTCACAGGGAACACATTAGAAAGAGGTTATAAACAGATTCAGGGAAATGATTGTGAAAGTATAGCTTTGCAAGCTACCAGTGCCAACTATACTCCAAGATACACCTGGCTGCAAACAAAGTGAACTTCTTAATTCAAGATAAATCAAAAACAAGGTCGAAGCGATTTCAGTGTACACAGTGTAATGGATATGCATTGCTATGCCTCATTTTCTGCTTTCTATTTAACTCTAAATTTTACATTTTACATGCAGTATTGAAGAATATTTGAAAGTAGTGATTGAGGCCATGAACTCATTATGATCATTTTTACTGAGTTGATAAGACAAGTAAGAAGTAGGGTCATTTAAAAAAAAACTTCTATACAATTGGACTTATTTTTGCAACCAGTGGTGTCGCACCCTGCTGGTCAGTAAAAAGAATGCAGGTTACATGCACTTCTTTTATACAGTCTGCAGGAGAATATTTGGTAAGTCTGCAAAATATTTTTAAATCCTGCAAATCTGATTGATTCCCTATAAAGTCATGTCTTTGTGCCGTATACCAAATAATTACCAGTATCAGTTCTCCGTCGTTGGTCAGCTCCCGTGTCCACGATGTTTTGGGTCCGTCGCCTTTCGGTAAAGTCTGTTCACAGCTGATCTTGCTGTCCGTTTCCCACTTAGGAAAACTCTGCAGGGATTCACAAGACAAATAATATCATACTTTAATCATTGCTTTGGACCCCATAAAGTTATAACAAAGTTTCAGTTTTCATCAGCGTGTTGATGACTCAACATTTTTATGGCCTGTCAGAGACGATGTCCTTCAACATTCAAACAGCATGAAGACATGAAGAACAGATTCATGTATCATCACCAGAACCGACTCTGACTGAAATTATTTCCACATGTTTCTTCTGCGCATAACTCTGGCTAGAGCTGCTGTCCTTGGCCAAATGCTGGTATGCACACGCTGACATTACACAGGAATGTAATATGGGACGTGTACCGTGCAGGGACGTCCGTCCACTGTGGCCTCATTGAAGGTCTGACCCACGGTGAAGGAGACGTGGGTGGTGCGGACGCTGGTGGACGTCTTGATGGACAGACTCTCGTCCTGTTGGGTGATTTCCACGGCCGGGCTGGAGGCCGCCGTCACTGCGATCTTCCTCAGGAACACATTCACACCTGTTCACACACACATTGGACTAATGTCAAACTGGCAGCTGTGGTGAAAGCATCACCATCATGGAAGATTATCAGGAACATACGAGTGGTTTAAAGCCGAAACAACCAATCCAGTTTTTCCTCTAATTCCTTTCCCTCCGAGAAGCAGTTTGGGTTCATTCAATGCCACACTGAAATCAATCTTTCTGCACCTCTAGTTACATTAGTGTTACATTATCCCTTTGTGGTAAAGCAGCTGCAAGCAATGAATGTTTGGAAAGTGTTTCATTGCTTGGCGGTCCTTGAAACTATGTCATCCGGTATTTCAGAGTCAACAGCCGCACAGCAGACTTTATAACACAAGTAACAACCGAATTCATGTAATCCTTCCACTGCGTTGTGCATGTTTTCCTGATATTTGTATTCTCAGTTTGATTTACAACAAAGCATAAAAAGCAATGTTTTCTGGCAGCCTCAGGGGTTTTCAAAGCAGTCTATGCTGCTGCATTGCCAGACATTAGTAACATAACTTTGAAGGAAAGAAAAATAAGCCAAAGAAATGTTCATTGTGTTTATTTTATGAGTTTCAAGTCTCTGCATGTTGACTTTTCTTTGCTGCGCTGAATGAACTGAAAACAAGAAAATGAATGTAAGATATGAAAGGCATGCTATAGAAAGTGGTTGCCACTAATGTAAAGCATACGTGATTTGTATTTCATGGGTTACAACATGCAAAACCACTGGTATGGCCTGTTAAACCACTAATTACTGTGACGTTGTTGAAGACATATTTCATACAGCAGTTAAAATTCTGATTATCCACTCAAATCTAAACTCAACTGAACTGGTATGATGCTTGTTACACCAGATTAATGATGTTAATTAATGTTCTGCTGTTGTAAAGAGATGGACACTTGATATAATGACCCATAAAGTCTGAAAGTGGAAATGCAGATTTGTAGTTGTCCTGGGTCTTTTTGTAGTCAACTTTTAATTTTCACTTGTTGTTTTGTGTTTTTATTTGTTTAATTTTATGGGAGTTCTGCAGCTCTCTGTGGTTGTCTTGGTAAATGGACTGCATTTAATTTTTATATTGTATACCGTTGCCCCTTTGTGGTTGTTTTGACATCTCTTTCTAGTCGTTTTGCATCTCTATGGGGTTGTTCTGCCCCTGGTCATTTAGCATTTTCTGTCACCATTTTGCGTGACTTTGCAGTTGTTTCGCATTTCTTTGCAATTGTTTTGCATATCCTTCTGGTCATTTTGTGTCTCTGTGATTGTTTTGCATCTCTTTCTCATAATTGTGTGTATCTTGGTGGTTGTTTTGAATCTTTTTGTTGTAGCTTTGTGTCTTTTTGTGGCCACTTTGTGCCATTTTGTGTCTTGTGTGATTGACTTTCCAACAAGAAATGTTACAGTAAGTCACTTCAAACAGAGGCCCTGTGCCCCTCTGACCTCTTGGGCTAATTGCCTCTTTCTATAATTCATCCATGTGCATCTTTTATGCATGCAAGAAAAAACATAACAGGATTTAAACATAAAAGTATAACTCAAGGAAAAAATGGCCTAGTAATGAAGTGCTAATTACAACTTGGTTGAGACTCAGGATAAATACCTTACATCAACGTTTGCTGGGTCAGTAGAGATGTGACATGACGTGATGTGATGGATGTAAAACAAATGAAAACTGGCTGATAATCCTTTCGTTTATCACATTATTCATGTGAACCGCGCTGCCTTCAGAAAGATGAAGACTACTCCACAAATCTGATCCAGCTCAGACCATATTTGCTCATGGAGTGGTACTAAAGGAGGCAGCACACACACACACACACACACACATAGAGCCGTAGACTGGGTCAGGGAGGCCCAGGGCAGTGAAGGAAAGTCAGCCTGAGATCCGGCTGGCTGCTGGGGCCCATGTCAAGGCTTAGTTCCGTTTACACTGGCTCTAATTACAACCGCATGAGGAGGACCCTGCTTCAGATGAGTCTAATCTAACATTCCTCCACAGGCTATTTGTCTCCAGATTTTTAATGGATGCCACTGGCTGGCCCTGTTCTGACCTCTCTCTCTCTCCTGCCCGCTCTTATAACTATATACAGTATAGCTTAACAAGACCAATATTCCCATGAACATAGGTTAGCAGGGCTGGAACAAACCAACCTAACCACAGGGAGCCACTTCAAACCACTTGGGTTCTCCAGGTCACCTCTAAGCCAAGTGGATTTCCAGCAGATAATGTCGCCGACAACATGATTGACAGGTCTTTGTGCAGGAGATACTTCCCTTTCCCTTTCTTTCTTTTTCTTGCATTTTAACAATGGAGATAAGTGGTTGATGATAAACCAGAAAACAGCATGCTGCTTGACCTCAAACTAGCATCAAAGTTTGAATTTTGCATGAAAAGAGAAGTGGAATGTACATTAACTCAAGTACCAGTCTTAACTTGTACTTTACTTGAGTATTTCCATTTTATGCTACTTTACTATTTTCTTTCCCTTTTTTTCTGTCTTTGTATCTGTTCATGCATTACTGGTAAAGCAACTTTGAGTATTTAAAAGTGCTATTTAATCAAATCAATTATTATAATTAAAATTATTTCTTTATACTCATACTCTACTACATTTTCAAGTGAAATATTTAACGTTTTACTCCACTGCATTTGTTGAAAGGTTCAGTTACTAGTTACTTTGCCAATTCATAATATCAATGCAAAATATAAAAGTATAAGTCATTATCAACAAGTGATATATGGTCAAATAATATGGATTAGGGTACCTAACAGTATATAAAGTAATTCAAATCATCCCAAATATCTATTACATTAAAGGGTTAAAACGTTTAATGCATCACTACTAATTATAATGAAGTAATATAATTATCCTGAAGTGACCCATTCTACTTTTACTTTGGGTATTTTAAGTATATTTTGATGCTTAAATACTTACTTAGTAATATTTAAATAAGATTTCAAAAGCAAGACTTTTACTTGGAGTATTTGCACACTGTAGTACTGCTGGTTTTATGAGATCTGAGTACTTTTTCAACCGCTGCATAAAGCCAAAGCCCTCTTTTCTAAATATGAAAAATGGGATGCACCTCTATCTTATTTTGCAAAACTTCTAAAGTCATATAAACAAATGTATTGAGCATTTTAAGCAAATTAAGAAACAATCATAAAATGCCTCTAATTCATAACTCACCCAGCGCTTTCAAAAGCTCCTCGAAATTTTGCGAGGACTTCATTTTCCATTTTCCTGAGAAATCTGTGACTTTCTTCTCTGTTTCCATGCTTTGTGCAGATTGGGAGCAGGTTTCTGACTGCGGGCTCTCCGGTTCGCTGTCGGTCTGTCCGCTCCGTTAACCGGTCTGCAGAGCTGACTCCGCTGCCTGCATCTGCGCCCTCATTGATTGGCTGACAGCTCGCCTGGATCTGATGCTGGTCCAGCCAATACAGAGGCCGGTGGCAGGGAGGGACTTTCCCCCTGACTCTGACTGTAGCCTCCACCTCTGTCAGCCTGGTGAAAGATTTGGATACGAGCTGGAAAATGCTCTTCCAGTAAATCCTTTGATGTTGATGATCTGCCAGCTCGGATATTAACTGTTAATTGTGTTTCTTTCCTCAGGTTGGTGTCACGTTAGTCCCAATTAGCCTATTTGACAAGAAAATAATTGATACTGTAGGTAGCCTAAATAAGGGAGCGATTAAATATATAAAAGCAATCTGTTCTTCCAAAATGTGGAATGTGAGATCAGAGTTAATGTGTGCAGCTCCAGTGTGGGGGGTGAAAAAAGCTGGTAATGAAAGAGGAAAAAGATAAGACTTACAGCTGGAGGCACCCATCCAGGATTTTCACTCTACAGTTAGAATTTAAGAAAAAGAGGAGACGTGAGATGCAGTGAAGTAAAAGCAAAATGTAGCATAAAATGGAAATACTCCAGTTAAGTACAAGTTTGTCAAAATTGAGTTATCTATACTTGAGTAAATGTACTAAGTTACCTTTCACCACTTCTGTAGCCTCAGCAGGTTACATGTCTTTAGGGCAACTTGTTATTTTTGTAGACAAACAGAGACAAAGGACACTGTTTTTACTACTCAGTGAGGTAAACAGTTTAAAGGTATGCAAGGATATGCCCTGCTAATGCTTATCCTTTGAAATCTGGCACCCATGAGTCAATTAAACTTTTTGTTAAAGTTTTGGCTATTTATAACCTTCAACATTATGTCTGTGTTATTGTGAAAAGCTTAATTAGGCAGAATTTATTACAGATTGTAGCAAAATTACTGACACTGTTAATTAACTGGCTGATGAAAACAGATGCTCCCTCTATTTCTCTAAAACTTCACTTTTAGATTCGAGTCCCGACTGGCCAAAGTGGTATTTTATGTTAGGACATGATGGTGCCAAAGCCGAGAGGACATTAACTTATAAAATATGAAAAGATAAATTAAAACAAATAAGGAAACAGAAAGTTTTGCATCGTTTTTAGCTACGCTTAATCCAATGCTAAATCAACCGTTAGCTTAACTTAGAATGTTATGTTAGCAACACATTAGCTTCAGGCAGCTAGCAGAAAGACTAGCCTGGTTAGCAGTATACTGTATATCTCCAATTACAAATAAAAGTCACAAAATAGCCATTAGAAATGGATACAGAAAGGACAACAGGTGTATAATAATCCAATTAGTCATGTCTGACAAAATGGTGGACATAACAATGTCAGTTGAACTTCAGCTGCTCTGGAACTCTGCCAACAGGGGTTGCTATGGCAACAATATGTTCAACTGAAACTTCTTTTTAAAATGTTTCAACTGAAGAAACTCGGTTACCCAAAATGCATTGCTCCCTAGAGCAGGATAGAGTCAGCTGTATTTGATTATAGCACCCCACATGGAATAAAATGAGTTGGCTCAGCCTCTCGGTGCAAATTAAATTTTCTTTAGGACCTGTTCTTTCTTTCTACCATGCATGTGTTACACACACAGCCAAGAATATTTCAGCAGTCCTGGATCAGAAGGGATGCCTCTGGAAACACGATGCAGTTCATTCACCCAACAAAAGGAGTCATGATGTTATCAGTGCAGGTTGTCTCAAGCATTCCTCCCTGTGGCACTTTGCAGCTACTGTACCCTATAGGGTTACAGCTAACATGGGGGATTAATATTAACATAACACAACACAATGCATAAGGTATTTTATACCAAAGACAGGATATATTAAAGGAAAATTTGCATGCAAATTAGACATAGGGATGTACTGTACCAGCCAGAGAAGCATTCACCGGTGGCTGACCTCGGTGCTGAGAACACACAGAGGACAACAGCAGCTCCGGGATGAGAAGAAGAAGAGGAGAATGGCCTTGATGAAAGGATAACACTGGACACCACACCGCTGCCCCTGTTGCTATGACAACGGATGTAGTTTCATTAATCTGTGATTCACCTGAAAGCAATCTCCCTTTATATAAGCTATGATAACTGCTGTTGTTGGCCCCCTGTGCTGTAGAGACCTGTAGATGTTAGTTTCTATTTCTTTTCAATTCATATTCATTAATTTAGGAGAATCCAATATTGAAAGATTTAACATTTTCTGTCATAAAAAGTATTTTTATGCACATTAAACACAACATTAAAATGTGGATAATCTATTGTTTTTATGGGTTTTGCTAACATCATAAAAAAAGAAGCACCGCATCTTTCAGTAGTGTTGAATTTAAACGTATTACAATGAATATATTTTGAGAAATATTTTCAAAAAATACAATGAAGGGCAAATATCAACACATGAAAAAAGTAATTTAGGAGAATGGAGTGAAGCGCCATCTAGCGTTGATTTATGGGAGCTCTCATACCCGGAACGTCTTGTAGTTACATGTTTCCAGCCGGTTGGTGATTAAACCAGCACCGGTCTCATTATGGCGAGGCACCTTCGCTTCATTGCTCGGACAGTGATGGTCCAAGACGGCAACGTTGATGCGGCGTACAAGACATTAAACAGGTCAAGGTCTTATTTTTTATATTAAATATAAGATAACAAGTTGCTGTTTCAGGGGGCTGATAAGCTAACGTTAGCTAGATGAAAGTTAGCCTTCCGCTCAATGTCACAGAGCTGCGGCTGCGCAGTGGCGTCACTGCTAGCTAGTAGCTAAACGCAAATTTGAATGTTTTGATGGTTTTAGAGAGCTCATTAAAGAATAAATACAGAGGTAGACAAAATGACATGAACACGAGGTTTGCCTTAAAAGTGTTTGCAGGAAAATTATCCTTAATACCAACCGTGTTACAACATTTGGTCGCTCTATCATTAGCATTTTCAGATATAAAATAAACCCTGCCAGTTTGTAGTGTTGTACACTAATAGAACTCCAAATATGGATTCTTTGCGCTTACGTTGTGTGTTGAAATAATAAGATTCTATTAATATTGAAAGGGGATGACTCCTCACGATAGGCCAAACAGAAGCTCTTGACTCTGAATTCAAGGAAACTGAGATTCTAAAGGTATTTTTTTGTCGTGCTAATGTGTATTGAGCTCCGAAATGTTCCGTTTTAAATAAACAAAGATGCATTATTCAATTATGTTCTCAATACAATTTTAAAATGATGGGCCAACATGTTAAAAACTGAAGACGAAATGATTCTGATATGAAATGATATTCAGATGGGTATTTGCACAGGATACTGTCTATACAAATAAACGTGTTTACTAGAACACAAAGTTCCTCATCGGTCTAGTCTCATAATTTTGCTGTCAAATTGCACTAGATTGATGTATTTAACCATAAAATGTACATATATATACTGCAGGGAAAAAATAGCAACATCAGTTTCCCCCAATATCATGCAGCCCTACTATGTATGCATTTTAATAAATAAATATCCTTTTTCAAAAGTTCTAAATTAATAGCGGCAGAAAATAAGAATATAATCCTTTTTCTTTTGTTTTAATGCCATATAAAATGTATAATGTTTAAACTAGAGTGCACATTAAGGAGCTCCGTAAATGTGACCACCAGTGCAACAGGGCAACTTTATGGTTTTTCTATAGTCCAGAAAAACTTTATATCTGAAATGGTTTTTCTTTGAATATTATAATGACATTTGTTGAGAAGGTTATTTTTTGTTGTCCAAAAATCCATACTGAAAGGTCTAAACCTTATATTAGGTGACCCATTTGGTTGCATTTGGTTGTATTTAAAAGTTAATTTAAGTTAGTTTATGCACGTATAGGGTATAATGCATGTTACAAGTTTTTTTTCCTGCATTGCAGTTACTTTATATTTTCAGTCGTAAGCCAGTGCCACTTGTATTTCCATGAACCTGTTGAAAAGTGTCTTGAGTGTAACCCCATGTGTCAGTTACTCACACTTTTTCTCTGCACACTCCAGGGTCCTGAATCAGGAAGGGATTATTGAAACAGTGAAGCGCAAGCGCTACTTCGAGAAGCCCTGCCGAGAGCGACAGCGGAAGAACTTTGAGAACTGTAAGCGGATCTACAACACGGAAATGGCCAGAAAACTCGCTTTCATCTCCAGGAAAAACAGGGAGGATCCCTGGCTCGGCTGCTAGTGAATTGAAGTGTGATGAAATAGGACGCTATCAATGGATTTGTTGAGACGGGGCCAGCAAAGTGGAATGAGCAGATGTGCATTCATTCAACTTGACACTGGACTTCTTTTTCATTTTCATTATCTGCACTAAAAAATGGCTTACAAAGTTTAGTGCGTGTACTCATTCTTGGTTGTAATGAGCAGGTTAATCAAGATGTGTTCAATGTCCCTTTGTGTTTTGAATCCACACAATCTTGCTCATGAGAAAGCAAATAAATGTGTAAAACTTTCTTAAAATCTTAAGCTGGTGAACGAGTATTTATCACATTTAAACTTCTGTTGAATCAATGAAGGCATTGGTATCTACTGTAGTGAAGCATATGTCACACTTTGGTATTTTGCCCACTCGAAATCTTCAGAAGTAGTTGGATGTGACCCAATTTTCTGGAGGAAACTCAAACAATGCGGGGGATGTTTTTGTGGTAATGGTGTCTTGGCTCAGCAGCATCTCACTGTTAATTAATTCAAGGTCAGTACTGCACAGTGTGGCGTTAATGTCCACTGATGATGTCAGCCACCTCCCACAAACTCCCAGAAGCGAGACACCTTAAAGACGCACATCTGTCAGGCCGTGAGCTTCCACCGCAGGGAGCTTTAATGTTTGCACTTGATCTCGCTTCCACTAACACGGGGAGAATTAAACATTTGCAGCAGGCTCACTTGTCTTGGAGGTTACCAGGTCATGTTGATTTCCTGTCCTGTGGCCTCAGTCAATGGGTGGCACTGTAAGGACTGAAGGGAGCAGTGCGATAGTTGACCTATATTTTACCACTGAAAGACACTGACTGCTGTCTCTGATACCTGTTTTAAAAGGCCAGTTCGTCTGATTTTAAAAAGTACATTTCTTATCAAATAAGCTTTACTGGCCAAAGCTAAATCACATATTATAGTATAACATTTTACACACAAAAAATAATCATTGCAATAATTGCAAGATAGTAAATACACTTTACACACACTCTTTTAAATGGAAAAAGTCAGGATATATAGCATTCATTTTTTAGTAAACCTTTTATAAGTAAGCCTTTGTCACACCTTTTATATTTCTCATAGCACAGTAAGAAGTGAGATTCAGGTTCATTCTCTCTTTTATGACAGAGCTAACACTGTCTGGCCTCCCTGCATATCACCTGTCCTGCCTGCGACAGCCTTCTTTATGGCCACGCTGTGTTCACTCAGTCTATATACTCTGCCACCACGTACTCCCTGACCCTGTCTACACTTGGTTTTAAAATGCATCTTGGGTGATTGGATCAGAAGTGGTCAACTCTATATACAAGCGTAAACAGGGTCAAAAACGCATTGTGGTCGGGTCTTTCAAACCACTTGCCGGTGGTCCAGGATTAATTTTACCACATATTTTGTAGTGTAACTACTGATGCGTCCCAGACAAGGACTTTTAAGGACAGATTCAGATTTAGGGGTCTAAATGCTCATCATGTTTTTAACCCCTCTACACTCCAAACTTTTGAAATTTGAAAAGGGACCTAACCAAAACATTGTTTATCATAGATTTATGACTACAACAACTTGACACACAGTATGTCAAATGAATCTTCAGGTTCCCAGCTTTCAGATGATGTACACTACTTCTATATTGCATTTACTGTTGACCTGCTATCTCCTAAAAATCCTCTGTCCTCCTGTGAAAAGACAAGTAAAATTGTCTATGTGGGTGTCTAGGGTTAATATCACATTTGTAAATATGTTAGTAGTTTCTTTTTTATCAGCAAAGGGGGCACATGAAGTTTTTACTCTACATCACTTGCACTGTGTAATGTGTAAATAGGCTCTGACAGTACGTGTTAGTGTGCACGAGTATGATTGTGAAATGTGCAAATGTTTCTGTTGGCCTCTTCCCAACATGCACACTCGAACACACTGCCACTTCCTTATCACTGGCAAACAACCACAGGGTGGTAACAAACACGATGCAAACGCATCTCTCTGTTAATTATCAATGTATTAGGCCACCTGTCACCATAAAAATCTGCTTAAAAACCTGCTCACACCTGGTTAGAACCACTAACAGCAGCTCCCTGTCCCGCTCTACATATCCATCAGCTTTATATCCTGCAGCAGAATAACACATTGCTGCTGCTCGTGACCACAGTGTGTAAATAGCAAAGTGAGACAACCTCTGCTGAAAGTAAAAGCATATACTTGCAATATTCTCAAAGAGTTAAAAAAAAATAATTAGCCCAGAATCTGGTTTATCTTCTTTGAGATATTATCTGTAAAAAAAAAATCATCAAACAAACTTTTTTGTTTCCAAATCCCGCTGCAAAAGCAGTGGAACAGCATGAGACACGTGCAGGCTGAGCTTCTGTATCTTTGCAATCTCATGGTGGCGTTCACACTTCTGAAGACAGGGCTACTGGTACTGGCCACTACACCTTGCATGTACCCGTATAATCAGATAGTATTGGCCAATGTTGGCAGCGCGGTCTCTATTTGGTCATTTAAAAAATGTGGAACTAAATGTCCCTATGAATACTTCAGGAGCATGCATCAAGCATTTTGTTTATACTGAGGAGCTTCTGGCAAGCATGAGACAAACAATTACTCAAAAATATTGTTGTGAACCAA
Source organism: Serranus cabrilla (assembly GCA_903364295.1). NCBI lineage: Eukaryota > Metazoa > Chordata > Actinopteri > Perciformes > Serranidae > Serranus > Serranus cabrilla. The sequence goes on along the minus strand of CAFUXE010001644.1, from coordinate 112,324 downwards.
GTACAGACTGCTTGGAAACTCAACAGGAGCTTTCTCCGACTTCAATTAGTTCACCTTGTAAAATTAACAGCGACAAGAGGAATTTACTGTCGTGGTTTGAACTATAATTATGTTATGCACATATGTTTGATGGCCTGGCAGGGAGTCAAACTGAAACGGACTCCTCCACACCCACAGCTGTGGCATCTAGTGTTTCCCATGCCTTCCCTGTTCCTTTTATTCTGCCCTACCTGTTAATAGCTCACTTAACTATAATATACTAGTTATTATCATCATGATCATCATTAACATGTGTTTTGGTTAAGCCTCCTTGTCAGCAAATCCCATAGTTGCCTCATAGTTGCATGCAACAAAACAAGTGATTCACTCTTCAGCATATAGCAATCTTATTATGTAACTACGTAAGACTGCGTCCTGAGCTTTCTGTCTCTGCCTCTAATAGGCCTATCACATAATCTTGTGTCTTATCTGCATCCACTTCATCATGAACAATGACGTACCTGAAGCATCTTCAGTATGAATATGAAGCCATTCAGCTCAACTTGCTGAAGGTGCTCACACTATTCCTTAAAAATGCAGCCATTAATCAATTTATAAAAGCTGTTTTCTGGCTGGGTTTATTGCATTTAAGCCCACTTTATGAAAATTGCATGGTTTTTATGATTATTTGAAATAATGTAAAACAGAACTGTATGTCAAAAGGTTTGCATTTTGGTTGTGAGGGATATCTTTGAGTATTTTTAAACTGCACATACTATTTTTATAATCATGTCTTCTTCTAAATCTTTTAAGCACACCCTTAAAATGATGTATCTGCACACATATCCAGCCTGTCTTACAGAAGGTGTCTTATTACAAAAATAGAGAGCGACTACACATAAACACAAACAAACATAGTAACAAAAAATGCAGCCACACTGAAAAAGAGTGAGATCTCGGTAGCAAACATCAGCCTGACATGTGATTACGCTGTTATTTGCCCCTAAAGTATTGCATCTAATAACGCGGGCCAAAATGTGACCTAATTTGCATAACAAAATTTTAGGCACTGCTGCCGCGTGCTGTTCCTCTCGTTCTCCAGCCACACCACCCACACGTGCGGCAGTTAGAGGTGCGGTGGGAGCCACGCATTAACCAACCAACCAGCGCTGGGAATGCTTCTGATTGGCCAAGCGTCTGAGCCAATGAGAAAAAGTTGAACTTCCTCTGGGCCAATCGCTGCTCTGTACCAACCCAGCACGTGTAGCGTCAGTTGTGCTTCGTGGGTACATTTCGAACAGGTTGGAAATCTGACAAAGAAAGTAAACGAAACACGGGCAGAGATAGAAGAAACAGGGTGGGACTGGAAGTAAGCTGGATAACAGCCGTCACCGACTGACTCTGGTGGACACATCTTTGCTCACAAAGATAGCCGACATCTCTGCTAAGGTCACATTTACAGGACTTTTGTTGTTTAACTTGTTCAAGTAGCGTAACGTGCCTCATCGACCGTTGCCGCTGTGCTTACCGTTTTTTTGTGAATCCAGTTCTGCTCCGAAAGGTAACAACCTTTTTCTATTTTTAGAGATAATGGGCTGTTTCACTCTTGTCCTTTACATTGTTGTACGTTATATAGAATATGTATACACTTTTGGTCATAACTTATATTAGCTAATGTTCTGTTCAGTTCAGGGACAAACCGTCACTCTGTACATTCTGCTTGTATGCATGCTTGTTTTTCGCTACGATAAAGCTTTATTAAGTTAGCTGTCTTATCAGGTAAGATTTACCTTCTCTTATTACATGTATAAAAATGTAGCCATGTCTGTGGAAATTATGTAAGTCATGACTGTCAAAAAACATGCCATAAACAAGAATATTGGTTGATTTTAATGTCGACCCACGTAGTGGCTTAAATGATTGTTATTGATGCTCAGGTCAGCACTAGGTAAACATGACAGTAAACAGTGGACGTAAAAAAATCTGTCCTCAGATGACCACATAGTTTCTCAAAGAGCACGGAGTGCCTGCACACTCTCACACACATACACACACGTGTCTCTTTTTAGAGTGAGTACCAGCTGTACTGCACGGGCTGATTTGCACAGTCATAATAGAGCAGCAGGTCCCTTGTGTGATTTCTTTCTATGTGGTAATCTATCAAACTGGTTGTTTACTTTGTTCCTTTCTCTGCTGTTTTGTACTTGCTGAGACTTGGTGAAGGCATGACTCACAGCTTACTGTGTAATAAGGATAGATTGTCAACATTGTGATTCCATTGGCGTAGATATAGCTTGTGTTTCCCTTGTTACTAAATGGACAGTTTACCTCTAATTCATTGAGATATTTTTCAATCTAAATGCTTTGGTGTGAGTTGAGCAGTTGTATGTAGGAACTATTTTCTTTCTACTGTAATATTTACATGACACAGCTCAAAATAAGGTCTGAAGACAAAACATATAGATATAAAGACATTGCTGTTGAGTCTTTCAAATGTATTTTTGGCCCTTTTTGCACCACAAGCAAAGGGCCATATAGAGAAGGCAGACCTCTCTTTGGCTGATATGTGCGACATTTGGCAACTCACACCAAAACAATCTAGATTGGTTCATAGATAGAACTCCAGGTAGGAAAAATAATGTTATTTTGATTTTGATTTTGGCATGAACTGTCCCTTGAAAGCCTCTATTACTCAATTTCTAATCCTGCACAGTTGAGTTATATGATGAGTCATATGTGTTAAAAGCAGCAACTGAAATAATATTTGCACAAATTTAAAGTGACCTTTCATTTAGCCTGTATAACATTGCACTGAATATTTATTAGAATAGTCACTAAGGGGATAGGAATGTCATATGAACCTTGATATATTCAATTTTCAGAAGACATCAGGGTTTTCTCTAGTATCTAGTTTACTCATAATGTAATACTGCAACCTCCTAATTGTGTGATTCCTATTCCCACAGATGAATTCGTTGGGCAGTTCTTCCAAGTGGACATCTTATGACTCTTTAACCTCCAGCTCCAGCTTCCTCTTAAGTGAGAGTGAGCAGACTGAGGACGAGGCAGATGTTTTCTCAGAGGGAGAGGGGGACAGTGCAGTCAGAAAGCCTCTCTCAGGCGATGAAGGAATCACACTCTCGAGGAGATATCTCGGTTTTCCGGCTCATTCAGATCAGCTGCACTCTCGGTCTAAGAGTGACCTGCCTGAACGCTGCCCCATCGACACAAAGCATCTCGGCCTGGCCTCTTCTCCTGGAGCTGCTACGTTAGGCTCGTCTTCAGCGACACCCGGGGACCTGGCCTTCGCTCAGAAAGTGAGCACCTTGAAACTGATTGCTAGATCTTAGTTTTAGTATTTTTTTATCAACCGAATAGCAGATCATTTGCAGAAGTATAACTTTTCTCCTTTTTTTCCCAGTGTGCAGATTTGCAGAGGTTTATCTGTCCTTTGCTTGAGCTTCTACAAGGACTTAAGACCGGGCGATTTGACAAAGGTATGTAGTTGAGCAATGTCAAACATGATTATCGTCTCCTCAAGTGTTGGTGCGTCCTGTACTTGAAGTGCCCATTTGCCTTCACATTTGAATGATAAAAAATTTTTTGTGGCAGGTCTGTCCAGTTTCCAGCAGAGTGTTGCCGTAGACAGATTGCACAGGATTCTTGGAATTCTGCAGAGACCTGAAATGGGGTAAGACTAACACGAATATCCAGACCCACATTGTGAAATGAATGAAAATTGGAATATTGTCACCAGTGCTTGATCCTTAACTGTTTTTTTTTTCCTGCAGTGAGAAATACCTCCAAAACCTGCTGCAGATAGAGATAATGCTCAAAATATGGTTTCCTCGGGTGGCATTTCGGGCTTCAGTCATATCAGTTCAGACCGCCGCTCCCGGACTTCGTCCACGCTGGCGCCAAAATCAGCTCCACATGCCAGTTAAGGTGAGCTTTATATCCGATATTAAACCTTGTTACACATGACTAAGACTGTAAGTAATTCTTAGTTGACTAGCACTGAATTTGTTGAGGAGTAGATGAGTTGATTAAGATTCAGATTCTTCTATTTATTTTATTAAAGTACTGCAACAGTAAGGTTCAGCTAAAAGGGGGCAGCAATATATACAACAGTGCCTTCATAATTGTGCATTAATTAAACCATCCTCATGACTCTTAGATGTTGAAATAACTCTACTAAACTTTTTTAATTAAAGCTAAATATACTACTATATTACTAAGCATCCATGTTAAATATATATAAATACACAGCTGGGCATTAGATATACTTTATTCCCCCCAAGAGGTAATTTTGCTGAGACAATAGTGCTACACAAAGCTGCAATCAACTTAAAGCAATACTTAACCAACAAAACAACACACAGGTACACCAAGACCCTGAATAAATTATATACAAAAAAAAATTGCGATCTAGAGGGATAAAAGTTTCAGAAACGTGGTGTTATAAAAAGGCATTATTTAAATGAGGAAGAATAATAAATAATAAAAGAAGGTACAATATGAGAAAAGATTAAAGGAGAATGCAAAAACAATATTTCTGTAAAGCCCTGGAGAAACTACATAAAGCATGAGATTATAAGAGGCTTAAATATATTATTCAGCAGATGATGGTGAGTCTGTAGGCTTAAACTCCAGAGGCTTGTATCTGTGAAAGCTGTCAAGATTCTGTTTTAACTGTAGTTTTCTTTTTTAGACCTTGGGATTTTTTTGCTTACTATTTTTGGTTGTACTTTTCTGTTCCAGAAGAGAAAACTGAGCTGGTCCGACTCTGACAACTCCTGTGAAGTCCCGACCAAGCAGAGGCACTATCAACATGGAAAATCTGGGAGCTGCCAGGCCGCGACCCCACTTGACTCTGTGTCCACGTGTCTACCTGGATCACCGAAACAACAGAGAGCTCCAGAGGAGGAAACAGTGAAACGGGCAGAGGGCAGCTGCACAGCTCAACAGGAGTTTACATACAGCACAGACACTTTCGGCAGACGGTTACAATTATGTAGCAAGAGGGGAAATGAGAATCGGAAGCAGAATGAGATTCCCCAGCCCTCTGCTTGTTGGTGCCCGGCCACACAGGACAGCTCCGTGTCCTCGAGCAACATCACAGCCACGTCTGACTCACCTTAGCCGGCCTTAGCTGACCTCGCTACCACATGGAGGTGCCACTGCATGCCAGCCAGAGCGAAGCAGAGGGCGGACTTGATTACATAAGGATAAAGTTAGGCGCAGAGCCAGTCTGTGATGGCTGCAAGGCACGTTAAACCACAAGAGGAGGAGGAGAAATGCAGCAAGACACTCATTAACCCTTTACTATCCAGTGTGGTTTTGCATTACTACAGAGTTATTGCACTATAATACCAGGATTTGTATATTGTGTGTCACTTTTGTATACATTTACTTGTACTAAGTTAAAAAAAGGATGTTGAAAATACTTTAAATGCATTATGTGTTAATGAAGCCTGTGCTCTGTTTTTGTATTTTTTCATATCAGCCCTACCAGTAACAGTATAGGATTTCACAACACTAGTGAAAAACAGAAATAACATGAGCATAAGGAAACACAAAGGGTCGTTGCTGGTACAGTTTAAAGCTGAAACCAATACTTAGTTTGTCCGTAAAAATATGTTTTCAAGCGGAAATGCCCTAAATTTGCTGGTTCCAGCTTCGTATAGGGGAGCATATAATAAGTATTTGTGATGGACATTTTTTCTTAAAGACTTTTTTCTTACATTTTGTAGACCAAGTTATTGAATGATGAATCGAGGAAATAATTGGCAGCTTCATTTGTAGTGAAAGTAATTGTTCACCAAATTAACCAGGTTTATTTTGGTCATTCACACTCATTTCCAGGTGTTTTGGTAACATAAAGCACATTTAAGTTTCCCAGCTTAAGTTATGGAACAGAATCAACTGAAAATGAGTCCGACTAACCGAACTATTATTCATTTGGGTTTTTAACAAAAACAAACATTTAGACATGTTAAAATTGTATCCTGCCAGATGTTTGATTGTAGCATATGGTGGAGCGAAGCTATGTAGCTGCTGCCAAGATGTGCCAAACAAAAACCGATTTGCATTATCATATCATATACATCTTACTTCAATCCACAGTCACTACTTCTTTATTTATTAGCATTTAAAAAACACGCAATGCTTCTATGTAAGTTAAAATTGATGTATTGCACAGAAACAGAGCAAAATCCTGCGCAGGAAATGCCACGACCTGATTGATCAATAATTACTGAGGAAGTATGAGACACATGGCTGGATGTTAATATGTCAGTTACTCCATTTGCTAGCCAGTGAGTGTTGAAAATGTTAATGTTTTAAGTGACTATTTTTTATACTACAGAGCAGGCTAATATATTTGATTCCGTGTACGCTGGAATAGAAGTAACAGCATTTTGGATGACCATGAGGAAATGTTACACATTTGTTAACATCAAAGAGTTGTGATATTATTTATTTAAGATTTGTTAAAGAGAATGGGTACCTGAAAATATTGTCTCCATGGAAAAATGGATGCTTTACAGGTACTTTAAAAGGCAAACTTGTTATTTGTTGTGGTTTGTTTGAAATCTAAGCATTTTGCCGCTAAAGCCCATTTCACCTATTGTTTAAAGGCTTATTGTTCACACAAATCGCCCCAAACATAATGAGTCATTATGAGGGTAAAGAACAGCTTCTGTGTCCCATTTAAATGGATTTTCATCACTGACTTGCTGTTTTAAAATTTGTATCACTCAAAGTGCTTTACTTTTGACTATGTAACACAGAAGATGGTGGAGATGTGATAAACAAGACTATTTCCATTCCTGAACACATGAATTCTTTTTGATAGCATTTGCACCAACATGTTTTAAATTAGATATCATTCATGTTGAATGGTGTTTCATCTCTGGTGGTTTGTCACCAGTCAGCCTTACTTATATATAATAAGATATAAAGGTTAACCATAAACCGGCCTGAAATTCCATCATCAGTCAAACAAAGAGTGTTATTTATTTAATGATGGATAAAATCTTCATCTCACCACATGTGTCATTGCAAACCAAATGTGCTGTTGAGTAGATGTGTGTGTAGTCATTTTCATTGGCCCCGAGTTCTGTTATTTAAATGGGAACCGTACGGAAGTGGTGGTAGAGAACAGTGTAGTGTTGTTTTGGTATATAAAATGTAGCATCATACATTTGTGAATTAAGAGAAAAACTGAAAGTAGAGTAAAAAAATCTTGTTTACCAGTGTATTTCCTGTTTTTCGTTTCCTTCGTTTCAGGCTTTGTTTCTGATAATGAAATTGTCATTAATGGTGACTGATTGATAAATGCACATATTTTTTTATATTAAATGAGTCACATGGTTCATCAAAAAACGGTTTGTTTGTTCATTTCTGGAATGAAAAACACTGACAGTCTAAGCTCATAAATCAGATTAATTTCCATTTTCTGATGCATGAATGAAATGCAAATGTTTTTCACTTCATTGACTAGTTATAATTAAAGTCTAAAATAATAACCCATAAACACCTTCTGCACTTAAACATAGCTTTTACATTTTTTTAAAAAGAAGACCAGCTTACCTCATAATTTCACCTAACAGGAGGGGAACTTTTACAGTGTGACACAATAAAACATGGGGGAAAACATGTCTGAATGTTTACATTTATCCTACCCAACTTTACCCCCTTCAGTTCCCTCAAAAATAAAAGAAAGAAGAAAAACGGTTATTGGAAAACATAAAAAATAACTTTGATTAAATCTTGATTTTTATAGTAAACAGTAAGCCTTTGCAGGTGTACAAAAAGCTAAAAAAAAAAAATGATGGCCTTTTTTAATGTCCATTATTGTGTGTTTATGATTACATAACAGTTTTTGTATTTGGCACCTTTTTAAGTAAATATAAGGGAGTAATTCATGGGAACAGAAATGTTACGGTATAACAGTGATGACCCCTGTACATTTTTCCTTCATTACCACTAGCGTGCAGCAGGGGGCGCTATCAAATAATTTCTTCCGTGGCACATGGAGGCGGAAGTGCCCTTCATCGCTCCATCAACAGCGAGTAAACACACCTCCAGGATTTTGCCAGGCGCTAAAATTTAGCCTTAAATGGTATTTAAGCTACTAGCTGTGCCGCAGAAGCTAACGGCGTATTTTTTCTAGGCGCTAAATGTGATTGGAAACAACACTCCCGAAACAATTAAGCTTTTGTAACATTTAAAAGGCTGCTGAATGCCATTTTGTCTGTGCTACGTTAAGCTAACATGCTAAGCTACGTGCTAGCCGCGGCTAACGTCGGTTGGTTTGTGGAATGAGAGAGCTGCTCCGGACATGGCAGCTGGAGCCGGGGCCGCCTCGGGCTCTCTGGAGTCGACGCTGGAGAGGAGGTTTAAATCTGTAAACAACACTATGGAGTCCATTCAGGGGCTGTCAACGTGGTGCATCGACAACAAGAAGTACCACAGCCTGATTGTGCGACACTGGTTGAAGTGTATGAAGAAATGTGAGTAGATTTAACTGTTTAACTGACTTGTTTGTAACTAACAGTGGTGGGAAAAGTATACAGATTCCTTACTTCAGTAAAAGTGCTAATACCACACTGAAATTACTCCACTATAAATCAAAGTCCTGCATTCAAAACTTACTTAAGTAAAAGTGTCAGCATCAGAATGTACTTAAAGTATCAAAAGTAAATATACTGGAAAAAGTACAACATTTGCCTCAAAATGTATTGGAGTAGAAGTATAAAGTTACATAAAATGGAAATAAGTAAATGACATGTACCTCTAAACTGGACTAAAGTTCAGTACTTGAATATATGTAATAAATTACATTCCACCACTGGTAACTATAAAGTTTATCAGTTTGAACATATTGTATTTGTACCATTTTTAATTACATATATGTCGGAAAGGATTAGCAAAAGGTTACACACCCAATTTTTTCAATCAGGGTTTTAAATATTATTCAGGAGACAAGACTTTACTTGTAAAATATAATTGCTGTGCTGTGTTATTGCTACTTTTAAGTAAAAGACCTGAGTATTATTTTAAATGGGATTATTTCTCTTATATTTTAATACAAACTACAGTTGTGTATAATGCTGTTTTAGTAACGTTGCCTCAGCTAATGATACAAAAGGCCTTTGTTAAGAGCGATGCTTGATTTTGCGTCTTTAACTGCTGTTATCAAGTGCTATTCAAACCTGGAGTACCAAATAGAAAGCTGGTACCAGGTATCAGCTGCTTTTGGGCAATATTATATTAAATTACAGTATGAACAGAGGTCTGTGTTCAAATCTAATCAAACATTTATGATTTTATTTAGTTTATGTTGTGCTCTCTCTGATGCATTTACCTTGATACATTCCTGTTAATCAAAGAAAACTCATTAAAATACAGAATGTAGATGTAGATGTTCATTAATCCACCAAAATGCAAAGACACAGAGCAGGTAAAATAACTCTGATTACTTTCTGCATTGGGGGAGAAATAAATCAAAGTATGTTTTTTTTTCTCATAAGTGAAAATTGTACCAAAAATGCACTGCAGTTACATTTTTGTCCAAAATGCCACATATGTTGTTTCCCAGCTTTGTTTTCTTGTATGATGTTCACATGAGCTCCCTCTGTGGAACTGAGGTCTCGAAGCAGTCGCCATCTTTGCTTCTGCTTCTGTTTGCTTGTTTGGCCTTGTGTAAATTTAGCTTTGAGTGCTTCTTAATGTGAGCAAAGAGAAGAGTTGATCATAAAGTTTACACCACTTGCAGTAACCGGTTGGGCTTTTCCGTCTGCGTCTGCAGTATGGTGTCATCTTTGAGCCACTGTTTGACACGAGCTGTTTGTTGGAACGAATTGAACTTGAAAACCAACTGCTCAGGAGTGAAAATGCTGAACATGTGTTGTTTCCTGCTGCTCAGAATGCGAGGCAATGCTGCTTTTCTCTGTTTTATATCATTGTAAATGAAATATCATTGAGTTGGTGAGACAAAACACATCTAAGATGTGACATTTGTCTCTCAAAATTGTATGTTCATGTTATTTGTGTCTCCCAGGATAACCAGGAGAGTAATTGAATAGAGTTCAATAATGTTTTTGTTACAGCTTTCAGCTATGACAACATACACTGCTGCTTCTTGATTTCCTCTGACTGAAGATTTAATAGATGATAACACTAGAAGTCTGACAGCTCTTGATTCCTGGTATTTCTTGGTTTTGTTTATTATAATATCTATCTTTGTATTTTTTATTCTTCTGTACCAAGGTTGGCTTGTTAAAAGAGAGGTGGCCTTGCCTCACTGTCTTTCTCTGAGCTTGTCAATTCTGTTTAAAGCTTTGAGCTTTGAATGTGAACAGCATAAAACACGTCTTTGCTTTTGTTCTACTGGATAGATCACACATTTAAAGGATCAAATGTCAAAGTAAAACATAAATGTAACTGTCAGTTTGACTTTGAATAATTTCTGTTTTGCTGAACACTTCAGAATAGAAAAGACTGCCAGTGTCAGTACATGAGTAGTCATATATATATATATTTTTTTTTTAAAGATTTACAACAGCTTTTTGTTGTCCTGTCTTGTCAAAAAGTTGAAGTTTGTGCTTTGAATGAGAAACTTCTTTGTCTTTTTTCTATGACCTGGAGAAGTTTAAGAAAGTCAATGGAAACTTTTTAGCAGTTTGCCCTCTTGTGAAAATGTATCAGCTGTTGTTTTTGCTACCAGTGTCAGTGACAGCCGTGTAGTCAGGTTGTCCGTCCATCCGTCCCTTTCTTGTGGTCAGAGGTCAAAGTTTATGATCCCTGTGACCTTATGTGTGTTCCACCCGTGTAAACACAATATCTCAGGGACGTGTAAAGGGAATATGACATCCACATCCACTTAGACTCAAAGAGATTTTGGAGGTCAATGTTCAAGGTCACTGTGACTTCACAAAATACATTTTTAGCCAAAACTCAAGAATTCAAACACTATGCAAATAGATACATCATACAAAACTTCACACAAATGTCTAATATGGTAATATGGAGAAGTGATGACATTTTATATTGAAAAGGTCAAAGTTCAACTTCACTGTGACATGAAAATTCTGCAAAAACTGCAACTTGTTGTGGAGGCGAGAAACAGCAAGACAGTAGTTGATGAAGTTATGTTTTTGTGATAGTTATTTAAAATGCTTACACCTTGATTAAATGTATTCATTTTAAACAATATAAACCATTTTGTATTGACCTTTATTCAAATGTCTTGCATCGCATTGCACAGATTTCTTGAGTTGGATCTACTGACAGAGTTATTAAGCATTAGCATGTCTGGATTTGTATGCCTGCGCTCTCATAAAGCTTGATGTTGCAGCACAGTCTTTAAAATTGTGGAGTAACCTGAGTTGGCACAGAATGCCTGGACAGATTCTTAGTTTCGCAAATTCTTTTGGTGAATTAAAGAAAATGCTTGTGGGAAATGGTGCAGCCGGGCAGGAAATATATTGATTTGATTGTTGGCACCAGCATAAAAAATATTGAGTTATATTCAGTCCTGTGTGTGTGCAAACTAAGAAGGCAACAAAGAAAGTGATGGTGTGATGTTACAGTGTAAAATCTGATGCTGTCTTATTTGACTGGCTCTCTCGTTGCTTCTTTTACAAAAAAAAAACAAAGTTTGATTATTGAGAATTAATCATTCATAATTCATACATATTTCATGAGTTGTTGTTGTCATATCTGTCAGAGTGATCACCATCTCATTCGATCTAAAATCTAAATGTATTTATGTTTGGCTGCTGGTAATTTGTAGTTGGTTTAGGTTGTGTTAAAAATTGATGGATGTTTGTAATTTGGACAGTTTAAAGAGTTGATGATTAGTCAGTTAATCATAAAAGTAGCCAATACATTACTACTGATGTCTACAAATATAAGAAGTCTGTTATTGAGGTTTTTGTTAAAGCGTCAAATGTCTGTTGTCACATTTGATCACGTTACACGCTGTAAAACGCTACACTTGAATAAAGTAAGCCTTCTAGAAAGCGCAAGCAATACATCATATGTCAATGATACAATATAATCTTCTTTTTTTACGGTTGGAACAACTAAGGCATTGAAAAAAGTGTCAGAGAGTAAATAGATTTTTTGTTATTGTGGTTATGTACGCTGCTGTTAGACCGCCCTGTTATTCAAACTGTGACTGTAGTGAAAATGCGGAACACCAACAAATACGGATTAAAGTACAATATTTTGTTCGATAAAAACATGTTTTGAATTTTGAAGGTGATTAGGTCTATCTTCAATACATTTTGTCTCTTTAAAACTTTGGATCACACAAGTTGGAAACAATCCAACACAGTCAGCACGGGGATATTATTCTACTCGGGGTGGCTGGACGTCCCTTTTTCAGTTCCGATACGGATACGTCAACCTTAAGTATCTGTCAATATCTTTACCAATCAGATGCCGTCTTTCCCCTTAAAAAACTGAGCTGTTAAAAAATATTTTATTTCAGAATCCACTACGCTTAACCTGTCTATCAAAAAAAAAAACATGCTCAAACTGGGAAACAACTTCTCTCCAAAAGGAAGAAATAGATTACAGACAATAATACCTCTGTAAAACATTTACCGCTCATGTGACACACGCTGCTCACCCAAAGTTCAGTGAAGCATCTATGTATTTTTTATGATCGAATCATACTTTTTTTCTTCCTCAGATACAGTGATTTAGGTCAATATCGGCCTGATACCATTACTGAATATCAGATCAGGGCATCCCTAAATTTTACAAATAGTATTAAAAAATAAAATGGGATAAAATCTGCAGCTGTACTGGGTTTAACCAGAAGGACAAAACATGCAAAGAACAACAACAAAAGCATTCAAATGTGATTGTTATGAATGAAGCTTCAGGTCATGTGGACTCTGTTCCTACCCTTCAAACTAACAAACAACAGACTAACCTTCAAACTTGTCTCTCTTTCTCTCCTCTCACAGGTGACGCCTCACACAGGCTCAACCTTCTTTACGTTGCAAACGATGTCATCCAGACCTGTAAAAGGAAAAATGCCATTGTTTACCGTACAGCATTCGCTGAGATTCTCCCTGAGGCCTTCGTATTGGTGAAGTAAGTAGTTTACAGATGTGGTTTTATAGAAACTGTCTTTATTAGGTGTTATGCCAGAGATATAATGTACAATATATTAGATGCTTAGAATTAGAAGCTTTTATTTCTCACGTTCTCTGTCTCCTCTGTCCTTGTTTTTTTGTCTCATTCATTCAGAGAAATCCCTCACACTTAAAGCACAAATGCCGTTATAAAAAGAAAGCATAAATCCCTGAGCTCCCTCGTTCTTATTCTGTCATTTCTTCTCTTTTCTGCAGCAGCGAAGGTGACGCCAAGGTAATTAAATCGGTGGAGAGGATACTGTCCATCTGGGAGGACAGGGGTGTGTATTCAGGGACGCTCATTACTGAGCTCAGGAGCAGCTTAGTCAAAGAGGAGTCCCCTCCGGAGACGCCCGTGGAGCAAAAAAGTAAGTCTCTGTTTCCCACTTCCATCTTGACATTTTCATTAATACCTCATTATTTACATTTAATAACTTATTGAAACACATTTGTATCCATTTTGGCTTTATTCGTCACAATATCTTGTTATTTTATTAGCTACTATATTTATTCACATTAGCCTGTTTTTAATGTCAGGTGTTTCGGGGCGTTTTTTGCTCCTGTCACATTTGACTCCGGGTGTCCTCATTTTTTTAATGCAGTATGTAATTCCTTCACCATTATGGAAATAGAACAATTATGGGAGAGCTCAAAAACGTCATATATGCTATATAACACAGTTATAAAGGGAGTGCAGAATTTAATGTTTTATTTACAGGATCTGAAATTAACACACATCAACCTTTTAGTACATTTAGTACATTATTATTATGGACTTTGGTACAGAAAGATAAATGGTGAAACAAATGAGATTAAAAAAAAAGAAAGTAAATAAAATCAAATGTTTTAATGCTGTTTATGTGGTACTTTTTCAAAGCACAGATTAATAAATAAAAAATAAAATAAAACATAATAATAATAATAATAATAATAATAAAAGAAATAGAAAAGTATGTACCAAATATAGTCTAATTTTGTGTAATTTGAGTCAGCTGCAGATCTATTTCCTTAATTTTACAGAAAAGGAACAAGTCAAATTAACTAGTTAATTGACTTTCATGAAATATTACTATTTTCAGCTTGGGTTTGGTTATTTTTCCTGACAGAAAAGTTCATCACACATGACTTGTTCAGGATCTCTCTGAAAAATGAGAATTGAAAAATAATTTCTGTTCTTGTGTATTTTTAAAAAAAGAAAACAGGCTGGTGGGTTGTGGGGTTAAGCGGGTTGATTTTATTGTATTTTGTCAACCTAATAATCTTAGTTTTGCTATTTAATGTGATCCCTAATTTGAATTCATGTTTTTTTTCTTGAAGCTCCGGTCGAGTCTAAAGCAGATCTGCGGTCCAAGGTTGTTGCTGAGTTTGTGGTGAGCAGGATATTAAAGTTTTGAGCTGATCTAACCCACACTAACCTGCAACATTGTTACTTTCCTGAAGAAGCTTATTAAAATCATTATCCAGTCTTTAATATTCTGTTGGTCTGACACTGTGGCTGCCTGCTCCCCCTCCATCAGCCCCAGGCGATGTTCGAGGAACTGTCCAAGTACAGGAAGGCGATGGAGGAGTTGGACCTGAGAGAAAAGCAGCTGACAGCGATGAGGGTCGACATCTGCAGTTCTGACGCCCTCAAGAGACTCAAAGGTGCTTCTTCACTCCTGTTGTGCCGTCTTTGCTTCCTCAACAACAGCTGCGTCTTTCAAGATCAGCGCTGTTTTCTCCCTTTAAAATCCCTGCATGCCTTATGTTACAGATAAGGCCGGAGGGAAGAAATTCTCAAAGGACTTTGAGGAGGGAAGCGCCCAACTTCAAGAGTTCGTCAAATTCTATGACAAACAAGTGAAAACGGTGCCTCCTCTCCTGGAGGCCCTCAGCAACGCAGACATCTTCTACGAGATGCAGTACAAGGAGGTCAAGATTGTTGCTAATGTGAGTGATGATGTATTTGCACGTCAGATAATTGATGTATTGGTTTAAGGATCGCATCTTCACACTTTTTTCTTCCATGAATGTGTTTAGAAGTCACATTCAAGAACAAGTACCATATAGTCACGTATCAGTACACTAGACTAAACTTCCTCTTAACTGAAATGACTGGACGGCCCAAAGTGCAAGAAATACCCAGATAAAAATAAAATAAGATGACCAGATGGGCTGACTCAACATGAAAAAAAATGTGGTATTTAATCATTTTCATGTTTGGATTGTGAGATGACTATGCTGGTAGACACGTTGGTGTCAAGATGCTTCATAAAGAGTCGCACACTTAGAGTTTCATCAATTTACTGCCTCCATAAATTACTCCAGCCTGCTCTCCTTTGTTTGTGCTGTGAACAAACTAATAATTCACGAGAGACCAAGAAAATACCTGCACACTCACAGGTTTATTTAAGGTCCTGGAGGAGCCCGCAATTTATCTGTATCTGACCCTGAGTCTGTTTAAGTCTGTTAGCTGCACCGGGAGGAGTAGAGAAGCAGAAATAACGACTGACTCTTTGGCCTGAAAGTTGCCAAAGTAAATATTGGACCCATTCATTACAAGCCACATATCTTCTGAGCATTCTGGCACAAAAACGGCATTTTCAGTCGGTGACTAAAGGGTGTAATTATCTACCTGTCTCAGCAACACACGGGTGAGATCTGGAAACTAAGGCCAAACGGTGTCACATGTGTAAGCTAACATTAACTAAAGCTCTTGAACGCCACAGCAAATTAATTTCCATCATGATAAAAATGTCTGTTAGCTTTATAGATATCAGATTCTGGCAAAATGCATTTTGCTTGGTGTTCATGGTATATGTGTCATCCTCTGTGATGGATGTAGATCTTTGTCTGTTTTGTTTTTGTTTACTCTAAATTAACTGACACTCCATGGTTTGTCCTTAAGGCCTACCAGACGTTTGCCAACCGGGTGTCCCACCTGAAGCGTAAACTGGACGGCCTGAAGAGCACCTTGCCGGACCTGGACGACTCGCCCATCCCCTCACCCTCTGCAGACGCACCGTCTCCAACGGGCTCAGAGTCGCCCTTTCATGGCCTGGACATGGCCGACCCTGATCCAGATCTTGACGGCTCTGCTATGGACGACGAGGCGGAGCCGCCGGCCCCGAGCCCCCTGTCCTCACTGGGAGGATCCCCCAAACCCGCGGAGTCCCTCGGGGACATTGACAACCGTGAGGTGGAAGACATGGAGCTCTCTGATGAGGAAATGGACAGCGGTGGCATTATAGGTGAGGAGTGGGCTGCACAGCACAGCGAGGGCTTGTCAAACGCTGTATTTATAGATGATGAATGTCTCTGGCAGCATTATAGAGAAAATGTGTTGAAATAATAAAATTTAGAAGCAGCATCAAAAATAGACGCGTTGGGTCACTGAATCATGCAGATAATTATATAAGAATTCCTCTCACAGCCTTCATATGTCAAGAAAGATTCAAGTGTTTCTTCCAATTTGTCTTCCAGCCAGTTTTTCCTGGAACATGTTTCCCACCCGGAGAGACATCTAATTAAAATTAGATATATTGGTACAACTCAGGACAGCCGTATATCTGCCATCTTACTGTTTATTTTAATGTCCAGGTAAATGTTTTATTGGCTACGACACCTGCAGCTTAAGTTACCACATAATTACCTTTCACCAGTATGTACATGTACTTTTTATTGTTTATTTTCCATTTCAGTTTTCTTTCAAAGCTCTACTCTTGCTGCCTTTATAGAGCTGAAACTGTTTTACTGTTTTCTGGCCAAAACCATGAACAAGTTAGATAAGAATATAACTAGCAGGTTACTTGATACTGAAAATAATCATTTATGCAGCCTTATCTCATGTTAACACCATGAATAATATTTTATAGGCAGTATAAGAATATCTTGTTATGTCAGGCTGATAAGAAGGGTTATATTTTGATTATTTTGTTTTTAAAAGAATGATGAACTGTGTTTTAGTGTTTTTGGCAGTGACTTCTCTGGTCCCATAAATTATCTGCACTTGTAGATAAACTATGACAAAATTAATTAATTATTTCCGATGGGCGCTTGTATTTTTAAATGGTATTTTCAAGGTTTGAAAAGTGTTTGAATTTTGAATAAATTGCTCGAAACTTTGTGAAATTTAGGTTCTATAGGATGCAAACGTGACATGTTTTGTAGCATGAAACTTTGTTGTTTTTTCCTCTAATTTGTTACCCTTCTGTGCAGTGCTGTCAGGAACATATTTTCTGTTGTTTATAGCACAATAACGGCTATTTAAGAAGTGAAATAATCATTTTACTATATATGCTGTATGCACTGATGAATGTGTCATTTACCACAGCTGTAATGTGCTGGAAATGCTTTAATAGTGCTCGAATTAGACTTTGAAAAAGGTGTTGGAGAAAAACAAAAAATATATTTATTTCATTGCATCAAGTGCCTTTCTGATGCCAAACTCTCTCTCTGCTTCATTTTTCTCCTCAGTTGAGGAGCATGCTGAACGTCCCACCCACCCAAAGGTGTGCACATCAGAAACGAAGCCATCGGTGGTGACGGAGCCGCCTGTCACAAAGGTCACGCAGGTCACACAGGTCACACAGGTCACACAGGCCCCGCCTCCTGTAGTGACTCCAGCAGCAGCGGCAGCAGTAGAAGTAGAAGGTGTCGACCTCGGGAAAATTGGCTCCATCCTCAACAGTTTAAACTCAGTGATGAAGAACACAGGTGAGCGCTGGTGGCTGTTTAAACATCAGAATTAACTGTAATCAAATCTAAATGTTTCTGATGTGTGGATGGTTTGAACTCTGTTGTCAAAGATATGTGTGGTAGAAACCCCTGTTTCATCAAACTCACACCTCCTCTCTGCTCTATGTTCAGGCTTCAAACCTGTCATTTTAGAGAGAGGCCGTTCCTATTGGTGGTTCTACAGTTGCAGACAAGCTTGCATGGCAATTAAGACGGTTAAATCCTGATTCAATGGTGGAAAATCCTGTAGGAAACGTTGCAATATAGCATTGGCAACAACTGCCGGCCCTGCAAAGCAATCCAAAAATGTAATTGTCTAAAAGAGAATCTGACTATAAACACATAAAAATATGTATCAGCATTAGTTTTATCAGAGATGGAGAGGAAATGTGGCCTATAGTTTATTAGTAGCCTTTTGCTGACTATTATCAGCTGCGGCAACGTTCAAGTTCATGTTCATGTTCATGTAATTAGTTAGAGCCTGAAATCACAGTCTGTCAAAGAGAAGGAAGAACACAAGACGTTTGTTCTCTTGAAATTGCTGCTTAAATAGCTGAAATAGCATCAGGATCAGATGATTGAAATTAAAGGCTTTATTTTCACATTCCAGCTTTTTTCTGCCTGTTTCCCTTCGACAGCTTTAAGCCCCAGCATCCTCTCCTAATAATTTCTCTGAGATCTTCGAGTGCTTTCCAAACACATCTCAGTGATCAGTTATGATGATTTACAGTTAAAGTGAGTGTCTCTCTCTCTCTGTCTCACAGGACCGTTAGTAGAGAGTCCTCCTGCAGCCGCGCCTGCTGGCTCCTCTGTGAAGCCCACGCCTGCCGCCGCCGCTGTGACGTCTCAGGATGCCAGTTCACTGGTGAACCTCCTCTCCAAGGTGGACGTGAGTCCTGCAGACCTCCTCGGCGCTCTCTCCAAAGTCCACGGTCAAGGCAGCTTTGAGGGTGAGAATAAGGACTACTTGGTTTAGTTTGATAATAAAAAATATTGTTTTTACCATGTACTTATTTTATTAAAAAGTTGCTTATTTTCTCCATGTCTTCCTTTAGGCATCACTTCTCTCCTGAGCAGCCCGGCTGCAAATGTCTCCTCAGACTCCTCCAGTTCAGGCAAGATCCCTCCCTCTCCCGCATCCACATCTGCATCAGCAGTTCCCTCTCAGAGCCCGTCTCTCTCCACAGTTGCACCTGTGCTGCCTTCACACAGCTCCACTGTAAAGCAGAGCCCCAGCTCCCAGGCCCCCCCTCAGACTCCCAACCCAGCCTCTGCCCTGGTCCAGGCTCTCCACAGAGACATGGATTTAGCTACAGAGAAAGAAACGTCCTTTTCTTCTCAGAGTTTAGAGTCTAAAATCCACAACTTCCTGCAGGGTAACCCTGCATTCAATGCTTTCAATGCATTTGCCATAAGCGGTTCTACAAACCCCGCGCCGGGAGGTGATAACCTCAGCCCGGTGATTGGGACGGACACTCAGAGTGGGACCCCAGTGCGGGACGAGGGTGGAGGCACCCCGACTCAAGATGAGATCATGGACAAGCCTGTGGTGGTCCCATTCACCGACACAAACCAGCCATTGAGTGGTGAGACTATTAAAAAGGTTCCTGTTGCATACCAGAACAGCAACAATCCCCAACAGCGCGCGCACCTGCAGCCAGGCGGCGCTCAGAACGGACAGGTCTACCAGCCGTACCACTACGGAGAACACAAGATGTCGGAGCAGGGCATCACTGCACCTGTTGCACATTACCAGCCGATTTCTGCACAAACAGGAGGGCCAGTGCCTGGAGAAAGAGCCCCAGGCAGCGCCAGCAGCGCTCAGACAATCGAAGGCTTTCAGGGGGTGAGTGAAAGGGGTTGGTATGGTGACACTTACCCAGAGGGGAACTCTCAGCATCCCAGAGGCTACGAAGTGACAGCGCCTGGAGGGGCCGGAGAAAACAAGACGTCAGGACTTTATCCGTACCAGACTGAGAATTTCCAGGACCCTCAAGAGTTGCCCCCCCAGCAGGTCGCCAACACATCCGCTGGTTATTTCCAAAACAGCCTCCCTCCCGTCCCAAAGCTCCCGCCCCCTCCGAATGTCTTTGACGGCGCTCCTGCCAGGCCCAGAGGCATGATGATGCCGCCCGAGCAGCAGCCGATGCAGAGGGAGCCGGTTGGGGCCAGAGGCGACAGTGTCATCAGTGGGATGGTGGTCCACGACCACCAGCACAAATCCATGTTTCACCCTGATGACGCTCTGTATGAACACGACCGACTTCGCCCTCCGCACCCTGAGGACTTTCACCCTCACCCAGACGACCTGCGCTACCAGGACGAGCTCCGTCACCGTGACGCCCGTTTCTTTGACGATGACCCTTACCGCCAGCCAGACCCAGATCCGTACCACAGACCAGGCAGCCCTCCGCACCACCACCCCAGAGTTCGAGAGCGCCTCGCTCGCCCTTTCTCACCCTCAGAGGACCCTTACTACGCCCACGACTACCAGCGGCACAGCCCCCCTCCTCATCCCTACGCTCCAAGGAGACCGATGCCGCCGCCACAAGCTATGCGGCATCCAGGTCCACGTCCTCCTGGTCCACGGCCTCCACATCGACCTCCCCACCCAGCTCACCTCACACATCCTCCCAGAGGACCGCCACAGCGTGCACCCTTTCCTCGGTTCCAGCAGGGCCCCGATCCGAGGTTAAGAGCCAAACGTCCAGGTCCAAGAGGAGGCGGGAATCCTGGTCCAATGTTCCCCCCGAAAAGACCCTTCCCACCCCCACGGTACTGACGGGACATGTAGCTTTACACAACTGATATCACTGTGGATGCCAGGAGGGCAGGTGCAGGGCTTTTAAGACTCAGTGTGGCGGTCCAGACCCTGGACCCTGAGAAACCTGTTAAAATCTGGGTGGTTAAGGTGCAGATACTGAACTGGGGCATCAGGAGGCGAAGTTCTACTGATTCACCAGACGAACAGTGTGAATGTGGGGAAAAAAAGGCAAGAATCGACACCAGGAGATGTAAAGGCACCGGAGGCTCTGAGAGGGCTGCTGAGCTGAAGCCTGAAGACAGAAGATTAAAGAAAATAAGAGGTGGATATATATATAATTCACTTTTTGTGTTATTTGCTCCAGTATGAAGCATTGCATTAAATATGTAACTGAGCAGTTTGATAAAGGTCAGCGTGTGCGTGCATGGTCTGCGTGTGTGCATGCACTCCAGTTAACTAGTCACAGAATCAGACAAAAGATATTTTTGCTAAACAAAAGAATGTAGTTGGTGCAATGTTTCTGCTGTTATTTAGTTTTTCAGCGAGCAGTTTTGACTGCTTCTCTTCATATCAGCAGTTTCCCCAGTAGCTTTTTGGTAAAACGTCAATTTAAATTAATTAACTTTGGGTATGAAAAACAGAGTGTATGTTATAGAATTTATGTTCCTTCTACGATACTCGTTAGCACATTTAGGGGATAATTTCTCATTGTTCCAACTCCGATTGTCATATATCTGTGAAGCGAGGATTTCTCTACCAGTGCGTAAGATTGCTCCGGCGATAGTTTTACGTCTCGTTAAGTTCCTTGAAGGAGAGCGGCACATGTCTCCTCAAAGGGGAGAGAGAGGTGTGAGAATTTTTATTTTTTTCTGCCGCCAACACCGACGCAGAAGAAGAAGACGAAGAAGAAGTGCATTTTTGGAGGAGATGAAGAAACTCGTCCTCAGTTTCGTTTTACTTGTACTGACTAATAAAAATATGAGTTTGAAAATATGTGTTGTTTTTTTCCTTTGACCTTTGAACTGTTGCACCACTGCCCTAAACTATTAGCCATGACGTAGACACAACATTAGACTAAATTAATGTAGGATTCTGCTTTGCTGTCAGAGGGCAATATGGTTTCAAAGTGTCAGTTTCCTGTGAGGACTAAAATAGTTTGCTGTTGCCATGCAATATTATTCCTTAGGGTGAAAAAAATCACTTTAAGAATAGAAATAGACCGAACTTATGTACATTTACTGTATTTAAATAGCTAGTTTAAGTGAAAATTGATCGAAATTAGCTTTCAGTTATTGAAATCAAAAGAAGGATCTATTTAAATGTTCATCTGGCCTTATTGTGGTACTTGATGCCATGTGGTCTAACTTTTTAAAGCAGAATTTAAAAATGTAAATGACATTTTTCAGGACATAAAACCATCAAGTCTCCATAGTTTTACAATAACATAGCCCTAAGCATTAAAAACCAAATATTTAGATAGAAATTTTAATTCAATCGTGGCCTTAAAATCAACAACAATGCATCCCAACTATTTTATTATGAAGATGCTGCCAGATTGTAAAGAAAAGTTTCCCAGGTCTCATTTTAAAAAATCGTCTGTACTCTAGTTAAATAGGTCAGTATTGTTTGAAATGTAAACTATTGTGCAGCTACAAAGAAGAACTCTAAATGAAGCACACTTTAACTTGTTCCTCTGCTTTAATAATAGTTTATGTAACTGGTGTTTAAAGTTTAAAAGGCTCTCTAAGACCACAGTTAACTAAACCGACCCTAAAAGTCTTAGTTTAGTTCAGTTATGTCCAAATTATTCATAAAGGTCTGAGTGGCTGCAGGTTTCCATCACAACCAACTCTTTAGTTTGACTGATTTCAGCTGATCAGCTGCTCCTGCAGGCCTTTTATGGAAAATTTTGGACATGTCTGGTGTCGTAAATCATAGAAGATAGTCAAGTCTCTTATTGCAATCTCAGTATTTTCACTGTTTAGTTTGACAATCTAACATTAGTGCACAGGTTTCAGTTCGGCCTTGAAAGAAGAACAGATTTCAGTGAAGTCTAATAATGCTGAACTCATTCTCCACTTATTACAAAGTCAACGTTTCACGTTTGTTCGTCTTATTTTGGAACCTGGAGGGTTTTAAAGTTATTTACTGCCCTTTTTTAAAAAGGACTAATCACCTTTTCTTCTTCCAAGCACTTAAAATTCTTCCCAATCTATTTATAAGAGCCGTAAAGCTTTTTCCAATCCTTCCCCACATTCACTTCCCTGGTTTCTGTGCTGATAGTGTGATGTGTTGAAGGTTCACTGTTTCCCTTTTGGGAGAACAGATGTTTGTTTCCCTCGTGGCCCAGCACAAAGCTCTCTGCCTCTTTAAGGAAGAGCAGAAAGTGAGGGGCTTTTAATTTGAAACTTCAGCCAGAGAACAAAGTGTTAATCAGTAAGATTTATTAGGCAATTACCAAACAAGTATTAAAGTCCTACTTGATTAATTAATTTCCAAAAAAATCAATTAGACTTTTCGACTTGAAAGCCTATTTGCCCTGTTGAAGTCTAACATTTTTTTTTATTTCATGCCCAGAAAAAGACTTTATGACATTTATCAAAAATACTCATCATGCTTTTTTTTTAGATTAATTAGTCAGTCAATTAATCAATGGATTCAAATAGTTAATATGACTTTCCATTTCTAGTAACTACGACTAAGTAAATAAAAAACTACTTTTTAGAATATATATTAATATAAAGTAATCACAATTTGAGATTAAGATTAAGTAATATCAATTTGCAGCATTTTACAGTGCAAACTATTTGTTCTGAATTGTGTCAGTTTAGTAAAGAAACTAATCAAATCTTTACATTTTATTCTTATATTCACATTTCAGCTTCTTCTGCTTTAACGAGGCTCTCACTGATAATTAATCCGTCCAGTTTAGATCGGCCTTAATCAAGACATACTCTAATCATTACAGCCGATATTAAAGGAAATTAGTATTGATTTGAGCTAAACAGTCATGCAACTTTGTTAAAACCGGGTGTTAGAAGAAATAGATTTTAAATAAGTGAAGTGAAAAAAGGATTTGAGCTTTTTTTTTGTTTATTCCGCGTTATAAAGTAGGGCGTGATTAATGGGCGGGGTTTATTATAACGTGGCGTGAAGCGGCGATCAGACATCATAAATAAAAAGGGCAGTAAGCGCACGTGACCTTCACATGTCAGTTTACACGTGTTTTTAATGGCCATTATAATTATTTTTTCTGCTTTTTATGTCATCAGGAGTTAGAAATAATGTTTTCTTTCTCAGACAAATCTAACTTATTTCCTGTTTCATCCCCTCCCTCCTCCTGTTTTCTCCTCAGGGATCCGGAGCGTCACTTTGATGTGTGTGATGTGATGGGAACCTCATCCTCATGGAGGAGCAGCAGGAGGAGGAGGAGGAGGAGGGGGAGGGGAGCTGATGCTGCCTGGCTCTCCTCTTTGAATCCTGCACGGCTCTCTGAGTGATGATGGCTCCTCGTGAAGGCTGTGCGCCGCAGCAGCTGAGTAAGAATTCACTTTAATACATCAGAAAGTGGATGCCACCAGCAGGAAATCAAAAACAATCAATAGAAAGGTGGAGGAGGGTACAGTGCTGAAATTGTTTCTCTTTCTCTCTCTGTGTGTGTGTGTGTTTAGGAGGACTCACAGGAGAGACAGAGGGGACTATGAGTGAGTATACTTTTATTACATATTCTCTTACTTGCACATATAAAATACACCTCCAGCACTGACAAAATGACAATGAAATGCATGTTTTTTAATGAAATAAAGATGTTAAATGAAACAAGGCTGTGTAGTCTTTCTTTATTTATTCACAGTATCTCACAGGAGGACGTGTGCATCAGATGTTTTATGTCCTGTCAGAATTATTTAGATCAAAACTTCACCAACACCTGCAGTATAACAGCTTTACTGAGAGAGCTATAATGTAATGTATTACTGGAGTTTTTACCTCTTAAGCTTTTCTGGAAAAAATCTGAATTTCTACATTTTGAGAGGGACAGTAATTTGACTACACAGGACGAAAGGAAAGACTTCAACCAGGTTGAGTATGGATCTATTTATTTATTTTTACTGCTCAAGGAAACATTTCCTTCATTCATTTAAACAGGGTTTTAATGTTGTATGTTTAGGGTTTGAAAGGTGCTCTGTTTTTGAGTAAACGTCTAAAATAATTATGGTTTTGCGTTGATCTCAGACCCATGAAATTTAATCAAATGAAACTGTATCATGGCAGACTTTCTGCAATTGGTTAATATTGTTTCACTGTCCAAATAATCAATATATAACATTGTATTGTGATGAAAAAATCACCCTATGAAGTCATTTTAGGGTTCGATTCCAATACCTCGTTTTTATAGATGTGCAGTCAAATATATTCCAGTCATTTACATGCAAAATTTGTTATGAGTCATTTTTAAAAATCAAGTTTAAAAAAAAATATATATATATTTCTTGCACAGCTACTTTCTTGTTGAAAGATACAGGAAGAACTCCTGTTACACTCACTGAGTTTCTGCTTTCAGAAATAAAGTTTTGTTTTAAATAGTTCTGAGAATAACAGTACATTTTATTTAATGGCCAGTAAGTAATAAAATACCAGTAATAAAACACAACAAGCAACATCAGTGAATTATAAATAATAAAATAAACCACATATAAACTCACAGTTAAAGGGTTGCAGTTAAAGTGAGTAAACTATTTCAAAAATGGTTTTAAGAGTAGTTTTAATTCTCTTTTTGGACCCAAATAAAGTCAGAAATCCACTATTAGAGATTAACCTGCCCAACGAAATATGAATTAGCTGCACCTCAAACTGTTGCAACAGTAAAATTCTCCTTAAACATGAATCACAAGTAATAATAATATAAAAAGTACTTTTTTAAAGTAAAGACAGTTCTTCTGAAAATACCTCCTTTACTCTTCCTCAAGTTTTTAATTCAGGACTTTTACTTGTAATAGAGTATTTCTGCATTGTTGTATTATTGCTTTTACTTCATTAAATGACCTGTTTAAAGCAGGAAACACATGTAATCCTCCACACAGCCCACAGTATCTTCTGCACAGTCATATTCTTAACGAGCAGCAGCAGCAGGTTTGCAGCTCGTCACCAGATGTCGTTGTTCACTGAAATAAAATAAAAGAAGACATCCATTGTGAAATTGACAGAAATCACGTCTTTTTGGAAGCGCAGTTAACATTAATTTATATGTGGTTGGAGTCAGATGACCTGCCGGCTGCTCTGTGAGCTTATATTCAGGCTGCGGGCAGATAGGATTTAGTGGCTGCTGGCAGATGGCGGTCTTAACATTAGACCCAAGCCGAGGAGAAGCTCTGCTGCTGGAAATAAAGGCATTAACGGTTCAGTGTGTGGTCAGAGGGCTGCTGTGGTTTTTAAAACAAACACTATAATGTCGCTGAACCCGAGCGGGACCAGATCGTGACTCCTTTGAAGTGTCGCCGTGTGCGCAGGTCGGGTGTGTGCAGCCGCCTGCGTGTCATGTGGGCTCATTGTTTACATGCTGTCCAGATCTCACAGAGGGCGTGTGTGTGTGTGTGTCGTTTGTGAAATTAATGGCCATACATTTACGAGCACACTTATTGAAATAATGTTTTTCTTTATTTCCCAGTGAGAGAGGGAACAGTGTAGCCGTGATAATGTGTCACGAGCTGAGCAGACCCGTTTCAGCACCATGGCCAGCTCCACGGCGAGAACAAAAGGCGGATTTGCATCGCTTGATGTCAGGGACCGTCTGCGTTTTAACCGTCCGCAGGAAAAACGAAAAATAGGATAAATCCCTCAGAAAAAACATCTGATAGCCTTATCAATTAGTCAGTCAGTCAGTAGAATAATATTTGTGTAGCACCTTTCATACAGATAACTGACACGTTGATAATAAGACAGACCAAATGGCGAGTAAAAATCATAGAAAAAGACAAAGGTAGTTTAATAATTCAAGACCTATGCATGCCAGATAATATCAAGCATGAAAAATTAATAAAATAGATTTTAAGAGCTATAACAACAAAGGTCAAATAAAGTGAAAAGCAAAACTACATACAAGGTGATACAATTAAAAAACAAAGAAAAATAGGTTATATAATAAAAACATTGAATCACATGCAGGATCATGTCTAGCATTACACAACATTCAGTATTTTTTTGCCTTCATGCAGAATAACTTTCAGCTTTATTTGTATTTGTTTGTTTGTTTATTTATGTGTATTTGCAGATCATGAAAAGCAGTAGATCTGTTCTCAGGTCACTCAACTTTACAGACTTAAAATGTCACCTATGAAGTAGTTAATGGGTTAACTTTAGACTACCAATAAAAGTACTTGCTTGAAGTTAATGAAAACAATACATGGTTAAGCGAAACAAAACATTCTTAAAATTAAAAAAGAAATAACCTTAAGTACAGGCTATGCACGGAGGTTAAGTTGAAAAATAACAACGTTGAGTTTATGTTCCATGTTGGACACTAAAAATTGTATAAGTAGCTTGCCAGTGCTTTGTTGCATTTCCATTCGCCATCTTAACATCTTAGTTTTGATATTATGTGCTTTAATAAAATAAATGTTTATCATGTTTTAATGTTAAATCTCGACCTGAAAATCTAGTTAAGTAGAATGAAATGCACCTCAAAATTCTACTTATGTACAATACTTGAGTAAATGTACTTAGTTACATCCCACCTCTGTCCACACGTGATTAAATATAAAACTTTGCTTTAACGTTTCCAGCTTTGAACATCACATTATCCAATCCAATCCAACTTTATTTATAAAGTGCTTTAAAACAACCACAGAGGGGCCAAAGTGCTGTACAGATAGATAAATGAACAACACTATAAACAAGATAAAATAAAATAACACAAAATTCATTAAAATACACATAAAATCAGCATCTACACAGCGTTAAAAGCCAGGGAGAACAAGTGGGTTTTAAGTGGGTTTTGCAGCCATGACTGTGTTGTCTCTCCCTCCGCCTGTCACGCGGCTGGTAGTTTCGCGACGGTCCCCGGCGGCAGACATCACGGCTCGTACAGCCCAGGGGAGGAGGGATGGAGCTGAGATGGACAGGGAGGGAGACACCGGCTTACGACGTCAAAGGAGTACAGACACACACACACAGGGAGAGGGAGAGGAGAGGACAACCAACCAGACCGCCAATTCCCCACGGTCTACTGAAGGAAGCCTAAATTCATCTATCACAACACTCTCCATCCAGCACAGCCAGAGAGAGACATTTGTTTATATCTGGTTTATTTGAAAGGGGGAAAAAAATCCCGGAGCATCTGTCAGAGGGGAAAAAAACAACAAGCAGATCTAGAAAAACACGCTCATGCCGAATAAAGGACCGTCGCTGGATGTTAGTTGTGTTGTTTTAGGGGGGGTGCAGGCCTAACTTGTTACAGGATTCAAAGACGCTCTTACAGACAAATGAACTGAATAATTGAAATTCAATAACTAAATAACAGCGTGGGGGGAAGAAGAAAGGCATCCACTGATCACGCCGATTCTTTTCCACGAGCAGCACCACAGGTAAGGTTTTTATTTTTTATTTCAAAACTCTTTTTTTTTTTGCTCAAATGTGTAACATCATGTTCGGGTCATTGTTGTTGTCACCCGTGTCTTGACAAAGAGAGCGCAGGTCTCCAGCTGTGTTGACAGACACTGTCATGTCCCTGTAGCTGCTGGAAGACAGGCGGCCTAGACCGAATATCAGTGTACTGTGTGTACCATTTACTACAATACCACTTGTATTTTTTAAAATCATGTATACATCTCAGCTGTGTGGCTGTGAATTAGGACTACTGATCCCTGATGTTCATGCACTGGCAGAAAAAATATCAAAGTTATCAGATAAAAATCAGATTTTCTGCATTTTAATTTGGCATTTTGTGCAAATGAAACACAAAATAGTGGCTTCATTTGGTGAAATTATCTACCAAAAAGCTGCATTTAATCTCCT
Source organism: Serranus cabrilla (assembly GCA_903364295.1). Classification (NCBI taxonomy): domain Eukaryota; kingdom Metazoa; phylum Chordata; class Actinopteri; order Perciformes; family Serranidae; genus Serranus; species Serranus cabrilla. The sequence goes on along the minus strand of CAFUXE010001644.1, from coordinate 83,698 downwards.
CTATAATGAAAATGACATCACTGTTCCTGTGTATTTGATAGTATTCACAGCTCTTACACTGAGTCTGTGATAGTCAACAGTGAGCTGATAGTGGACGCTGGATTTTTACCCATTTATGTGAAGGGGTGTAACGATACATCGATGTGGATCGATGCATCGACCCAGAAATCAACAAAGTGGAAAAAACCTTAACCAATACGCCTTTATTGTGAAATTCCCACTTTATATTTGATTGAATCCATTAAAAACAATAGGTTGTTTTTCATTTAAATGTCTGCAAGAGCTCAGAAATAAAATGGTCAAATCCTATATTAGTCTGTGAAATGATGTAAATGTACAGATGGTCGTATATGATATAATCGAAACCGTATCGTGAGAGACTTTGTGATATCAACACATATTGTATTGTTATCCGAATAATTAATATATGATCGTATTGTGAGGACATTTATGATTTAAACCCCTTTAAATATGTTAATATCTTACTCTTTATTGTCATTTTACGTGTTTTATTGTGATAAATACATCCAAAGCTCCTAAAATATCCCACCAGAGCAGGAATATCGTGTCCCCAAGGGTGTAGAAACTGGCTCCCATCTGCACCTCCATCCCCGGCCTCCTGTTTGCACCTCCTGTGCAGTGTGAATTTAAGCCTGCAGGCTCCTGTCTGCTCCTCCTGACCACCTCCTCCACTCTGTGTGTGTGTGTGTGTTATTATTCCTCCCCATGCAGACTTCTCAATGAAGGAGCCTGACGCAATCAAGCTCTTCATCGGGCAGATACCCCGAAACCTGGAGGAGAAGGACCTGAAACCCATCTTCGAGCAGTTTGGGAAGATCTATGAGCTGACGGTGATAAAGGACAAATACACAGGGATGCACAAAGGTGAGGGATCAGCTGCTGGAGCTCACATGGAGAAAAATATTGTTATTGTTCTTTTAAGTAGAAAGATAGTGATGAGAGCAAAGCTGTTATTACAATGTGATTCTTGTAGTTTCTCTCTTTAAGGACCTCAAAAGCTGATATTTAGCACCAGAGATCTAAAAAAAAATAACCCTTATTCAAAGTTTCTATCATCCTGTTTCACTGACTGATTAAAATATTCAATATTTTAGACATAAACTGACTCAAGTGTTGATCAACCTTGAGTACTTAAAATCTTTAAATTTAAACCAACACAATTCCAACCACTTCACTGAAACTACATTTTTAAGTCGAGAGCAAACTATTTATTCAGATTGCAGTGAGTCATTTCCCTTTTTATTCTGTTATATTTTATTTTATATAAGACCACGAACCAGAGTGCTGAATTATATTTCCACGTTGTCCCACTTTTTCAAGATCTGGCCTGTTGCTCATCAAGAGCGGTTTGAAGTTCAGTGTCCTGACTGGAGACAAGAGGCGGTTTTCTGCCTACAACTCTGATTAATCTGCCTTACTCTGTCTACATGCACTCACACTTGAGAGCGAAATAACTTTAGAACAACAGTTGAAACAGATGTGAAACCATCGTTTCTATTGCAACGTTGAAAAACCAGCAGCCGAACTGTGTTACGACAATATTTGCGTCGCTGAGACGATGCTTTTGTTCTGATCCTGAGGCTAAACTGGAACGAACCCTAAAGCTGCTGTTGTGCTAACATGAAGTAAACAAAAAGAGGCTTTACCATTCTGTTATCTCGTATAGATTATTTATGAATTAAATTATTGTCTTGGAGATATAAAATGACCTTATTAGTGACATAAAGCATGATTCATGGAGTTACATTGCTCTAGTGTTTGGACCACGCTGGCCTGGTAAGACCATCCTGTCACATTTCTCTTGGTTTTATATGATAGTTCGGCCTTTTCCCCGATTCCACTTCATTTCATGGGCTTAAAATGTTCCCAGGTCAACCAGGAACGGCACCACATTTAAACAACCAGGGACTGAGCTGTAGATGGGGACAGAAAATAAAGTCAGCTGCTTGCCGAACAATAATGGCGACTCCTGGAAGAACCGATGGAGCTAGTTGATAGATCAGACTTTTTTTTCTGAATCCAGTTAGAAAAACTTAACTTAAATGATTAAAAAAAATCTTGAAAGAGGTGGAAGGGGGGACAGGAACACCAGTCTCATGGGTTAAAGTCCAACACCGCTCCCACCTGCCCTAAGTGGACTTTGTTGTTCTTTATACTCTGTTTGTTCGCTTCCTTTGCTTTCCTACTTCATACCGTCACTTCCTCCTTCGTGTCCCCTGTAATTTCAGGCCACTAGAGGGCGCCACTACCTACAAATTTAGCTACAAGTCGTAATAAGCCGCTGAACAAACAACTCATGGGATAATTTCTGGAAGGAAGACAGTATTTTCCCTTCCTATGTGCCTCTGGGTGCTACAATTAAAAACTGCAGCAAAAAAATAATAATTTTAGACAGCTGGAATGAATAACTGCACATATTTTATTCAAATTGTCATGACCAGAAAGCTCGTCGTCTCGGATCAATCTCGCCAAAAAAAAACTATTTTGTCAGTCTCTAATTGGCCTCACATGGCGATATCAGTCAATTGTCAACCTCTCCCACTCCCGCGCGTCTCGTGGTGAACAAGCGACGTCTCAACAGGATGCTGCGTGACAGATGGACCAAAGCTGGTCAGAGCGATCGAAGCTAAACGACGATCCGTACTGTCATTTCTAATGCAAATCTGACGCGGAAAACAAAGGCTTTTATAAATCCACATGAACCATCAGCCATCCGGGAGACGTATAGGCCAGGTGGTATCAGTCCTCTAACACCTATAACACCTATTCTGCATACATTTACATATTCATGATTTGCGGGAGCCCTAAAGGTTAATGAAGGCCTTTCTCTATTATGTAGGACTGCATACATTTGGCTTTACCAGCGTGATATTAAATACCCATTTAGACGGCTTGTGTCTGAATAGTCTCCAGGTATTATGATTTAATAATCACATCGATCTCCAGTGTGGCTGAGAGAACGACTTGGCAAAAATGTTTTTATTTGAGTGTTTTCAGCTTTAAATGCCTCGTTTTCATTAAAGGTATGTTTTTAAAGGTTTAGGATATGCTTGAATTCAAATATATCCTCAATTTTCAACCATAATCTGGTGTTTTATCTCCACGATCACTCACATGAAAACACAAATCTTTTTATGTTTAAAATGAAACAATCCCATAGTTCTTTTCTTGTGTTCACTCGTCGTTCACGGCTGAATCAGTCCTCTTTTGATCCCTTACTTCACAAATTAACAAGCATTAAATAATTATGATCAAAACAAACAATCAAAGTTGACCTAAACAGCTGGAGCAACAAACTAAACATCAGTGCATGTTGATTGCTGTGAGTATAAAGGAATATCTTAATATCTTTGAAAGTCTGGAAATGTTTTGTTTAGGTGCCTTGAAAGTGCTTGAATTTCACTCAGGTCAATTACACCGACCATATGGCTTTGGAGTGGTGAATTCCCCCCAACATATGGCCGTCATATCACACTTGACTCCGTGTAGCTTTTCATTTTAAAGAGGAATTTCAAGATATTTTCGTGGCATTGACCCAAAAAAGTGTTGATCTTTATGAAGGACGTAGGCTTTACTGCTGGAAAAAAATGTTTAGATTGGAAATTTAATCAAATTGTGACCTAAAAATTGAGAATCGTAATCCCAAATAACGATGATTCTCATTGTTATAGTACATTATAATGTTTCACAGTGCATTATACTGTTGTAATGCACTGTAATGGGATTTTATGGTTAGGACAAGGAGTTAATCCTAAACTATGATGCATAATGAGTATGTTTATAATGCATTATAGACAAAATTTCAAACAATATTTTATTATAATGACCCTATAAGCCATTTAAATGCTTTATTATGTGGTATACTTGATATTCTAGTTATTCTCGTATATTTCTAATCATTGAATGCTATAAAAATCATATTATTAGTATATTTATAATGCATTATAAACATAGTCTTCATAGAAAGTGTTGCGGATATTTTAACCACATGCTGACCCAGAACTGTTATTAAAATAAAAGCCAATATATAAATATATTGCAGATTAATAATAGCACAATAAACTCCAGCAGCATGTTTCTGCCTGCAGGCATTCGGGGGTGAATGGCCAATTAAGATTAAGTTGCAATAACATCGCCCAGCCTCTGCATTATATATAAACATATAGTGCATGAATCTGACATTAAAAATACATTATGGTCCTCTGATCCTCTAACACTCGTCTTCCTCTGCAGGATGCGCCTTCCTCACATACTGTGCACGTGAATCCGCCCTCAAAGCCCAGAATGCACTGCACGAGCAGAAGACACTACCAGGGGTGAGTGTGTCTTTTTCAAGCTCCTCGACGGCCTCACATGTATTTATATTTATTTATAAAAAAGGGGGGGAGCGGAGTAACTGGCGTGCTGGGCGATCGGAGCGCACCACACAGACACACGTGGACACGCAGTGACACGAGGAAATTAACCGGGTTTGACATGCAGGCCTGACTTCCCCCTTTAGCTGATATGCTCCAATAAAGGTCAGAGGCTGCTCTCCCTCTTATGTTTCATATGTGATGCATCCAGACATATCCATCCAGTTAAGGCATGAGTCATCTTGCTACATGTCACGGGTTGAAAGAGACAGCTATGAGGCTCGCTGCTGGAGTGACTTTGCCAGTTCTTATTCTCTCTGATGTTTCTCTTCCTTTCTGTGTCGTCTTTCTATCTCCCTCCCTCCCTCCCTCCCTCCGTCTCCCCTCTTTCCATCCATCTCTCCCTCTGAATTCTAATCAAAGTTAAACCTAGCTTTATTAGCATAGCCAGGCAGCAGGTGTGCTGCCAAATGACATTTCCAGAGCTAAATATGACATGACAGCCGCGTCTCTATAATAACCAACTATATGAGAGACAAGGCGACAAGGCAAGGAATTACTGAGACAGAGTGTGCTCCCAGACTCGCTGCTGCTTCCTCTTTTACTAACAAGGCTTCACCCCTGTTTCCTTTTGGTTATTTTTGTTGAAATCTACATCATTCACTTCTTTTTTGTTCCCCTCCCCCCCAACCCTCTCAAACGGCAGCTCATGACCACAGTTTTTGAGGAAAGAGTGAGGAAGCAGGTGAAGAGTGCAGGGCTGCACTGCTCTATTGTTTTCAGGCTATGAAGGGAAACATTATTATTTAAAAAAAAATGTATAAATCCTTAAATGTTTTCATGACAAATTCGCAAAAAAAAATGCTGTTTTCAGCCTCTTAAACATTGACATTTCCTGCTTTTCTCTTTTATATCATCATTTATTGAATATCTTTTGGTTTTAGATCGAAAACAAGACATTTAAAGTCATCACATGGACATTTTATTGACCAAAAGATGAATCGATTATTACTTAAATAATCAGGTTAGTCAATAATTAAAATAATTGGTGATTGCAGCCCCATTTTCAGTATTGATTAATCCGATTAATCATTCATTTATCCTTGTGACGTGATCAAATTACTTATTTCTGTCCTACAAATGGTCAGAAACTCAAAGATATTCAATCTATAATGGTAGACAAAGAATAACAACAAATATTCACCAGGACAAGGGGGAGCCAGTGAATTTAAGGACTTTTTACTTACAAAAAATGTAGAAATTGGTCAATTAATCAATCAGTTAATGAACAGAAAGTTAATTGATTATTTGTTTGAGTAATATTTAAGCAAAAATGCAAAACTTTCTCAAGTTCTTGCTTCTAAAATGAGAGTATTTGCTGCTTTTTTCACCTTATATGATGTAATAATAATGTCAATAATGAATAAATAACATAATAATGACATTACCTTGTATTATGGGCAGTTCTGGACATTATTGCTTTACGACTGACAGAAATGAATCGGCATCTTTACTCGCTGATTCATCCGGGTAATTTTTTAATAAAAATGCAAAACATTCCCCGGTTCCTGTTTCTAAAATGTGAACTGTTTTACTTCTATGAGATTTTCAGCGTATATATAATTTTTACGCAGCTACAATGACCTTTAAAGGAATGAAAACAGAATGGATTTTTGGTTGAACAAACGCTTTATTATAATTGAAACTAGAAACACTTTTTTAATGGAAATATGGATTTAAAGTCTCTCTTTTGAAACCACCCATTTGGGTACATTGTGAGAGCACTACAGCCTCGCTTATGTGGAGTATATTCGGGTGGTTTTTCACCATTTTCAGACATTTTATAGACAGCACAAATAATCGATGAACCCGTAGAGAAGAGCACCAGCTCCGGTTTGAAAAGACGGAGCCTTGATGAATTAACTTGGTTATTAAAATACTTTAAACAGGTTTTCTCTGGATTGATTTATTGATTGTTTCAGCAGAGCCCCGTCGTCCCGGCAGGCGGGGGGTTATTGGGGGACACAGAGACAGTTTGCAGGCTGGTATCAGGGTGGCAACAAAAGAAATCCCATTGTTAGCGTGACAGTAGCGTGACCTCCCTGACCTCTCGTCGGGGATCAGCAGGGCCCGATGCCTAAAGCCCTGTCCCCCCTGTGTTTCAACCCTCCTCACAACCTCTTACCTCTAAGCCGCGTGTGGAACAAGCTAAACCCTCCTGTGTTCTCGCAATCCTTCCCTGCCCTCCCCCCTCCGGGAAGGAAGAAAAAAAAAAGGCAAAAACCATATTATTAGCTCCATACACGCCCACACGGACCAGAACTGCTTCCCACCCCTGCTACCAGCTGTGGTGTAATTGTCATCTAATTGCACCTGCACTGCCAAAGAATAATTAACTTTGGCATCTCATGGTCGGGGCGATACAAAAGAAATAACATGAAAGCAATTATTGGACTGAGAGGAGAGAGCTCGAATGGAAGCACACCTGAATGAGGAGAAAGCTGAAGGATGTCATTAACACTCAGCGCTGCTTTTTGTAAGCATTTCTGCTCTGGAAAGTAAGAGTCGTTCTTGAGGCTTTTTTTTCCTCCTCCTTCTCCTCTGTGCTATTTTGCTGTTTTTTTTTCTCTCTCTCTCTCTCTCTCTCTCTCTCTGCTAACAATGGGAAAGAAGAAAGAGAAAGAAAGAAAGAAGTCAGGCCGGGGCGAACAGATGGTTGTTTCGGAGTGGCACCTGGCCTTGTGTTTAATTTCAGGTGAGAGAGTCCGTCTCTAAAGTGAGAGGGGGAGGAAGAGTGTCGAAAGCACATTCAGCCGAGAGCGAGGGAAGAAAGTGAGAGAATGGCGGAGTTGGAGAAAGAGGGAGGGGGGAAAAAAAAGCAATAAACTAGATTCACTCTGAGAGGAAGTGTGGAAATAGAGGTTGGACGTACTCGTATTCAATCCTCCTTGGACATCATGTCCTCTTGTTGTCCCTTCTTGTGTTTATCGCTCCATCTCAGGCCGGTTCACGTGGACAAGTCAGCTGTTTCAGACTCTCAGAGACAATAATATCCGGTTAAAGCTCATTATAAAGAAGCCATTTTACACGGCAACCTCCCAAACTCAACTTTAATTTCAACAACTTTGATTAAAAAGCTGTTGAATGAGCTGAAACGATTGAGTCATGCTGCTTTTTATCATTAAAGGTCATAAGACAAAAAGAAATTACTCAGGAGCTATTTTCATCATTCTTTATACATTTAATTAATTTATTATTAAAAAGGGAAAAAATTCATTCGTTACAGCTGTTTTTAGAGGTGAAAGCCTTCTGGTTTTGTTCAGTAATAGTCAGAAAGAAGAAAGAAATAACTACCGCACAGAAGTACTGGACACCATCATGTTGTTGATGTAGAACATGAGTAAAAAAGTCTTTAATGGGACACTAACATTGGTCCAACCTCCAAAATGTCCTTAATAAACAGACACAACTCACAGGCTATAGCTATGAACTTCAGTTCATTAATTTTTGAGAGATTTTCAGAATATATGCAAAAAATATACTTTTTTAGACGTCAGTTTTGCCTCTTGAGACTTCTGATTAGCATATTTTTCATTATTAAACAAATAATTGAGAAATCAGCTTAAGGAACACTTTGACAATTTGGGAAATTTCTTTCTTTTCTTGCCTTTTGAGCCGTGAAAAGACTGAGCAAGCGGCCTGTTAGCTTAGCTTAGCATAAAGGCTGGAAACAGAGGGAAACTGCTAGCCTGTCTCGCTCCCTACACAAACATCTGGCTCTTTCTGTTTTGGTGGATAAGGTTACAATTGACGTTCATTACCAGGACAAATGGGGAGTATTTATCCCCTCCAGCTCCAAGCAACTGTGACAGAAACATGACACCATGGACAAGCTAATTTAGCCTCTTTTCTGGTGCAAAGTTATGACTCGTGTTGTCTGAACATTGTTAGTTGACCACAGCAACATTTCCACCGGCCTCCACGCTGCTTTCTACTCTTTGTTAACCTTTTCCCAGCTTGTTTGTGATGGTGAATGTGACACAAAAGGCACAGGCATCTACTGTCAGTTGGACTTTATTGCCTATTAATAGCAGCTTTTCCCACATTTGAAAAAGTTATGCTAGGCTAGCTGATTTGCAGTGTTCATGCTAAGCTAAGCTAACAGGCTTGTAGCATCATATTTAGTAAACAAACATGGCGAGAGGTATCAATCTTCTCCTAACCCGAATTTCCCCAATTGTCAAACTTTTAATTTGTTCGATCAGGAAAATATTTATCGGCCCTAAAGCTTCAGCTTCAGTCGAGACGCACCGACACTCACTTACCTGAATTAATATTTGCAGCAGTGCCTCACTGTTATTCTAAATGCAATAAGTTTTTAATAGTGCAACTGTGCCCGAGTGAGAAAGTAGCACTGTGTGTGTGTGTGTTTGGTGTATATTTGCATGTGCAGCGGGGGAAGGGAGGGCAGGTGTTCACGCTAACACGGTTTAATGAAGGGTGTGTGTGCTTTTGTGTGCGTGCGCGGCTGTGTGTAAATGTCTGTTTGCTTTTGTGTGTTTCCATGGAGAGAACACATCCAGAGATATGGATGGTTGGATGAAAGTTGTTGGGTTTATTATAGGCTCCTCTCAGGTTTCTTCATTCATTATCTGCCCTGTGTGTGTGTGTGTGTGTGCGTGTGTGTAAGTGTGTGTGTAAGAGTAAAATCTGAGCTGCAAGGCCTTCTGTGTTTAAGCTGCCCATACGAGAGGAAAGAGCCCTCTTTGAGTGGAACATCTGACTAAGCCTGACATTTACTCAGCCATAAGGACTCAGACGGAGCAGACAGAGGGGTTTTATCAATAGTCTGAAATAAATGCATATGCTAAATATAGCCCAGGCTTTTTACGCAGGATATGAGACGGGAAGTTGTAGTGCCAGAACGCTGTGTGCCCTTAATGTCTGAGCAAACGTTCTCTGCCACGAACAGTTGCAAGGTGTTGTAAACAGTCTCTTATACACCTGTTATCACTTATTCTGTGTTTTTTTTTAAGTCTCTTTTTCATGGCAAGCAAAGATAAACAGGTAGACATTTAATGTGCAACAAGGCAAAAAGGATGGAGCCCGACTGATTCATATTGGCCTATTAAAACTTTTTTACAGAACATATAATGCAGAAAACAACACTTTGATTGATTTAGAATTTTTATTTTATTTTATTTTATTTTATTTTATTTTATTTTATTTTATTTTATTTTATTTTATTTTATTTTATTTTATTTTATTTTCAGTTTAAACATAACATTTAACATTTTTGTACAGCTTTCAATTGAATGTATGTTACACAGGATTTGCAAATCATCCCGTTCTGTTTTGTTTATTTGTTGAGCAACATCCCAACTTTTTGAGAGTTAGTTTTTAATATAAGTATCTATTGGTATCTGCATGTATTTTTCCGATATGAACATATTTACAAAGCATATAATGCAGAAAACAATTCATGGGTGCTTGAAGAATGTTGTTAACTATTTATTTTATTTTCATTTATTCCTTATTTAAATGCTCAGCAATTGATTGACACTAAACATACAGTGCTGATATTTATTAAGCTATTTATTTTATTTTATTTTTTGTTCAATTTTAGAATTGGTTCACAATGCAAAACAAACGCTAAGTTGAAAAATTTAAATAAAATCTGAATACATCAAATTCAGAGTATATTTACAAAAACTAAAGTTTGAACATAAAGTATGCTGTCTTTGTAGTTTTTGATTTAGAAGATAGAAATGAAGAAATGGTGTTGGCTATTTATTTTATTTAATCTTTATTTTAATGTCCAGCTATTAACTTATACTGAACATGAACTGATGTTTATTTTTATTTATTCTAAATATTTTCAGCGTTCATTTGTAGAATTGGTTGACAATGTAACACATCTTATAATGTATAACAATGTTGAATATTCCTTAAGAAAGTAAATAGTGTAAGAAATCAGCCTTCTGAGAGTCATAATGGTGCACAATGGTGCAAAGAAAAGGCTTATTGTCATTGCAGCTCAGAAACCTTATGAGCTGTCATATTGGAAATCAGTGATTTTTCTCCCTTTTTAATCTGTGTTGGTGTCAAAAATCTTCTGATCAGCCGGGCAGTAAAAGTAGCCACTCAGATTTGCTTCACCGAGGCCCTTAACATGCTTCCATGACGTGAACATGAGCGCGTTACATGTTATTTAATGTATCTGACACCCAGCAGATAAAGCGAAGCCTCCATATGCAGCTAAAGTGTCCTGATGTCAGTGAGTTGCGGGGATGCTGCTGCTGCTGCTGCTGCTGCCGCTGATGATAGCAATTAGCGCGCCTCAGAGCGACTGTGTTCACTTGATGAATCTATCTGGAGTTAAGTGTGCATTCATGCGTCCATTCATTTACATATGCATGCATATAAATGCACGGACAGGCGGGGACAAATAATAAAAAGAAGGTCCCGTCCTCTGTACGTCACTCTGGGGCGACTGTAATGATGAATGCAGATTGGATTTATAGAGGTGGTAAATGGGTGTGAATTAGAGAGAAATTGGATAAATGAAGGAGGGAGGGAGGGGGTGNNGGGAGGGAGGGGGGAGGGGAGGAAGAGATGAATGAAAGTTTGAGATAATGAACAGTGGGTGGCAGTAAGGGTGGAGGGGGTTGGAGGTGCATTGAGGCAGTGTGTTTATCAGCTTAAATACAGACATCTGTTACTGAGAAATAGTGTGTTTTGGGGGTTGGTAGTGTGTGTGTGTGAGAGTGTGTGAGTGTGTGTGGCAGGCGAAAACACACAAAAGTGGAAAGAGGCTGTTGTCACCAAACTAATTAGGCTCTTTGAACTGCACATACACTGGACTACAGCGGAGTTAAAGTGTGTAAACGCATGCCCGAATGAAAAAAGTGAGAAAAGTAGGACATGGACCCTATCTGCACACACACACACACATAGACACACACACACACA
>CAFUXE010001644.1:41896-62250 GCA_903364295.1 Serranus cabrilla | reverse complement strand
CACACACACACACACACACACACACACACACACACACAGAGGACAAAGTCTTTGTAAAATGTGCTCATGTTTTTCTTTCTGCTGTGCTTTGGTGCAGGTCGACTTAATTCAGAAAGAGTTTATCCTGGAAACAAAATACAAATCATGTAAAGACAATAAATACCATTCCAGCTGTGTAGTGGTGTGTTAAATCCTGCCTACTTGCTGTATGAATACTGCACATAATCAGTAACTTTTAGTGACGTTCATGAACATTCGGTCTCCCTTCCTGTCCGCAGGGCGCCTCGTCCAGCCTGGTGGTGAAGTTTGCTGATTCAGAGAAGGAGCGAGGGCTCCGGCGGATGCAGCAGGTGGCCTCTCAGCTGGGAGTCATCAGTCCCATGACTCTGCACCTCGGGGCCTACAACGCCTACACACAGGCCGTGAGTAACACCGACACACACACACACATTTGTTAAAGGTGGAGCCAGTGATCCTGGTGGAACACACACAGCGCTCCTGACAGAGCTCCTTCAGAACGGTTACATGCTCCAGATTCACCTTCGCTGGTCTTTCACCTTCCTGTGCATGAGAACAAACATTTCAAGAGCCAGGGTCTTTGCACTGTTACTGCCACATATTTCATCAACAAATATCTGTACATTGTTTTATTTATTATTATTAAGGAAAATCCTACTTATTGTGCCTTTAACCAGAGGCCCTGCAGGAATAAAATAAAAACTGTTCAAACTGAAAACATCCTGGTAAAGCACCCTTACTCAGAGTGTTCATGTGATTCTAATAGAAGACTTATAACGTCAAACAAGATGATTTTAACAGGGAAAAAAATGGCAATTTACAGAGTAAATCCACATTACTGCTCTCGCCGTTAATTGACCGTTTACTGCAAATGGTTGCAGATCTGCCTCATTTACAGTCGTTCACTTTGTGATGCTTAAGGAGGCTTGACAAGGTTTTTTTCCCCCCGTAATGGATGTGTTGATTTATAGCGACGTTCTATACTTCACTAAACCTCCCAAAAAACACTTTTCTGAAAGGGCAATTAAAAGAAAATATAGTGCATGTGTGCTTAGCGCAGACGCAGAGCGCAGTACATGATGCAAAGGCTGATTATAACCTGATTTGGCTGATTATGACGATCATGAAGCGTCTGCACAAACAGAGCGAGGACAGTTGGTCCGTCTGTGTTCTGCTGCTGCTGCCGCGGCCTTTAGATATAATGACTCCTGATTGAGGTTCAGACTGGAGCCACTGCAATTACATTAAACATGCTCCATTTCTACGACTAGTAATAATAGAAATCTGAACAAAGAGTGACCGTCCACCACTGTCATCTGCAGAAATCACTCACTAAATGTCTGAAAATGAGTCTTTTTACAATTTGTTTGGAAGTTGTTTAGTTTTTCTACTGCACACACAGAAAATCCCTGACTCCTCCCTCTCTCTCTGTCCTCCAGCTGATGCAGCAGCAGGCCCTGGTGGCGCAGTCGGCCTACCTCTCTCCTGTTGCCACAGTGGCGGCGGTTCAGATGCAGCAGCTCGCCGCCCTCAACCCCAGCAGCATCATCGCCACGCCGATCGCATCCATCACCCCCTCCTCAGGTAACGAGAGGCAGGGACGTCTGGCCCCGGCCGGCCTTGATTAGATTTCTGCTTGAAATATGACGACAGACACGCGAGGAGAGGTGGAGCTAAGAGGACGAAATAACAAACATTTATTTTATAGGGTGTTTTTTTTAATTCGAGGAAGGATTCAGACCCTTAAAAGTACAAACACTACACGTATAAGTTACAGTCCTGCTTTGAAAATATATATATTTAGGGAAAACCGCCTTTTTACAAGTACTTTCTTCAGACTTAATTCGGACAATGTAAAATTGGTTTATGGAATCTGAAAGCTGCAGATCTTATGTAAGCAGATGCTTATGAAATATGTATTTTTTTTTATAAGAGCCTCTCCTGACAGGAGCTAAGTGAATAAATATATTTAAGTATAATGTTAAATTAGATTATTAAAAAAGTATTCAATGCAGAAAAATGTCCCCTGTGACTGTTATACAACTATATATTTAATCATTAGATTATTATGATTTAAAAGCAGGATTTAGTTAGTTGAGGTGCAGCTAAATTTAACATTTTTTTTATCATACTATTATTCTTTCCTTTAATAATGTAGTGATACTGTGTACTGAAAAATGTCATTATATTTTTTTTTATACCTTTACGGTGTTTGTTTTGTCCAATTAACAGTCCAAACCTGAAAAAAAAAATCTTCAAAAATATTTTATAATAATTAAATAAATTAAAAAGAAAAGCAGCATATTTTCACACTTGAGTATCTGGAGCCATAAAATGTTTTTACATTAAAAAAAAAAGGACACAGAAGTGTAAAAGAAAATGTGTAAAAAATAGTGTAAATGAATCCACAAATTGTTTTGGGTGTACTTGCAATTTTTCAGATGTTTTGCATATAAATCAGAGAAATATAAACTAGAAGTAGAAAGGAAAAGACAAAAAACAGCTCAAGACTGCAGTGCACTACATGAGTAAAAGTACTTAGTTACATCCCAGCACTTGTCATGATGTTAGCCATGTTAGCTTCAACATTCAAGGCAGAAAACACAGTAAAATCTCCAGATAATCTTTATTATATGCATGTTGACACCAGGGTTCAGATTTGAGTGATTGAGCGAAAACTCAGCACTAAATTTTGGATTATATGAAACAGACGGAAGCAGCAACTTCACACTAATGAAACTGTAAACAGCACACGTGGAGACAGTCATGTGCCCCTCGGGATCAGCTGTAATAACTTTGGCGATCCCCGAGCCGATTCATCTGGCGCCATCATCGGGTCAAAACTTTAATTTGTCCGATACTTTGATTCACGAGCAAATACCTGCAGAAATGACTCAGCCTTGGCTGTATTTTGTGTTCGGTTCAAATTAGCAAATGTTAGCAGGTTGGATCAAAATGATGATCCAGGTAAACGTCAGCTGCTTAAAGGTGCCCTGCGGAAATTATATTTACGATGAATGTTACTCACACTGTATGTATGGGAGTTATTATAGCTTTGACCCTTTCATTTTATTTATAATTTTTGTTTTAATTCAGTTTAGGTTGGTTAGTTTATCATATGTGGGAGTATTTGCATGATTTAAATAGCTCAAAATAGATATTACAACACAAACACATCACGTTTAAATAAACACATGTCTCCTTATACTTATTGTGTTGACAAATAAAAAATAAAGATATTTCCTGTTATTATTTCCTGTAACTTTTAGTTTTGTAAGCACACATCGTGTTCATGAAGGTTTATTCTCTAAAATCTGGCTTTTATTTTTTATCTAAAACGTTTTTTCACACTATTTATTAACTACAATAACCTTGCTGTGTATCCTTGAGCTCTATCAATAGTATTGAATGCGTTTCCTTTCTCCTAAAACATTCACAAAGCTGATCTTTGTCAAATATTTTTAAATCCTGCCTTGTTTACGTCCACGGCTGTGAGCTTCTTGTCGGCTCGTTGCAGCATTTGTCTGCACATCGCAGCCACCTGTAGATAAAGTGGAGCAGTGTGAAAGCACTGGCAGGAGGGTTTATCACCTCCCCTGCGTGCATCATAAAAAATAAAAAAGCTCCTTAGTACTACTAAAGGTCAGCAGCTCCACAGGGTACCTTTAACATCAGCATGTTACCTTTGTCATTGTGGGAATATCAGCATGCTGATGCCAGCATTTAGGTCAAAACACTGCTGTGCCGAAGTGCAGCAGAGAGAGCCGCTCGCCTGCCTGCGCACTCATATACGTTCACTTTCTGTGTGTGATTTTCTTATTTGGACTATTATTTTTTATGTTGGTTATTCTGCACACACAACATGTGTTATATGTCTGTCCATCGAAGTTTTGAGCTACTCTTTCTGAGGTTTCTTCCATGTTTTTTCCTGTTAAAGGGATTATTTGATTTTTTCCCCCCAGTCCTAAGCGAGTCAAAAAGGAAAAACTGTTGCATGCTGTTGCAAAGCCCAGAGAAGCAAATTTGTGTTTTGTGATAACACAAAAAAGAGCCACACTCTCAAAACCAGAGGAAACAGAATGCTATGAAAAAGCCTTGTTACATCAGATTTATGCATGTAAAATGAGTATTTTAGCCCCTTGTGTCCACCAGAGAGGAAAAATACTGTTGTTGGCTATCAGTTACTGTTCAGATCCTTTACTCATATAAAAGTACTAATATCACACTGCAGAAATACTCCACTACAAGTAAAAGTCCTGCATTCAAAACTTACGTCAAAGTATCAGCATCAAAATGTACTTAAAGTATCAAAAGTACTCGTTATGCAGCATGACCCCCCACACAGATTGTTCAATATATTCTAAATATATGATAAGATTTTTTGTATAGATGCATTATAGGGCAAGAAAGGGCTCATTCTAACTAATTAATATACAGTTATGGGTTTTAATTTACAAAACAAAAAGTCTAATCCCTTAAAATGTATGTTTTTATTCTAAATCTCGACCTAAGAAGTAACTAAAGCTGGCAGGAGTAAAAAGAATATTTACCTCTAAAATGTGGTATAAAGTTACATGAAATGGAAATCCTCAAGCAAAGTACAAGTACAGAAAAATTGGACTTGAGTAAATGTATTTAGTTACATTCCATCAATACTTATAGTCAAAATGCTTCAGCTTAAGTTACAGATATATAGTTATTCTAAAACTTGCTGATATCTGGATAAATGTCTTGGTAACAAAATACTCAGAGCACACATAATGTTAGACACACTGACAGTTTTCCCATCCTCCCTGCTGATGCCTCACTTCTTCATGCCTGTATCCACTTTTGACCTCTTAAAAACTGGGTTTTTCAGTTCACCAGCTTATAAAAACTTATCTCTGGGTTCTTTATCCTGTTGGTAGTGCATCCCACCACACAGCAGCTTATTGGTACATTTCTGCAGTTTGCTGTCAGGCAGAATTGACATGTAGGCGCCTTCATGTAATATGAAATCAATAGAGAGCGATAAATAGCTCTCCCCTCTTGTGTGGGCGGGACTTAATTGCGCTCCGTCTCTATTGGGCTATATTAATAAAACCGACTTGAAGTTAATTACTGACTTTAAAAAAAAATCAATCATCAAAAAGGGAAATCAAATAATTTTCCGTTGATTAAGAGGTTTTTAATGCACTTGCCTTATCTCTTTGTTATGTTTAAACTTTTCTCCAGGTACCAGCACTCCACCCTCCATGGCAGCCACACCTGTTCCTGCTCTGCCTCCGCCAATCGCAGTGAACAGCTACGCCTCCGTGCCAGCTCCACCCAACGGCCAGTCGGCGACCGAGGCCCTGTACACCAACGGGGTTCATGCCTACCAAGGTACCGCCGCCGCGTCCGGCACACACAGCAGCTGCTGCGGACAGTGAAGACTGGCTGTCCCGGAGTACTCCTCCAGACTCACAGGCTTCCTGTTTTCATGTGTGGTCTAATCAAGAGGAAGGGAAATTAAATTAAAGCACTAAATGTTATCTAGAGCGTGCTGATGTGCCCCACATATTTATGTGTGTGTGTGCATATAACAGTTTGTGACGGTGTGTTTATTCTGCCACAGCTCAGAGTCCAGTCCTGGACCCCCTGCAGCAAGCTTACACAGGCATGCAGCACTATACAGGTGAGCCTCACTGTGTTAGAAGTGTCAAGATATAATGTGACATTAATTGACATTTATGTGTAGAAATGTATTTTTATGTATTTGTATAATTGCTGCCTATAGGGCGCCACAGGAGTGATTCTTAAACAACGAAGCTAGTTAGCATTTTAGCTAGCTGGGGTCTATCCTCTCAAACTCAATGAGGTTTCTGGTTAGCCTGAAATAAGGTCTGTGGTTAACACAAGCTGAAAAGATGTTTGTGTTTTGTTGTACTACATAAAATGAGTAAGTAAAAATCTCCACTTGTGAATTTTCGAGTTTTAAGTGTCCTTAAAAAGGCAGTTGCTAAGAAGTGGCTAAATGAGACTACAGTGGTTGTCAGGGACATTAAACGTCATCACGCTGGACACGGACAACAACTCTCTCACTCCTCCACCTTACAACCTCTTGTTTTGTTTTTTAGTGCTCTTGCAAACTATTGTAGATTGTAGATTATGTTAGTAAATAATTTATTACACAACAGTGTTGCTAGCTTGTCAACCCGCTTGTTAGCTTGTTTGAGACGTCTGAAGCTAACGGTAGTGACCTTGAAGTATGTGACCTTGGAGTAGTTAGCTGTAGCATAACGTTAGCTTTTTACTTCTGTGGGCTGCATTAACGCTTTAAACATCTTAAAGGTGGTGTTCATTTGTGAAGATTATCCTGCTGAACTAAACACGTAAGCTTTAGAAACGTGTGTTTACCACATAGTTTATATTTTCTGCAAAGATCCAAAATGTATTGCAAAAATCCGGTAGGCTAATTCTCATTAGACCCCATGGTGATGCTAACATCCAGGTTGGCCTACAAAATACGTAATTTAATTTGCCCTATATTGTTTTGTCTAGGTGTCACTGTTTGAAGGAGAAAAATGTGCTAAATGCAAAGTGAAAAATTATTTGTGCATCCACCCTGTGATTGTGATCTGCTCCAAAATATAATGAAGTTTCATGAAAATCGGGTCAGGAGTTTTTCCCGTACTGCTGACAAACAATCAAACATAACCTCCTTGGTTAAAATCTCACACAAACAGATATACATTTTACATGAATTCTGACCACTGGACCTCACATTTTTGTAGTTTTAGAACTTTGAAATAAGCCTCCAGTCGACCAGAATACAAATCAGTTTTATGTAACATAATGGGATGCAGCTACATTACCTTTGCTCTCCCCAACTACCCAACACTGCATGTGCAAAGTGGAACATTTACATCCAAAGTCAAAACATGCACATATATTACAAATGTAAATACCCGGCGCTCTATAGAATGAGTCACACATCACAAACTAAATGCAAAGCATCTCCCGGTTTTAGCAAATCTGTAGGTGGGGGATGCAGCGCTGTCAGATGTTGTTTTGAAGAAAAACTGATTAGTTTGCAGTCTCTCTCCTGCCTCGCCGCTGCTCTCTGCTCACCTGTTCCTCCTCCCCGTCAGCCACCTACCCTGCTGCCTACAGCCTGGTGGGACAGCCGTTCCCCCATCAGCCCACACTGGTGGCTCAGCAGCCGCAGCAGCCGCAGCAGCTGCAGCAACGAGAAGGTAAACTCAAAGAGCTGTGCTCCAATAATCTTATCTCTGAGACACATTCCAGTGGTTTTGGCATGTTTTTAGGACATTTACCACAAATCACACACACTTATGTCACACAGCAGATAACCATTTTACAACAGTGGCTGCTGCCTTTATCTGTGGGTTTCCTTTTATTTATGTATGATATGAAAATGTATTAGCTGACTTTTACAACGTGTTTGAGTGGTATCATTTATCGTAGTGAAGATAAAATCTGTATTAGTTTTGTCAAAGGGCTGCTGATAGTAACTATAATTTCTATGACTGAAAGTTCAATACAGAATTATTTTAATTATGTAGTTTTGATCATAACATTTAAAAAGAAATGTGCAAAAATGTTACAAATCACAATTTCCCAGAGGCCAAAATTATGTTTTGGAATCTGTTTTATCCGACCAGCAGCCCCCAAAATTCCCCAAATATTTTATTTGCAATATTTTGTATTTATTTATTCATTTTTTGTATATTTATTTAATTTTATTAAATTTGTATTTATTTTTTTAATGAATATATTTATTTTTTATAAATCTTATCTATATTTTTTAATATATTACATTTTATTTTATTGTTTTTTTTATGTATTTATTTTAACTGTATTCCTCATCAAAAAAAAGAACATGGTAGTCTTTGCAAATGATGCTTTACAATAAAAAAAACAAACCCATTTGCAACAATTATACTTAGACATTTTATGATACATGTTTAATTGCTCATTTCAGAAAAAAAATTATATGACTCTGGTGTCAGTACGGTGAATATGTAGCTGCAGCCTGGAGACAATTAGCTTAGCATAAAGACTGGAAACTGGGGAACAGCTTGCCTGGCTCTGTCCAAAGGTAACAAAATCTGTCTACCAGCACTAATTAGTGAGCCTTCAGAGGTGCTGCTAGACAGATTTTGTTACCTTTTGGACTGTGCCAGGTTAGCTGTTTCCTCCAGCTTCCAGTTTTTGTGCCCTGTGTCTCTATTTTTGCACCAAGATAACCAGCTTCTGGCTGTAGAGTTGAAAACAATACTATGAATCTAACTCCCAGCAAACTATTCCTTTAAACTTCTCTTAATATCCAACAGCAAAACAGCTGTATATGGTGAACTCACTGACTCCCTCACTGCAGTTTTCACTCATCGCCTCACCTGTCTTGTCTCCTCGTGTCGTGTCTGTGCGTGTCGTGTCTCTCCTCTATTTGAGTGCAGGTCCCGAGGGCTGCAACATCTTCATCTACCACCTGCCACAGGAGTTCACCGACTCTGAGATACTGCAGATGTTCCTTCCCTTCGGAAACGTCATCTCTGCAAAGGTCTTCGTCGACCGCGCCACCAACCAGAGTAAATGCTTTGGTGAGTCACTCTGACGGCTGCCGTCACCTCGTGGTGCTTATATTTGCTGACAGATGTCTTTCTCAACAAAACAACATCATTTTAGTTTTATTTCTGGTCCCTTAAATCTTTGAAAGTTTGTGAATATTTTGATTATAGACATGAATAAACACGGGTCATTGAAAGTGCTTACATTTATATATTTTGTGCAAGAATAACAACTATAAATTCCCTTATATATTTTTTTTTTTTAGTTAATTTTGTACGTTGGCTACGTCCCACTGTCTGCATGTGTGTGTCCCACGGTTGCGTCACTGTTTCACGCGCCACCTGCGCCTCGAGAGAGTGCGACAGTCATGTGCGTCTCCTTAACACAACACAATGGAGTTGTGTTCACACATTTCAGGCCGCTCTCCCTTTTTAATTGTCTTTAATAGCTTCTCTAAAGCCTGCTAGTTCTCGTGATAAATTCTCAGTTTTGTAACAGTAATTAACCTCAATCCATGTCTCAAGCTGGGCCTTGAATTTGAGGGAACTGAGCCTTAAAAGTAAGATGAGATGAGATAAGATAAGATAAGATATGATATCTTTTATTGTCATTGTACAGACACCTATACAATGGAATTGGGAGTGCCACAGCTGAAGGTGCATTAGGGATAAATAAGAAAAGATAAAAACAGATTTTAACCCGATTATAAAAAATCTGATATAATGAGAAAAAACAGATAAAACAAAAATAAAACACTTAGGACAGAACAAGTCAGTCTGATGTCTTAATAAATAAATAAAGTAAGGATCAGGCAGAAAGTATACTGCACATATTGAATGATATTGCATATTAGAGTTTAGTTAATGACTCATGTGAGTGTCCTGATAGTCAAAAGTCCTTGAAAAGTCCTTGAAATTGATATTTAAGAAGGTTTGGGAAGCCTGTACAAAAGTATCAGCACCAGAAATGATGCCACCGTTGCTGGATGCTTGACTCTGTCACTTCCCCCCTGCAGGTTTCGTGAGTTTCGACAACCCATCCAGCGCCCAGACTGCCATCCAGGCCATGAACGGCTTCCAGATCGGCATGAAGAGACTGAAGGTGCAGCTGAAGAGGCCCAAGGATGCCAACAGGCCTTACTGAAGGAGGTGAGTTATTGCATATTGACACACTCGAGGACTCGGGGAGGGATTGATAGACAGCTGGGAATGTGTCTGGGAGTTACAGAGACAGAGTGGATGTAATTGGGGGGCTCAGTACTTAAATGGCTGTCTTTCATGTGGAACTGAAGAAGTCAATAACCCTACAGTAGATTAACTTTAATGAGGTGGCAGCACTCATCAGTTTGAAATGCACTGTGTATAAAAAAAAAAGAGGCTGTTTTTCTTTTTCTTTTTTTGATTAAGAAGTAGATTTTTTTTCAACTCGGTTCAAATGTTTGTGTCTAACCAGTGTTCTGTCGCAGGGTTGAAACTGTTCGTCATTAATTTTTTGTTTTACTTTTTTCATTTATTGTTTTTGTGCTGTGCCATATGCCATTTTTCCTGAAAAAAACATCACACCACTTCTCAAGACTGTCCCGTCCATACATATATCGTGGAGACGTGCGCTAAAAGACCGCTAAAACCTCCCCCCCTTCCTTCTCACTGCGTTGTAAGTTAATTGGCCTGTGTTGGGTGCTGTGGCGATATTGCCTGTGATGGTTGCCATTAGCAAGTTTTTTTTTTTGTTATTTTGGGCCGTTGCCTTGATTCACCATGCTCAAACTGCATGGCGGGTTACTGTGGCGACCATGAACTGTGTTTGGTGCGTTGTGAGTTTCCTCTTATTATTTTGTCCTGGTTTTAATCCTTGCAAACACTGATCAATAACTGTCACTTTACCTCAGCATCTGTAAGCAACTGATTATCATGACATGCTGCTTTTTTTTTTTCCTCTAAAACCTTCAATGCTCAGAGCTAAATTAGCCTGCTGTCCATCAAATATGGATATTATTAGACTTTTTTTTTTTTCCTCTTTTGGTTTCTGATTAGTTTCCTTTCTGTCTGTCATGATTATCATTCTTACACATCCCCTCTGTTTAGTTGGTTGGTGTGGTAGTTTTCGGTGAGTGCGGGGTTTTCGTTTGGTTGTAACTCAATTCCAAGTGACTTTGTGCCTGAACTTTGTTTGGTTTTTGTGAGACTGGAAATGTACTGAACGTTCCCCTGTCAATGGTTGGAAACATGGTGCTAATAGCCCCTTTCAGACTGAAGTTTCAAGCCGGGATATTTACACCTCTGAGACTTTTCAGCTTCAATCTGAACGTCCCAGAGGCATAACGATGGAAAATATGGGACCTACGTTATTTGTGCGACCTACACCGGGGTAATAACAAAGAAAATAGACCGTATGATAAGAAACACGGTTCTCACTTGAGTCCGACAGTAACCGAAGCATGTTAAGCAAAAACAACATGGAATCTGTAGAATCTCTACAGCGAGTAACAGCACGACGTGTTGAATTTCAACATCGCTTATTGCACACAGACTGCCGCTGCTCCGTCACACACCACTACCTCCCACTTTCGCTCCACAATGCCGGATTGCATCGTGAATTCACGGAGCTCGTTGCGACACTTTTGCGGAAACGCAGCATGAAAAGGGCTAAAGACTGTGTGTGTGTGTGTGTGTGTGTGTGTGTTTGTGTGTGTGTGAGGCCTGAGTGTGAAACAACAAGAAGGTGCGTGCATTTTTATATTCGTGTGAGTTGTTTTGTATCGACTAGATGTGAAAAAAATATTCATGTGTAAGTGAATATGTGTGTGTGTACGTGTGTGTGTGTGTGTGTGTGTTTTGTGCCAACTGAGACACTAACCTTACTTTAGAAGGTTTTGGGTAAAGCTGTTTGGTTCCTGTGACACGTGCTGCTGGCTGAGGAACGGCATTCCTCTGTAGGAATTCTGGGACTCCAAAAACAAAACGGTTATAACGGAAAAACAGTAGTATTTAGGAAAGTATTTAAATATTATATCCAAAAAGGCAGAGAACACATAGTGTGTCTCATGCACAGGGTATCTGCAGGTTTGAAAAGGTGAGAAATTGATAAAAAAAAACAAGGGCCTTAAAAAGTGTGATATTAAATGTTTTCTAATAATAATCAGATCTAGCTGTTCTGAAATAATATAATAAAATATAAAAAATGTTTTATATTAATTTCAACCTCTTTACTAACTGCACATTTAAGTTGAAATGACCCTGAAATATTTGATTTAGAGAGAATTAAATGGGTTTGTAAAGAGTCATAGTAGACCCATAAAAAGGAACAAATCTGTAAAAAAAAGTAAGAAAACAAATGTGGAAAGATAAAAAATAAATAAATAAAAGAATAAATAAGTAAATAAAAAATGTGACATAAAGACAAATAATATAAAAAAGTACACACAAAATGTGGAAATATAAAGTTAAATAAATGTACATATATAATTAGAGAAAATTGTGAAAATTAAAATGCTTATACTTTTGTATTTTTTTTATTTCTCTTTTTATTTCCACATTAATTTATCCTTTTATGTATTTCTCTTTATATTTTCCAATTCTTTATTTACTTATTATTTGTATTATTATCTACAAACTCAAACTCCACATTATATATTTATTTTCTCTTCTTTATATTTCCATATTATTTCCTTTTTCTTTTACAGCTTTATTCCTTTTTATGGCCCTCCTATGACTCCATAGGTTTAGACAAAGTTTGAGGGTTTCTAATGACTGTTTCTGACGTGGTTTTTAATGTAATCACTGTTTAAAAGGGGCAGCAGATTCACATTACCTGCTCCGATACACAATCGGTGTTAAATTTGAATAAACTAACATGACAAAAAGGTCTTAAAAAGCCGCAGACGGATCGTTCTGGTACCTGCAGATGCCCTGTTTGCAGCAACCTGCATCACAAATAAACTACCTGGTGGATGATTTGAATAATCTCACCTCCCTGAGAAACTGCAGTTTGGTGAACAACACGGCTCTGAATATCATTAGAATAAATGTAAAATAATCTCCAACTGTTTTCTAAAAAATTTTGGAGGTTACAGTTATCCCCACCAGAATTCCTACTGTGCATGTTCTGAATTAATTTGCCTGCCAAAAGAGATGACAAACTATTTTCTAAGAGCGTGCATACACTTGCAGCAGTGTGACTGTCACTATTTGAGTTGCATGGACACTAGTTGATTACTGAGACTCCCCTGAGGCGTCAGTGCAAGCAGTGTGTATTGCAGACACCACTCCTCTTCCAAAGTCTTGGAAAATTGATGTGTTTCATGTGTGTGATTTGCTTTAAAATGCTCTGTGCTCTTTTTCTGTCTCTCTTTCTTTCTCTCTCTCCATCTTCTTCACTTCCAGGAAAAAACCTAAGAGTTCAATCAAGAAAACCACTTGGGATGTCCCAGCCTTTTTTGGTTGTTTGACCAACCGTATAGCACAGGAGCAACACTTCACAAAAAGCAGTATCACGTGTATGCGCTTACAAAAACAACAAACAAACGGCAGTAAAATCAGCAACAAAATACATCTACAGAATCTGCATCCGCAATATCCGAAGTGCTCCAGATTTCCTATCATTCCACAGCTGGATTCATTTATATTATGTACATAATCTATTGTCGGCAACGAGATCTACATGTTAAGAAAAAGCATATCACTGATGTTATTCTTCTGAACAGGGTTCTACTGTATAGTGTGATTTGTGGTCTATGGCGTCAAAAGGAAGGCCAGTCTACACAGTTGGAGGCAAAAGAAAATACTATTCTGTATGATTACCATTGGTAATATTGTTATGTAGAGTTAGTTTTATTATTTATACGTAAATTAAAAACATGGGGTGATTAAACTGGAAGAGATTTGGATGTCCTCTCACTGTACATACCTTGGTTTTGAAAACGGGAGTTCGAGGACTTCACGCGTTAAGATTCTCTGCTGCCACTACTTTTCAAATTAACGAAGCGGAAGGAATGGCTGGGAATTTTTCTATCTTGATTTTTTACGTTTTAATTTATTTGGTAATCAATTTGATGGGGGAGGGGGAGATGTGACGATTTCTTTTTTAATTTAAGAAAAGGAAGAAGAAGAAGAAGAAAAAAAAAAGAGGATTCCTGTGGTCTTCAAGACAATGAACACACTTATTATTATAGAGTTTTTAATTACATAAATGTACCTATGGAAGTAAAAAAAAAAACATAATGTTTCTTTATTTATTCTCTACAATCGCTGTTTTAAAACATATGTCTTTAAAAGAAAATAAAGTACAATTTAGAAAAAAAAGATGTGTCTTAACAGCATTTCTTTTATGTATTTACTAAAAAAATATCTTAGCATGACAAATCAAAAATGGCTCTTCCTTTGTTTCACTTGTTTAAACAGTCTGAGGTGGGCTCAGATTTTGGGTGTTTGGTCATAAATGAGTTATCCAGGGGAGTTTGCTGCCCTCTATAGGCCCGAAGAAGAATTGAGGAAAAACATCTGGCCTGCAGTGTTTGTTGCATGTGAACATGTGGATCAAACTTAAAGACTTACAGGATGGAAGGTACAGAAACAATCAGTCCTTTTATTGTCCTTTGCTTGAATTAATTGTCATTGGAGTATAATTACAAGTCTGTACATAGTGTCCAGTATAGTTGCACACAATTATATTAATCACTGATAATTCCACCACAGCTTTTCTTTATTAATAACACTACATGCATGATAATCCAGGTCAGGTATGAAGAGGATGGAAAACACTGAGGTGTGTGTAACCACAGCTGGGGTGTGCAGAGACTTTTTGGGTTTGGTCTGATGGGTCCGAACACGCCTCGGCCTCCTGTGGCATGCCTGAGAGTATGAGGGGTGATTAATGCCACAAAAACACACAATCCTAAAAGAAAAACAGCTGCAAAACACTTTGAGGATCTTCTATTATATATAATGTTGGAAAGTATACATGAGCACTGCAGGGTAAAAAAAAAAAAAAGCATCCACTATCTGTAAGTAAAATGATCATAGGGCACTTTTTATATGTGGCCGCACAATAAAGACGCCCCATCTGAAAAGGGCCCTGAGGACAGTGAAATCTGATATAATTGAACCCTTGCTCAGCTTTGAGTCCTGGCTGCTGGGTAAAAAGTCATAAACTAGTCTGATAAGGAATAGCTCATAATATTTGTTCTGTGAATTGATTTTTATCATGTGCTGCACTTAACTACGGTCAATTCTGAGGTAACATTGACCTCAGGGGAATGTTTACTCAAAAGTCCTGATTGTTTTGAGTTTTTAAAACATATTTTTAAAACTTCCCTCTAGTCTCTCTGAAGTTTTATTACTGGGGAAATATCTGCATCTATAAGTCCGTGCTAACATTGTCACAGGAGGTCGTTTTGTCCTACTACTATACTATGCTGTTCCCTAAACTAATATAAAATAATTGTTTTTGGGGCTAATAATCCATTCACAGTATTGAAAACCACATTTACTTTGATCCTTGATTTTCAATTAGAACAGCCGAGATTATTATGGGATGGATTCAGATGTAGCAAATGATTCATTGTGTAAACTCTACTCCACCACAGTATAACTAAAACAGGTTTCAGTATTAGTAATGCCAAAGTCATAGCCTAATATAGCTTAAAAAATTGGTTTTGAAATACTAACTCCAGTCAACATTGCCTCTCTTAAGGTAGCATGTTATAGTTAGTTGGGAAAACAGACACAATATTTTTTCCCACTTGGCCAATGATATATAATAAAGTTAGCCTGAACCGTTATTTAGATATTTTACTTTTTTTTGCTGCATGTGTAACTTTTCTGATATTCTGAACGTGATAATCCAGCAGCTGTCCCAGTGTCACTGCAGATTCCTTGTGTCTGTTGACATTTGTGTCCTCTTTTGACCTCTTAAAAGTTCTTTACCCTGTTGGTAGTGCGTCCCAGCACACAGCAATGTAGGCCTTTATCTGGTGTTTAGCTAGGGGGAGGAATTTGAAAAGGAGGCACCTTCATTCAGTACAAAGTTATTGGAGAGGACTGTGTTCACCTTATGGTGGGGGCAGGGTTCAAATGCACGCTATCTATATAAGACATGAGACATGGTTGACATTAGCATGTTGGTTTAAGAATACTGTGCTTTCCAACACTCCTACACTAAGGTAAGGACCCACCAACTATGACTACACACTGACTGTATCTACAAAAAAGTATAGTAATCAATATACATAAAAGTGTGCATTAATTTTCTCTTATATATATTATTTGCAAAATATTAACACCAAACTACATGATATGCAATAGTGGAATGTAACTAGTACATTTACTAATTTACTGTACTTGAGTACAATTTGGAGGTACTTGTACTTAAGTTGAGAATTTCTTTTCACCATGGCATCTGACAAAACAGTATAATAGTAATAGTAATAATAACGAAACATTTTGAAAAAAAGTCACAAGTATCTCAATAAGTGCCCTATTAAGGTCTTTGATGCTGACTTTTGTACTTTTACTTTTGTTAATTTCGGTTGCAGGACTTTTACTTGTAGTGGAGTAGTTTCACAGTGTGATATTAGTGCTTTTACTGAAGTAAATGATCTGAATACTCCTGTCAGCCTCCCTCCTGCGGCACTAACCACCCCTCATACAGAGTGGAGGCTCACGTCACTTTAAATAGCCTGCTCCCGCCCGCCCCCCCGGTCCTCTCCTCACATACTACCATAATATCCACTCTATCCGTCCAATTCAACTGCCCGGCTACAACTGCAACAAACCGAGGCCCATTCAGATCACTTTAACCGGACAGAAAAGTTAAAAGCCAAACATTTTTGTCCTCGCTGAAACAGCTCAAAATCACGACTATAAGACAGAGTTTTTGGGAGCAAAGTGCGACACAGTTTTTTCTTTCCGAGAATGTGGCGAACCTGCGGTTAGAGAAGAAGAAGAAGAAAAAAAAGGCGGATGGCAGCTCATTGAACGATCAACAAGTTGTCTTTGATGGCGAGAACTACATGAAATCTCCCTCCACTACGACAGGAACAGAGGACGAGCAGCAGCTGCGGCACAGAGGAGACATTTTGGAACGAACGTTACATTACCTGCCCGCATACAGCGAAGTGAAGAGAGGTAAGTTACCGTTAGCTAGCTCCGTGATGGACGTGTCAGTTAGGACTGTAAAAGCCCCGGAGCGGGCTCATTTCACTGACTTCTCGGCGGGCACACACACACATTCAGCTGCTATTTTTAGACCGAAACGGGAGAGTCATCCTCCCGGGAGGATTTATGTGAAGTTTCCCGGAGTACACACATCAAACTTTGCTGACACGCTCTTAACTGGAGCCCTCTCGGTTTCAACCGTCAACCGCTCATCAAAGTTTAGCTAACAGGCCTTTGCTTGTCCTGATATCGGGGATGTTTGTTTAGGGACACCGCGATAACAGAAGGTCGTGGAAGCATTCAAGCCTAGCTAACAAAGCTCACCGGCAGCCCCTGGGTAAATACCTTATTTTTACAGTCTATGGTAAATACCGAAGTTGTTTCTGGCAGATAAACGGCCATTTATTGCCGTTTACGGTGCGGATTATGAATGCGTAAAAAAAGTTTTCTAACGTAAAGTGGAGATGTCGCTACGAAGAGTTGCCCCGGCTTTCTCTTATTACACATGTGATATAGAACAGGAAGCCTCTCTGTAAATGTTGTTTAGTCAGTTATGTGTTGGGGAAACTTATTCAAAGCTCCATCTCAGTGAATCTGCCTGTCTGTTCCGCTATGTCCGGGAGACTCCCCGCTTGCGCCATTCATCTGCACTCAGCCACTCCCTGCAAGAGTTTACGCAAACAACGTAGAGAGCTGTGTGACTGACACAAACTGCTCAACTCTAAACTATGACCACAAACCAACCCTGGAGTTGTGTATGTTACACAGTGGCCTCCAGCTCCACTTAAATCTGATGGAGGCAGACATTATTTTATACATTAGAAATGAGTCAGTTCTGTTGTTTTCTTTAGACAAGTCAGTCTTATCTATTAGCCTCCAAGGACTTTGCAGTCCATACACCATAAGACAGCCTCAGTCCTTCAAGGTTTTATTAGAGGAAAAAACCCTCATAAAATCCCCATTTAAAAGGAGGAGGAGAATTTTTACACACAGAGTTCACTTAACACACTGTGAGGAGTACTACTGTCCTGTTGTATAACGCCTCATGAAAATTAAGAAAATTCCTCTTGTAATTTTTGTGTTTATTTATTGTTTAGATTCATGTCCAACCCCTAATCCATTTGGCACATAAACCACCACACGTAGACCTGTGTAATAGTGCCTAATTATTGTCAGGAACGTGTATTGCAGACAAATTGTATAAAAGAAGTGAACATCTTGACACCACCCCCCGGTTTAACAACTATTGCTATGAAGTCTCAAGTTCAACATTTTTAGCAATCGCCATCCTTGCATTTTGGAGCCAGGAGTGACGATACATGGCCACGTACCACAGTCATAACAGACACCAAGTCACCAGCTAATGCTAGTGCGAGCTACCTAGGTTGGTCAGCAAAGAGAATATTGGTGATAGGGATATTAAATGAGATGCAAATCTTGATCGAACACTGAATAAGACTTTTTTTAGTGGACCAAAATGTTACAAATCGCTTCATGAACTGAAAATGCTCTGGGTCAAAATTGGCTTATATATTGCTAGATGAACGTCAGGCTGTATTGAATAAAACTTATCAGGAAAAGTTTTTATGGCGGTAATATCTTTTTAACATGAAGCCCATGTTGTGGAGTTAGTAGTCAGCCAGCATTAAGGAGGCTTGATGGGTCAGATGAAAGATGATGTTATGCTGCATTATGGGAAGTGTAGGTTCTGTTTTTGTTTGTTTTTTAGCTTGGTCCATACACGGGAATTCAGTTAAATAATATGAAGCATTTGGAGATTGAGATTGAAGAGTCACTTTGAGCTGGGAAGAGGACAGACTGCACATACCATAAATGGGCAATGATGCCATTCACACAGAGGTAGATCGATGTTTAACAGGGGGTGAAGAAGTTTATTTACAGACACCTGCTAATGTGAGAACGATTACACACGGGGGTGGACTGAAGCTACACAGACAGCGCATCACGTCGCTGAGATTTGAGGAGTGAAATGTGAATTATTATTATTAAATTAGGTGAAGATGAAGTCACTCTTCTTGGTGCCTGTCCAAGAACACCACTCCTGTTCCTGGACAGTAAACCATTGCTGCCAAAGTGGCACAGTGCACTTTGGTCTCTCTGAACACGACCATGAAGTTGGAAAATGTGCATGCAGTAGCTGGGTGACAACGGTGATTATGGTATATTAAATGATATGGCAGTGACAGAGGACAGATGGACGCTAAAACAATAAACCCATTAATACAGATTCACAAATGCAGCTAATACTGTGGTTTTGTTTCCAAGTGGAACAGCATAAATGGAGTGCAGAATTAGTTTGTTTTTAAATCCATTTGAGCTCAGAGAGGTCCAGGCTGAACTCTGATGCAACAGTCACCCTGACTTAGGTGTTTGATACACTGGATAAACTGCCAAGAAAGCTGTGCTAATAAAATGAAATGCATGTTTATTTAAGCTTGCAGTCATTGCACCTGCCACTGGTTACCTGTTCTTTAGCCAAATATTGATCTCCTACAGTCAGTCAACTCTTAAGGGCATCAATCAGCAGCAGGAGCAGAAACACGTCTGGCCGGTGATGCTATCACTTACCTGTCACATATAAATATCGAGGGAGACACACTGGGATATTTACTGCCAGGGAGGTTTTTCGTTTAGATCAGATCAAGTACTTTGCATGAGTACACATGAGAGCTTCTGTAGCCCCGAGGCTGGTTTCAAGTTCCCCCTGTTTGACAGAAAAACCATCCGTATGTTCACCCAAATCCCACAATTCACCAAGGACCGAATATAAAACTTAACACAATCACACAGATAGCCTTTTCTGGGTTCGATGCACAATGATGGACACTTAAAGATAAATTAAATGTGTTATTTCAGTGAGGCAGCTGGTTCACTAACCCTCACAAACTGATTAACTTGAACAGGATAAGTTGATCTTTCACTGTGTTGTCTCAAGGTGAGGAGATGCTGTCACAGTTAAACTCCTCTGCCAACAAAGCCTGCGCGAGTTACTGTGCCTTCATAGTGAGCTTATAGGGGGTTAAAGTCCACACAAACACACACACACACTCACACACACACACATAGTCCTATGTGTGACAACCTGAATGTCCCTCTTAAATGATTTGCTTCAGAAAGGCACCCATACTTTGACTGCAGAAACAAGGTGCAGGCGTAATAAGACTTGATCTGATGATCAGGCTAAAGTCAGCTATGATATGATGTCTCAAAAGTCCACAGGTGACTTTGTGTTTTATGGGGAGTAGCCAGTGATTATAACGACACTAAAGTCATCTCAAGCTGTTTGACTGTTTCTTCACTCTAATAACAGAGCAGGTAAACTGTCCGCGAGGCTGTAATTAGGCACGGCAGTACTTTGAACTAAATAATAATGTTTGTTAATTACCTGCAAACTACAAATTCAGCTGAGGCTAATGGCAGTGTCATTAACTTTGCAGGTATTTTGTTATAAACCAAAGTAAGGCGATTACTGATTCTTGGTGGGAAGTTTAAGTAAACATTTGAATTTACTGTATCTTCCTGGGACCTTGACTATATGAAGCTAATTTCATGGCAATCCATCCAGTAGTTGTCACGATGTTACCCTCAGAGGATCCATATCCATAGGAT
>CAFUXE010001644.1:4917-23810 GCA_903364295.1 Serranus cabrilla | reverse complement strand
TAGCGTGTCTGTTCCAAATGGGCTGATTACTCGGCTGCTCGTGCAAACAACTTTACATTGTGCTTGCTTGGTTCCTTAACAATACATATGCACATAGCAATGCTAGTGTATCCGCATCACTTGCTTAGAGCAAAAAGGCCTAAAGGTGAAAAAGTCTCATCAGTTATCATCAACTTCTGTGTAAAACCAGGGTTAACATCTAATGTTTACCGAAAGCTTCTTTTCATTTCCTTTCTGATCTTAAAGATACTCGGTGCAGCCAACCACAGGGCTTCTGAGCAGACCATATATATCCTGTTATTGTCTTGTAGCTGTTAGAGGAAGTAAATCATAAGGCTTTCATGGCCCTTTGTATAACATCAGGTTGGTTTAAACCATATCAAGGAATTTATTGGAGGTAGGTATTTTTATTGTGCTGTACCTTGGGCACTCCGAGGTGAATACCCCAACAGACACCACATTAAAACCCACATACATGTAGTAGTATGTAGTAGTATGCATTAGGGACTTGAGACTAAATGTTCTATGCAAACATAGTTTTTATTTGGCGAACATGTTCATCTAATTTTAAACATCGCTGATACCCGAAATAATCTGTCTCTAACTTTGAGATGCTATTGATTGACAATACACCAGACATCTTAGCAAGAAGAGTGACTCCCTTTGTTTTTCTTTGACAGTGGAAGATGTTTTAGACGATGTCCCAGACTGTCCTCACAAGTCCTTCATGAAGCAGTACCTGAAGGATTGGCCCTACCCACATTTAACGCAGTACAGGGCCGGACAGAACCTCAACATTGAATTAAATGGAGCCCAGCAGAGGTGTGAGGTGCAGCTGGTCGACAGCAGCCTGATTCAGGTCGTTTTTCAGGTCAGTATCATTTAATACTGCTGTTGTTTCAGGAATTGGTGTTGTTTTGGTTTAAGTATCTGTGGTAAAATGTAGTTGTTTTTTTTGTCACTCAGGAAAATCAACAAAAGGAGTGGATCCATCGAGGCTCAATGCGACTCGAACACATGGCTAGATTTTGGGAAATGAAAGGAGCAGAACAGGACGATTCTGACTGAACGGCCACAGACGCGGGATGAAGTGAAATGTGAAATACTCGCTAATACTCACCAATATCACTCTGAAGTGACGTGCCATTGGATGGAAAGCATCACCTGAACCATTTCAGCCCATAATATTATGAGATGAGCACAGGTTAAAGACTTTAACTCAATATGTAGTTACTTGGTGGATTATTGCGGCTTCAGCTAAAGTTGTGGACCGTTAAAACACAGTGAAGAAGAAGGATACTGAGAGAGGGCGCAGACCTCACTTTAATGGCTCATACTTCATCCTTCTACTAAGTTTCATGAAACTTGGGCCGGCACCTTTTCTGTAATCCTGCTGAAAAACAAACTGAAAACATAACCTCCTTTATCGTAGTGACGGTGGTCATTTTTTCAGTTTGTCCAGAAATATGAATTTACCTTTAAGCAGCTTTTAGCAGCATAATTAAATGGCTGTTCAGACAAGCAGCTGTGCATATATTTTATATATTCATTTCTATATTATTTAATTTAAAACATTTTTTACAGGAAGACAGACCAAGTCCAGATTGACAAATGTAAATGCTGGATTTAATGCAGACTTTCTGTGACTTAAATACTTGAGGTGATTTTAATTGGAACCTTTTAAAAGTGTGGAGGATGTTGAGTTGAGGTTTTACCCCAATATCTTTCAGTTGTATGATTTTATTTTATGCTGTCCTATAATTTAAGGTATAATTACATTACTTATATTTGGCCGACGCTTTTATCCACAGCAGCTTACAATAGGTGCATTCAACCATATCTGTGTACATGCAAGTGCGTAAACATCCAAGTGCTGAACTGCTTCAAATTCTACATTTAGAGACATTTAAAGAAAGATTTTTTTTTGTTCAAGGTGCAATCTAAACACATGTTTAGAAAGTTAACATTAGTTTGTTTAACTGTATTTGTTTTTGATCTTGTAAATTGTTGAAATCTGGGAACAAATTTTTCTTTTATCTATTTTTATTTAACTGCAGTTGAGTCAACAGCATTCCCATTCTTACCCACATTCTATCAAACATAAATTATTTCCCTTCATTATATTTTGTCACTTTTGTTTCATCTTGTAAATATACCTAAAAATGTTTGACATTGAAAATAATTTGCAAGTGCCGTCAGCCTCATTTTCAGAAATGTATAAAAGAAAATCTAATTTCTCAACCGTGTTTAACTTTGTCTTTTTTCCGCTGTGAGACTAACATGTCTCAGACTTAACTTATTGTACATTACTTTGTAACTTTGTAATGTTAAAGTCTCAACTAACCCACACTCAGATGAAAAATGGATTGTTTTGTGCAGTAAATATAACTTGTTACATATTTAACCTTTGTTCTCTGTATTGAAACTACACCAACCTATTTGTTGCATCTATTCCATATTCATGAGAAAGACATAGAACAGTTGTAATAATACACAATATACACTTTTAATGAAAGTTCCATCAAATGAGTATAAAATAGAAATGAGTATAAAAGATTAACATTAAAAAGAAAAAAGTTTGGCTTTACAGAATAGGAAGGAAAAGTCCAACTTTATACACACAGTAGTATTACTACTTCCACGACTGGTAAACCATAAAATTTAACTATGTTTGTGCATTTTCTTTTGAGTAGAGTTTTGCATAGTGCTTTTTTAACTGCACAGTCAAAAAGACAGGTCATATTCAGGGGAGTACAGTGCACAACATTAAAATAAAAGGAAGAACAATAAAACAATAGATTACAAAATAAATAAAAACAATAAAAACAAATTAATTTACAACTAAATTAATTCAACACCTACTTTCATTTATTTAAGACTTTAAATATTTTGAAGAATTACAGACATTTGGCTGTTATTCTTTCAATAAATGGTAAAGTTGATTCAGCTCTAACAGTGGCACGGACTTGTTGGTCGTCTGTACGGACACAGGGGGCAGCAGTGAGCTGACGGCTGTGCGCAGCAACCGCAGCAGTCTGAAACGAAGAAGACGCTGCACTTTGCTCTAAAAAGTTTCTAAAAGCAGTTTGGACATGCTCCAGAAAGGTAAGGTTTGTAACTGCTTAAAAGTAGTGAAACTTAATACGAAACTTCTCTCCGATGAGTTTGTCAAAGTTGTCTTTATCCCCCGTCCACCCCACTGATAAAGAACAACTTAAAGCCGTTACCTTGGCAGCAGGCGGCGGGTAACGACACAGCTGCTAGCTAGCATCACACGCTCACCAGCTAAAATAACAAAACTTTGATGCTTTTGTGTGATGAAAAGTTGAGTTAAATCTGTAATCTGGTGGTTGTTATATCCCGTCAACTCGTAGATATGATCTAATGCAGTTAAGACACTTAAATGTTTGGACAAACATAATTCTGCAGTACTTTTTTTTTTATCAGAGTTTGATATCAGAAAATGCCCATCTGAAGAAAGTAAATACCCGTAATCACGTCAAATCAGAATTTAAAAGAGCGTGATTATGAAGAAATAACATTTTTTAAGCCAGTCAATTTAACAGTTTCAGGGAAAAACGTATAGAAACTGTATTTTTGGGGTAATACAGTTATTTTAAAGGATACAAATCTTAACGTATGTATATCACCATGGGAACCACATTCTAACGTTATCATGGTGATATTAGCTGTTAGAATGAATGATAAGCTTTGTCTCTGTAGAATTAATATTTTAATTTTAACAGCAAAATGTCCTTTTGTTATTAGCACATGAGTCATACCTTGTGTGTTGCAGTGATAATGGAGCGGGATGAGATAGAGATGAGCAAAGAGGAGCTCCAAACGTGGATCAGAGAGAAGGTAAAGAAGAATATGCTGATCTCCTCTGATGTGCTCAAGACATACAAGTTGCTGCAAGCTGTGCTGGAAAAGAGGGAGAAACAGGCCGCACAAATCCTGAAGCTCTGCGAGTGAGTGTTATATCAACTCTATGCTATTGTCGCCACCTCTTGTTGAAGCCGTTTGGGCGTTAATTGTTTACCAATGTGTGCTACTTCTTCTGTTGATTTTCATATGTTGTTTATTGTTTGCTCCAGTATAGACAGCTAGATATAGCAAACTGAAAGGAAATAACGTCTGATAAGAAAATAGCAATAGCCTGCAATACTGCAATACTCAATACATTTATCAGTTTCACAGAATCAGAAACAGTTAATTAATGAGATGAACAATGTACAACAAAGTGAAGTCTTATCCATAAACTATGCAAGAATAGTTAACTAGTTTCTTTAGCCTTCCCAACTCAGCCGCTTATAGCTGCCATTTTTGGTGTCAGTATATTAATAACGTATCCCAAATGAAAGTAATACAATATAAACCCATATTGATATTTTGTTCATCCCTAGTCCTTTCTGTGTACAGTTGTCTTCCTGAAATGTTTCTCTGTGGTCTTTATTCATGTTGTCTCATGTGTGTTTCAGGTCTGTGTCAGCATGTGAAGCGATAGTAGAGAAACAATACTCTTTGCTGGGGTTGAACTACAGAGACACAGATGATGATGATGATGATGATGACAATATACCCGGCTGTGGTAAGATGCAAATCAAGTGTTGATGGAAAAAAATGAATTTGCTGATTGCTCAGTCGTTTTCAGCCACACAAACTGCCTTGTATATGTTTGTCCTGTGTCTGTTTCTGTTGTAGGATCTCCAATCTCTATTAATAGCCCTACTCCTCAGTTATCGAAGCCACTGGACAGTGAGAACCTCCGTAGAGCCAAATACAAAGACATCTGTCTTAAAAGAAAACCGGTGGTGGTCTTGCGTAGACTTTCTAAATCTGATATCAGTTTTTTCCAATCTCGGACATCAAAGGATCTCTACAGCGACATCGACTCCTTCAGCGGTTCGGAAGTGCAGTGGGATCCAGAATGCGACTCGAGTTATTCTGATTATTCTATCTCAAGCAGTAACGCTGGGCCAAACAAGAGGAGAAGAATAGATCATAACAATAAAACACCAGCGAAGAGTCAAGTGACTCCCCAAGCTAACATAGATTCAGATGCTGAGAGCGAGGGGACAAAAACATCAACACCGCAAGCAAGTGCCAACACTGATGCTAAGAGCAACGTACTGAGAACTTCGAGTCCCAAAGGAGGTGCTAATACTGATGCTCAGAGCAATGCAACAAAGACATTAACACCTCAAGCTATTACCAATGCTAATGCTAAGAGCCCGAAAGGAGGTGCCAATACTGATGCTAAAGGCACTGCAACAAAGACATCAACACCCCAAGCTAGCACCAACACCAACGCTAAGAACGACGTACTGAAGACTCCCACTGCTGATGCTAACAGCAATCTGACACAGACATCCACAGCCCAAACTGGTGCCAATTCTGGTGCTCAGAGCAATGCAACAAATAATTCAACACCCCAAACAAGTTCCAGTACTAATGGTCAGAGCAATGCACCGAAGACATCAACACCCCAAACAAGTTCCTGTACTAATGCATCAACATCGTCAATAAGACCCAACGGTAAGGGCCACAAAAACACAAACACCCGTTTCTGTTACTGTTTCTGTCCTCTGTCTCTCTCTGTTAAGATACAAGTCACTGCTTTTATATTCCTCAAAACACGAGAAATATATGAGTTATTATCAACATAGACTTAAGTTTTTGTTTTTCAGCTGATGCAAAGCGTTGGTGGAGATAATCAGTTGTTAAAGTTTAATTTTATTTTTCTGCTGATTTGAAAAAGAATAATGTGTGGGAATATTTTTAACAATGACCAGAAAGTTTTCAGTTCAAACTAATTCGATCAATTGCAAATAACAGAATAAAAAAAAACACACTGTGTCACTTTGTTTGGCTTTGCAATTTTGGAAAATGCTGAAGTTGTGTTTTCTAGGTTATGAATAGGATTTGTTTTACTTTTTTGATTTTCAGCAGAATCTGTTATTGTTTTATTTATATTTGACATCCTTTATCTGTGTTAACCCGGAACAAATTGCTGGATTGCAAGCATTAAATAATCATGATAAAACATACAATTAAACAGTTGGTAAAATACACAAATATCAATATACTTTGATTGCTGTGGCTGTGAAGTAAAGTAAGAAATTAGATGTGATGAAAAACGCTTTGTGAGTGCAAATTCTGGGATTAGGTGCCTTAAAAGTGCTTGAAAAGTACTTGGTGGGTATTTAGATATCAGTTATTAGACACATTTACCTCCAGTTCATTAGTTTAGATATAAAAACATTGTGTTTCTTTTCCACTAACAGGAGTATTGCTATGGTTTAACAAAAACAAACCTGCCAAGACCCCACCAACTGTGCAAAAAACAGAAATCGAGGTGAACATGAATGTCCTGGCAAGAAGGAGGCCCATGAGCTGGCAGCAGGGTAAAATCACGGAAATAGTTACAAAAGGTAAGAAGACGAACATTTGCTCAGCTCGTATAACAATGCAGCATAATTAATCTCCAACTTCACAGGTATTAGTCGGTGTCTGTCAGTTGTCTGTGGGTTGTCTTTGACCGTTCTCACCATCCTTCACCTTTTTCCCTCTCTGATTTTTTTCTGGGCCTCCCACTTCTGGCCTTCACAGATCTGACGTTGTTCAAAGCATGTTTTGCTTATCAGATGTGTTTGTGTTTTTGTAGAAGATGGTCGGGTGAAATACAAGGTCATTTTTGAGGATAAGGGGAAGAGCCTGGTCCGTGCTCACCACATCGCATATGAGTACAGGCCAAAGCTGGAACAGCTGTTTGTCGGGGCTCGTGTGGTGGTCCAGCCTGATCCTGCCAAGTCCAAGTTCTACCCGGGCATCCTGGGAGAACTCCCCAGCAGAAAGAACCGCATGAGGTAAATGTGATGTATAACTTTTTGAGATGAAGCCAGATTAAATTGTGAATAAAGTTTTCTTGATAAAATGCAGGTGTATGTCAGCCCAAGTATGCTTGGTTGAAATTTTTTTTTTTTGTAATTTTCCAGGTTCCTGGTCTTTATGGATGATCGCAGCCCGGTATATGTTGGCTTACTTCTTCTTAACCTGGTGTGCAAACCATGTAAGTGTTGTTTTTATCATTCTCAAACACTAGTACCATTTAAAAGATTAATTAAAGACACAAGATCATCTAGTCTAAAAGTTCAAAAGATTTTGATAGAAGAAGTTTGATAGCTGCTTGTTGTGCTCTGCTCCGGTCTAGAAAAATATGGACTCAATGTAAAGTGCTTTGGGTTTCTTGAAAGGCGCGAAAGAAATCTAAGCCATTATCATTAGTTCTGTGGACAAATGACTCTGCAGTAGTCACTTCTATTCGTCTGCGTTAAACTGCCAGTAAGCAAAGTGACTTCTTTCCCCTTTGACAGTGCAGGACCCTTTGGATGATATTCCAGATGGACACCACAAAGATTTCCTGAGGAAGTATCTGAACGTCTGGCCCTACCCGCCCCAGACCCAGTACAGGGTCGGACAGTCACTTAAAGCAGAAATTAACGGAGTCCTGCAGAGGTGTGAGGTGGAGGCTGTGGACAGCAGCTTGATACATGTCGTTGCGGTGAGTTATCATTGTATGTCCAACTTTTCTTGGTGTTCTTTCACTGTCATAATTCCGATTCTGAGACCTATATCGGTTTGCGTGTCATCAATCTTAGGCGGATAAACACAAGGAGTGGATCTACCGAAGCTCCACGTGCTTGGGACAGATGAGCTCTGTGAAGGGGCTTTTGGAGGTGAAAACGAAGGAGGGGAAGAAAGGAGAGAAGAAAGAAGAGAAGAAGCAGAAGTAAAACGCTAAAAGGGTAAGTTAAAATGTAAGTTAGTTAAAATTCTTGTTATTCATCATTTCTAATTGATCTCTTCTGTATTTCCCTGTCTTGTAAACTTCAGCATCATCAAAATCAGCACAATGTGGGACCACGAGAGAGAGCTGAATTCTGCATTAAAAGACGTTACCTTTTTCATTTATTGCCTCTGGAGCAAATCCCTTCAGACCACTGTGGAGCATTTTGGTGTGTTGAAGCACAGCCATTATTAAATTTATGGATGCATTATTCGTTTAAAAGTATTTGTATTTTTGTATTCTTAAATAAAAAGTCTTATTTTCTTACGACTTTCTGATCTTATTTTGAACTTTAAAATCAGCATCTACTCTCAAACTAGATTAACATAACTGCAAACTATGGAAAACAACAAGACTACTATTACAATTTGTGACATTTCTTCATTTATTTGTTGACATGCCATGGTACATCCTATTAAACAATAAACAGTTGATTTTCCTGTTTTCTGATTATGATAGTTTGCAACCGTTGCTTTTTTTTTTTAGGTAAAAAAGCATGCTGCCACCATCTAATTTACCAGAGGTGTTGTTGCACCCGTTAGTGGTGCTCTAGAAATTTGTCAGACTAAAATAAATATGCTACTTATATATTTTTATTGGGTGGGACATAAGAAGAAGAGCAAAACCATGAAAGCATATTTAGGCTACATAAGATAAACAAAATAGATGAAAAGTTGGACAGTTTGAAAATTAAATTAATTGGCTTGTCAAAAATAATTAAATCACATGTTAAAAAAGTCAAGATTATTATGAAAAAATATGAGAAATCAATTAAATAGGCAGTCAAACAAAAATATGTGGTAGCTGGCTGACTTAATTAAACATGATGACTTAGTTATAAAAACCAAAACAAATGAGTCTGGATACATTTTCTTTGAATAAACATACAAAGACAAATTAAGTAGATGAGGAGATAAAGAAATACATCAGAATAAATATGTAGCAAGTACGGGCTAGATGCAGCAAATTTAGATAATACAGTATACGTGTCCAATTCCAATTCATTGTATTGGTGACAATAACATTTCCACTAGGAAAAAGTAATAATAATAGTAACAAATTAAAATTAAAGCAATTAAATATAATTTTCCCTGGAGTGAAATTGGGCTTAGCTCCACTCACTCCAACAAAAATAGAAATAAATTAAAAGCAAAATATACAAACTTACGAAAATATACAGACTTAAAATAAACACCATTATTGAACAAGTAAGCTGGTGACAGGTTGTAATAAATGCATTGTGTGATAAATCAAAACTTGGCAAACGTGTAATTTAGGTGGTAAAACAATGTGCTTTAGTGTTGCAGCTGCAGCAGAGTATTGCACTCCAGTCGCCTCTGTGGTGGTTGATGTAGGACTGAATTAGACTCTCGGCGCAGGGAGGCGTTAGAACCGCCAGTCTGATCCAGAATTAGCTGTACAGCGAAGGCAGGAAAAAAGCTGGCTGCTTGCTAGCATCGGAGCCTTAGACGTCGGGGCAAGCTAGGGGATAAAAGAGAAAACTGGAACGCCATCACGGATTTCTTGTGGGATAAACGCACAGGCCTCGCTGCTAAAACGGTAAAAACCACAATCGAGCCGTTAAGTAAGCCACATTTCGACCAAACGGTTAGTTCGGCGGCTAGCGAAAGTGTCTGTTTTGCTAGCTTGACGAACGTAGCTAAGCTAAGATGGCGGTCAAAGTATTTACATTAGCTAATGTTGCTAGCAGGGCATGCTAACAGCCAGTACGTTGCTCGTTGATCAGTTTGTTGGCGTTAGCTAGTTCGAGTTTAAAGCAATTTTGGCTTTTAACATGTTGGTATTTGAAAAAAAGGAACAATAACGAGCGATGATACTTAATGTCTTAGTGCTGACTGAATTCAACAGCGTTAACGACATTGTCACTAGCGTCGTCTTACATGGTAGGAAACAAGCTTTAATGTTAGCGTCCCAAGAAGTGGGAATGCTGTTATGTTATAAAATTAACGTTAGCCTAGTTTAAGTTTAACTGCTAATGGCACAACGGTATCAATAGTCGCATTGTGATAACGCTAACGTTTATTGTTTACAACGCTGTATTTACACCAACCAGCGGTGGGCTGCAAATAGTTAATTATGATAATGCAACAGGGTTATTACAATTCATCCCCGCATGTTATCACTATTTTCAGGCCTACTTCCAACAGTTTTCTGGCCACCTGCAGCTATTTTTGCACGTATGTAAGGGCTGCATGCTTCGTTTAGGTGCTCATAGAAGTTACGAGTGTTGAACTGTGTGATGCTGTGGTTCGATATATTCAAATGTAAAGTTTAGTTAGGCCCCTGATACAGAAAACACACTAGTTTTAACTGTTAAAACACTGTCCTGCATCACTGCATGCTGTATCTGGATGCTTGTTATCGTTGGAGTGAGCTGACACTGTTTGTTTCTGTGGTTAGCTGTATTCAAATGTAGGCGTCTTACACAACCACCTTTTTTAAAAGCAAATTAGTTTACCCCTAAGATGTTGTGAATCAACCTGTTCAATCAGATTTTAAGGGGCCAGTTGTTTTTTCCTCAAGTGCAGCTATATTAAAGATAATAGCTGTGCATACAACATGCCGCCAAAAGGTGGCTGTTTTGGGCTGCTAATGTTGTTAGTTTTGGATCATATTTGTTTCATTTTTGTCTCTCCTACTGACTCCCACAGCTCACTAAGAGTCAGACATGGACAGCTGTCTCACTGAATATTTTTGGCCAGAAGAAAAGTGTGAACACGACTAGGGATCTCCTACAATTCTCACCTGTAGTTTTTAATTCAGAACAAGTATTCCATTGTCTTTTAAATGCATTTCCTCTTTTAAATCTTAATAATGCTTAATTTGTCCTTCTAATACCTACTAGATGCCTCACAATAGACGCTACTCGTCTTCGGACCGAGACAGTCGAAACAGCTACCAAGACCGTTACAGAGAACGAGACAGAGACAGAGACAGAGACAGAGGGCGAAGACACCGGCACAGAAGATCGCCTTCGTACTCCTCCAGCAGTGACAGAGACAGAGATCGAGACAGAGACAGAAGAGGGCGGGGACACAGACAGGAAGGAAGCTTTGTACGCTCAAGGAGGTATGTCTGTGTACAGTGAATTTTCTGGTTTGTTAGGCTACTACCACTCATGCCATTTCTGAAGATCTTTGGGTGTTTGCTTGGTTCTCAGTCTTTATATTTCACCATATGCTTCTGTGCTTTGATTCAGTCGTAGCTATGACAATCGCTCCACGGAGCACCGAGCATTTGATCGAAGATACTGCGAGGGATATAGACGCTTGGATCAGAGCCGAGATCAGGACCGGGACAGAGACAGGGAGCCACATGGAGCAGCTGAAACTTACTACCCACGCGACTTCTCCCCTAACATGTACGACTACCGGCGCGGGCGAGAGAGGGAGCGCGAGCGGGATGAGTCGTACCGGCGGAAAGGCAGCAGGCGTAAGCACAAACGAAGGCGGCGTAGAACCAGGTCCTATAGCCCATCCTCCTCGGTGAGTACAGCCAGTCCTGAGATTGTGTTTTAACTCTCCTCATCCTCTTTCTTCCATCTCTGTCTCCTCCACTCAGCT
Organism: Serranus cabrilla; assembly: GCA_903364295.1. Lineage (NCBI taxonomy): Eukaryota > Metazoa > Chordata > Actinopteri > Perciformes > Serranidae > Serranus > Serranus cabrilla. The sequence goes on along the minus strand of CAFUXE010001644.1, from coordinate 12,377 downwards.
CTTTCTGTCTCTGTCTTTCTCTAACCATTTATTCCCCACAGCCCCTGGAATTGGTAAGTAGTACAATCTTTATGATTTGTTTTTGTTCTTTCAGAGGGGTTTTGCTTAATTTTTTTTGTTTGGGTGGGTTTGTTTTGTTTATATTGTCATTTATTTTTGGCAGAGCATTTTCATTTTTATGCAAATACTAGTAGTTCATAAATGATCAGCCACTAATTCTTGATGCTCTTCAGAAACACACCCATCACAGCACTCTTAACTTTTCCTTTTGAAAGTCCAGTTACACATGGTCACTTAATTCTGTTTCTGTGGCCCTGCTTTTCGTAAAACTTTATGTTGTATTTATGTCAGGTCTTTTGCCTAAATGTCTGTGGTAACAGTTGGTTGGCCACTTGTGAACTTTAGTGCAGATAGGCTGAAAAAAGTGAAAATGTTCTACCAAACACTGTGCAAAACTTGGATATAAAGAGAATGCAGATTTGTTAGAATTTCTGTGGGTTGTTTTCACACCTGTATTGGGTATTTTAAACTAAAGAGAGTATGGGGTTGAATTTGATTTAATATAAATGTTGGGGTTATCTTTAAATTTTTCCTGCTTGATTACATATGGTCCTCTCATTTTATTTTTCTTCTTTAATTTGAAAAGTCAACCAGATAAGTTTTGAATTAGTTATGTTACAGTTTTTAATAGTTTTTTTGCGTTGATGAATGGATATGCAAGTCGCTTCCTTGTTTGTAAGCAGCTGTGGTTTAAAGGTAGAGGGGGGAGAGGAGCAGAGGACAGCATGTAATATTTGACTTGTTCCCTTGCACTATATCCCTATCGTTATATATTTCCTTCACGTGGTGTCATGCGTGAATCGCCCCATGACCACCAAACCCACCTACAACCACAACTACCACCAACACCACCCTCCTCTTCCCTCCTCGTCCACCTGTGCGGCCTGACGCCATGGCTGCGGCTGCCCCTGAAAACCCCCTGTTCCCTCCGGTCGTGTCGTGACCTGCTGATGGCGGTTTGGGTGTGAAAACAGCGGAGCGACAGCCGGACGAGGGCACTGAGTGTGAGGGACGACGAGGAAGGGCACCTGATCTGTCGGAGTGGGGACGTCCTGCAAGAGAGATGTACTCACTGCCACTACTCTATCGTAACCCTTCTCCATATGAGTATTAAGCATAGAGCATTTAAATGACATGGGAGTGCCTGATGATGATGATGCCTTGCTAGAATGCTCTTCGCTCTAGCTGAAATAGCAGGGTGGATTGCAAGAATGTTGTCGATTTTGAGAGGGACTTTAGATACCTTCTCCTTTTTTGTTCTAGGATTTTAAGCTGTGGAGCATTTTCTATGTTTCACAGGTTTCCTAAACGTAGTATCCCATTTGCAGCTGTTTGTCTTTGTTGCGTTTCAGATTATAACTCTGTTACAGTTCTAAATCTGTAACTTAAGATATCGATTTGCCATTCTAAGGGTTTCAGGGATTTTCTTTTCTTTTCTTAGTAGACATCTAACATGCACATTACTGATTTTCATAGACAAACCAGTACACATTTAGACAGTAGATCATGCAGTGCTTTGTAGAAATACTAATCATTTTTCCATTTTACACAATACCCCCGTGTCCTTTTGGACAAAGACAGCCACATCTTGAAAGGATGTGCCCTTATTAACGATGGCTGCAAATTGGTCATCAAAGGAAGGAAGTGTTTTACATTTGCTCCCTTGTTCTCGCCACATGTATCGTAGTGCTATGAAGTCGATTTTCGTAGATTACCTCGACGTGTTTCGAGCCTGCCAGATTGAATAGGCGGCCAGTTGAAAAAGGGGATGGGCGCTAGAATTGTTTCGCCTGTCAACACTTTTGCATTATGTGTTCCTGCTTAAGTCCACATGTCTAATGCTCCTGTTCTTTCTTTCCCCGCCCTCCCTCTCTCTTCCTTTTCTGTCTGTGTTGTGTTGCAGATGAGATTGTCAGCACTTTGGGGGAAGGCACCTTCGGGAGGGTGATGCAGTGCATTGACCATCGCAGGTATGTATTGGCTCACACTGAAGAGCTGACACCTGCTCACTGCATTTCACTTATAGAAACAAGTTTGTTTGTGCCGTGCCTGCCAGGGGCTGACTTGAGCCAAAAGAGTATCAGGATAAGAGTAGTTCACCGCCACCTTCAGTATTGATTACTACTGTGTTACTAGTGGCTGTTTTAAATTAAAAACACGATTCATCACATTGTCCACAGCTTTAAACGTTCAGTTTTTTCTGCTGACTTTGTTGATGACATAATGCAGTTTAATTTAACTCTGCTGTATCTTAGCCTCATGTTATTTTATACCCTCTTCCTGTTGGATTCACAAAACTCCTGGAACCCTTCAGCTATTGGTCTGACAAAGATTTAGCATGTGAGGCCAACAAACAGTGTTTTAGGGGTTCCTTGTTGCCAGCAGATATCAGGATGATAGATATTCACATTGTTCATGTCTACTCACTCACTGAAGCTGCTTTAATACATTTTGCAATATGCATATTTCCCATCCTATAACTAATCATTTATATCCAGACTTTGCTGCCATAGTCATAAGTAAGTGTTGTGGTTTGACTGTAAAGTTAAAGCATGTCACTTCAGCGTCTGCATTTCAGTTCAGCCTTTTCCTGCGGCACCTTCACCCCAAAGTTGAGATGTTTACACACAAATGTAATGCATGTTTTGTGTTATATTTCCTCTGACTTTGGCTTCTTCTGTTTTACAGGGGAGGAGCCCATGTTGCTCTGAAAATTATCAAAAATGTGGAGAAGTACAAGGAAGCAGCTCGCCTGGAGATAAATGTACTAGAGAAGATCAATGAAAAGGATCCTGATAACAAATTGTGAGTTCTGACTGAGTATTGTCAAGTAAATGTATTTAATTAAGCCTCACCCTTTTCCTTTAAAGCTTTCGACATTAAGAAATGTTGTGCTTGCTTTGACTCTACAGAAATGTTTGATTTAGCTGAAGCTCAATGATCCCCAACATCCCTGTCTCACCTCCTGTTTATCTTGCAGCCTGTGTGTACAGATGTACGACTGGTTCGACTACCACGGCCACATGTGTCTCTCCTTCGAGCTGCTCGCTCTCAGCACCTTCGACTTTCTAAAGGAAAACAACTACCTGCCCTATTCGATTGGTCAGGTCAGACACATGGCCTACCAGCTCTGTCTCGCTGTGAAGTGTAAGTTTTATCTGTGTGTGTCCTGTATTTACCTTTAGTACAAAACAATTATATCAATCTGATCATATTGTTAATGATAAAAGCAGCCAGTTGAGCCTGTTAAGACACTTGAACCTGCATGCTCTTTTAATAAAGGTTTTGTCTTCCTGCCAAGTGTATTTTCTCAACAAACACACCCTCACTCAGTGATGCGTCCTCTTTGTTGCCTACAAGCTGAGTGGCTTGACTTACTGTTGTTTGTGATAGACAGCCTGTAGCCACATGAGGGCAATCTAGCACCAACAGAAAGGCAGACGAGTGTCTCTGTTAACTGACTAAGCTTCTCTGGACTTTTTAGTTTCCCAGTTTACAGTCTCAGATGTCAGTATCTGTATCTGTCAGAAGGGTATTATTTGGATTTTTACTATTTAGGGTTTTTTTCTCACTGTTTTTATTCATTACATATTATAATCCTCATCTTAGTATGTTTTCTCATCTAATCTGAAATTAATTAAGATCAGCAGAATGCATGACAACAAGATGGATTATGTAAAGTAGCCACTAAATCATTTGCTGGCAAGAGTAAATACTACATAACCAATTTACTCATGTTATTTCTCCACAGTTCTCCATGACAATAAGCTGACACACACAGACCTGAAGCCTGAGAACATCCTATTCGTCAACTCAGACTTCACAATGTCCTTCAATGTAGAGAAGGTAAGATCATTTTATATTAAAAAAATGTGAAAAACATGTCTCTTTTTATAGACTTGAAAAGCACTTTTTGTTCAAAAACTGAAAAGCCAGTAATACTTTTTCTTGATCTTTTGTTGAAATGGTGCCAATAAAAACTGCATAGGGTTTTCATGAATATAATTTACCCACAGCTGCATTTTGAAAAGACTGCTGTGCTAACATTTTTCATAAATCAGCACAAGTACTGATCAATTTGCGTAATAATTTGTGTTAACTTCCATCAAGACTGAATAAAAAGGCTTTATTTTCTTGCAGAAGCGAGAGGAGCGGACGGTGAAGAGCACGGCGGTACGTGTAGTGGACTTTGGCAGCGCCACTTTTGACCACGAACACCACAGCACCATTGTGTCGACGCGGCATTACCGTGCCCCTGAGGTCATACTAGGTAAGGATGTCTGTAGGCTCGGGGCCTTAAAGATGATGTGATAATTTCAACCTGTCACAGTTCCAATCAAAGTAATTCCTAGACATTCAATGGGAAGTCAGTTTGCAGATGTGATGTTTCAGTTTGTACAAGTCGGTTTTTGTTCTTGCGTTGGTCGCGTAGGAACAGTATGTTTCTCTTTTACTGAGATCTACAAGTTGAAACTAGCACAGCTCATCATTCCTCTTTTGAAAGGCAGTCTAAGGAGTACTTGTCCTCTTCTGATTCAGCTGGTTCTGTCTATCATATATTCACATATTAACAGCAACAACAACACCACTGCAAATAACATAAATAATAAATAATAATAAGAGCATTAGGTGTCAAGTTGCCAGTTTATTGTTTTAATCTTTTCTTGTAAACACACTGTATTCACATCACAAACTGGATTGCTCTATGTATCTTAAATGCTGAGTCATTTTGAATCAGTTCATGTGATGTCGGTGGAATAACTGCAGCTTGGAGAGATCTCCACATGTGACACATTTTTGCAGATGTTCTCAATTATTTAACGCCCGTTGTTGTCCTTCAGAGCTGGGCTGGAGCCATCCCTGTGACGTGTGGAGCATTGGCTGTATCCTGTTTGAGTACTACCTGGGCTTCACGTTGTTTCAGGTACAGTGTAATCTAATTTATTCGATTTTTTTGGCCAGTATGGATGACATTAAGCCTTTTCTACTTTGATATTGATTAATTTATATTTTTGCCTGCATCTCACAAAGCAGTTAAAGGTACACGTGTACATGGCATGTGTTAATCTGGGAGGCATTAACCCGTGGTGTCACTTGTGAGCTCTGACTGTCTTTGACACTATATGTAGCAGCAGTAGTTAAACCCTGATTATCTCAATCTCTCTCTCCCTCTCGGTCGGTTCCTCTTTCCTGCCGAGTCATGCTTGTCTATCTCATGTTTCTTTCAGACTCATGACAACAGGGAGCATTTGGCCATGATGGAGAGAATCCTGGGACCAGTGCCCTCAAGGATGATTCGGAAAACGAGGTTAGACAACATACAAACACACCAAAGTGATTAAAAAGTGCCTGTAACACCTTTTTATATAGAACACAACATGTGCTCGCCAGGTTTTCCCAAATGTCCTGGAAGACTAGTTTTCTAGCTGTGGAAACACTGGGAAATCTATTAAAAATCACCACTGGGGAGGGAGAATAGTGTTGGCCAGTGTCATCTACACAAAGTAGAAAGTTTGAAAAAAATGCCACAGTATAGTATGATGAAAAATGTCCAAAAAGGCTCACTGTGCAGTTTGTCTAAAGTTGCTTAAAAACGTTTTGAAATAGCATGTTGATCATAGCAGTAGAATAGTATGTATAATATACAATTTAAAAAACACAATTTTATTGTAGGTCTAAAAGAAAAAAAAAACTATGGTTTGTCAAAAAAGGCCCATTGGATAGTTTGTCTTAAAGTGCATACAAAATGCTATCTTAATTGCTTCCTCTCTGTACCCTCCCAGGAAGCAGAAATATTTCTATCGTGGCCGCCTGGACTGGGACGAAAGCTCCTCAGCGGGGAAATATGTCAGAGAAAACTGCAAGCCGTTGCGGGTAAGTGTTGGATGGGGAATGGGGAAGAAGGAAAAAAGACAATGATTAGCCATGCTGAACAGTGAGAATGGAGCATTGTACTGAAAAAACAAGTGTCTTTTGTTTTGCACTGCAGTTCTGGACAGTCTCTGGGTATCCTTCTTAATCTCTTTCTTGTTTCCCTTTCAGCGATATTTGCTGTCGGAGGCAGAGGAGCACCACCAGCTGTTTGACCTCATTGAAAGTATGCTGGAGTACGAGCCCTCCAAGAGGCTGGTGCTGGCCGACTCTCTCAAACACCCTTTCTTTGAGAACGGAGCGATAAGCGAGGCAGGGAGCAGCAAGAACTGGGAAGGAAACCGAGACATCAGCCGGTGACCCACGAGCCTCCAAAGACTGAAAGACAAAGTCTTTAAAACTGTGGAGCTGGTGAACTGTTAATTTAAACGGGGCTTCGGATGTCTGTCGTTTGTCTTTATAGCATGAACACCATAACTTCCTGCTCCTCCATCCTGCCCCTCTGACGTCCGTCTCTGCAGCCACAGCAGGCGTGTTTTTGCAGCAGAGAGACAGAAATCACCCACAAAAGACTGGAAGAGTTGAAAAGAATTCCTTCTTTTCCAGCCTCCACAGCCTCAGTAGAGGACAAAAACTTAAACGGAAGATTGTTTGTACCCAAAGTAGCCCTCTATGCAGCTCCTGTCTTCCTTTTGACTTCTGAACTACCTTCCGTCCGCCCGTCTATTATTTCCATCAGCATGTAAAGAAAATAGTTCACAGGAAAAAAGCACTACAACACCGGATACACAATAAGTCAGTTTTGGAGAAGAAATGTCTTCCAATTCTGAAGTCTAAGGAAAGCAGATAAAGGAGATAGAGCTGTATATGCAGCGCAAGTTCTCACACATCGTTTTTAACACGGAGACATGTAAGATATTCAACTGTCAACATCAAATCAGTCAAATTGAATATCATATTTCCTTGGGAACTGCAAGTTTCTCAAGCAGAGACAAGTGTCTCAATTTTTTGTTTACGTTTTTGTTAAGTGAGCACTTGCGTTGCATATTATTTTTCATGTTTTTTTGTTTTGTTTTTTTACATCTTAAAGATAATCCCTTATATGGAGACTCTTGCTCTTAATCTCGGTTCAATAGGTCTGTTATTATACGCCAATGAGATGATAATGGTGATGGACACTCCACACACACAGGCCTGGACGGCCTGTCTTATTGATAGTTATACGTTTGTTACGTTATGCAGTGCTTTCTGGGTGAGTGTGTGCGTGTGAGAGCGTGTAGGTGAGGGACTGTGTGGGTGACGTGCACATATTACTGTTACTTCAGTGACTTCTTAGTAGTTCAGCGGTAGTTATTGGATCATTCTCACATACTTTTTAAGACAAAAAAAAAACTGCCTTTTTCATGTGTGATCAAGTCAGACCTGAAGTCTCTTCATGGAGGTTAAGCACAGCTCCTGGTGGTAGCCAATGAGCCAAACACAACTCATGTTGCTGGTATTTATTTTGTTCATAGTCCCCCCCCCCTCCC
>CAFUXE010001642.1:0-11924 GCA_903364295.1 Serranus cabrilla | reverse complement strand
AAAAAAAAAAAAAAAAAAGTTACCATTAGCTGTTGTGTCTGGCCATGACAGTAACAATTCTAGTCAAATGTGTCGTGTAATTAGCGGCTAAATGAGGCCCACAGGGTTTTTAATCCAAGTATATAAGACTAAAGTTAGCTGCTAAATGTGGCCACAACAATTCTATGTTAACCACTTGTACAATGCTAGTTTATGCTGCTATATTTGGCCATAATAGAGGGCTATAAAAACAAACAAAAAAATGTGTTATTAGCTGCTAATTTGTCCACCACAGAGATATTTAGTTAAACCAACAATGGCAACCATATTAGTTGCTTTGTTTGGTCTATAGACTTACTGCATGGAAGGGGACATCACAGGAGGGCTGTCCCAGGAGCTCAGAGACTCCATCTGGGATTGTCACTGGTGCCAGCTTGTCCACCATAGTAGTAATGTTAAAGTAAACCTGGAGAATGCAGTCTCCGAATGAATTTTGGTGGGAATGCTGAATTCCATTATACCATGTTTAAGACCTTGAAGTTGGAATAGTTTGAAAAGTTGAATACCAGCGTTTTAAAAGTGTATTAATTTTTAGGGTAAGACCACTGAAGTGCTAAACCTTTGTTGGTAAAATAGTTTAAGGAGACCCGTCCAAGAGCAAAAAAACCCATCAAAAACCGTGTATCATGATTGAGTGGTGATGAAACACAACGGTAGTATGCAGGGACAGATGTCCCAAAACCCGCGAGTTAGCAACGCACCAATCAGAAATGGAGATAAATTGATGCAAACCATGGGAATTGTTGTGTTGTGTCCAGTTATTACACAGCAGTGTGTAGAGAAAGATGTCCCCAAAACAGCTTATGAGCAACACACCAGTCAAAAATGACAGCAAATGATGTAAATGTAGGTAGCTGAATAAAACATTGAGTCATAGTTGAGTAGAGCTGTAGTGACAAAACACAGAACCAGTCAAAAAGTGTCATGGTTGAGTAACATTTGTATGTAGAACCAGATTTCCCCAAAACACAAGCAATGCATCCATCAGAAACAGAGCACCATATTTACATCGAGGCAGGTGTGTAAAACCTTGCATCATGATTTGATTGAGTAAAACACAGCAGTAACATGTGGAGACTGCAGGCTCCAAAACAAGCAATGGACCAATCAGAAGCAGCATAAAAGAAAATACAGAGCCAAGTCATGGCGTAGGAGAAGAGGTGAAAAAAGCAGCATTGTGACAGGTCTCCGAATTTGCGTATGAGCGATAGATCAGGCAGGAAAGGAGAGACAGATGCTCCCAAAATAACAAACCGAGCCAAGTCATGGCGTAGGAGAAGAGGTGAAAAAAAGCAGATACATTCGTTACATAATTTGGTTTTCAATCCTACCTTTAGATGCTTCAGATTCTTTGAATTTCATACTCACACACACTATAGGTGGAGGGATGGCTGTCCCATGCAGAAGGAGCTCCAAGGTTGAATCCCAGGCTAAAATAAAGGAAAAATGACTGTTAGCTGCTATTGCTAGCTAATGCTCCAGGCCTCGTGCTCGTTAACCTCCACCAAGTTGTACAGGGAAAAATCACTTTTTAATGATAAATCATGAGTTGGAAACATTAAATAAAAGATAACTTACCCACTTTGGTGATGCAGGAGCATGCACACAAAGGCCTGTCAAACAACAAAAAACAAGTCATTAGACAGAGCAACTTCCAAAAATGGCAGTTCAATCAGGCAATGATTGGCAGCACAAGTGGCCTCTCAGAAACAGGTACTTCAGTTGTGGATTTGGAGGTTTTAATTTTTAGTTCAGATTGATAGTGGGGATGTAAGGAACCGAAGCCATATTATAAACTTTTATCATAAAGAAACTGAATCAGTGTTAGCTGCTATTGCTAGCTTATGCTCCAAGCCTCATGACACACTAGAGCAGGGGTGCCACCATCATGCATGTTTTAGATGTTTACCTCTTCCAACACACCTGATTCAAATGACCAGCTCGTCATCAAGCCCTGCAGCAGCCTGATAACGAGCTTGATTAGAATCATATGTGTTGGAGGGAAACATCTAAAACATGCAGGGTGGTGGCGCTAGTAGTAGCACCAACAACTTATATATTATAAAATATCTGTTCTGCCCAAAATGCAAATATAATCCTGCAGAAGTTAGACACATGAGTGCACTTCTGTTGGAGTTTACCTCTAGTTAACCAGGAGCTAGGCTACTCACATGTTAAATGCTTGTTATCCTCCACCAAATTACTTATGGAAACCCACTTTTAGAACATTATAGAGACTGGAAACAACATGTTCACAAAATTAAAGTATAAAATTTAAACTTACCCACTGCACATGATTGAAGGTATTTTGGGCATTACTTTCAAAACGCCTGGCAGAAAAGATCGCCACTCCCAGAAACAGGTACCTCAGTCGTGGTTTTGAAGGTTTTAATTTTTAATTCAAATCAGTAGACATGATCTATAACGGAAAGTGGATCACTTTATTTACTTTGATGTATAACACCTCTAGGATATCTCCTCAAAGCAAAGAGTTATACATAAATAAAGTGTACTACCCATGATCCTTTGCAACCACTCCGGGACTGAGCAGTGAGGCCAACCCGGAAGTGTCTTAAGCCTGCATTCAAGCAAAAATTCCAGCAGGGGGGGCTGATGGCGGTTGCAGAAGAATTTTGGTCCTATCTATTTCAATACAAATTGAGTAAACTTCTCACTCTCGGGACAAGAGTATGGTCTCAATCGCTAGTATGGTCTCAATCGCTAGTAAAAAAATCTTCTTCAAGACGATATGATGTTAATTGTGTAAATAAGGATCAAATTTAGAAGAAAATAGATGATAAAGAATCGTATGATCTGAGGCGTGGCTACCTTTGATTGACAGGTGACAAACTCGACGAGCCGGCATCAGGAGCAGAGCGACAAGGCTCATCCACAGTTCATCTGAACAGCCGTGAACTTGTTTGTTGTTGTTCGTGTTTTCAGAACTTTGACTCTTTCCACAGTTTCATTTATTAGTGTCTTGTTCAGCGTTCGGTTGGACTAAAAACACTCAAGGAATTGTCCCGTTATTCCCGGTAAGTAACATACATTTACTTTATTGCTAGCGAATATTAGCATCACAATTAATGCTAGTTAATTTTTACATTAATTACTAATGCACCCTGTTAACCAAGCTAGCTAGCGAGCGCTAGCATTAGCGGATAACTAACGATAGCGTTTAAAACGTAGCTAACGTTACATCATTATTTGTGGTTATAAAAAAATAATTTAACCAATGCTATTTTAACGACATTGTTTAGTGTTTCTGGTACATGTGGAGACTTAGTGCCGTGCATTAATGTACTGATCTGAATGTTTTCTGCGCATTTGAGCGACTTTTTATTAATTTTTTAAGTCATGATTCTTCTCGGGACTGTAGATAAATATTAGCCTGTAGCTGAATTTGGCAGGAAGAGATTACACATTGCATTTTCTAAGTGTACCAATACTTAGTAGTAATACTTTCTGAAATACAAAACCCAATACTCGTATGGATAGCAACATTTAATGAAGTCATCAGTCACCCTTTGTGATGTCTGAGATCATGATCTGTACTGATCATCACCAACATCAACAGAATACTGTAACACGTCTTTCTTTCACTAAGGTGTGTCTGCTATTCAATATGTGGGCCTTTTGTCAGAACAAAGGACCCCTCATTAACATGTTAAAATCAATATTTAGAAATGTAGTCATTTAATACTGTACAGCCATATCCACCAATATTTGTGTTTGTCATATTTGAAAGGTATCAACAATGAAAACTGGATGTGCCAACAGAAGGAGGACTCCTCAGTGGAACAGCGTATTCATGACAGTCATCTGGTTGTGGAGAAGCGAGACAGCATGGACACCATCAGTAGTTCTCAATGACTTGTGATGTGATGATGCTGATGATGCCAGAAAACCACTTTCAGTTCAGCTTCCTCTGATGAAAGGACAGACTAATTTTTTTAGCATTTTATTTATTTTGTTACTTCTTTAATGCTGTTATTAGATAGGTGGTGGTCATAACATTTTAAAGAAAGTATTTTAGACTTAATAAACTGGAATTAAGTAAATGACAAACTCTACCACAGTCACTTTCTTCACCACTGAGAGTATTTCCCAGTTTTATTTAAAAAGAGTCTTCAATAATGCTGTAGCTGGAATTGTCCAGGCAGAAGAGCACAGAGGATCAACATGTAACTCCTGTCATAGATGTGTACTGTTGTCACCATGACTGTTTGTATGGCTAAATCATATTTCCTAAGTATGATCAAAGATTTCAGCTAGATTTTCAAGCAGTAAGGATTAGCAATTATTATTATATTTGAGAAATGTATCAGTCTAGCTTTGTAATTTGTGATCATGGTTGTGTTGTATTAAACCTGAAACAAATCTAGTTATTAGAGAGTACATTAACTAAACAAATACTCCAGATGTCATAATGAGTCTAGCAGCACATTGTAATATTTTCAATGTAATTTAAATGCAGATGTGAGACATACATCAAACAATAATATCCACCTCTGGATCCTTCATTGTCTATATTCAGAAAAAAACAACATTTAATAATAATTTCTATTATTTATGCTATTGATTAAAGCTAACAGAAATAGCCCTCTATATAATTTCATGGTAAAACCTCAAATGTGTTCTTACAGTACTACATGTGTTGCTATTGTCAACATTCAACCCAGATACAAACAATAATTTGGGGCTTCACAGAAAACTTTATTGCACATTGATTCATCAACAATGTTTTTATCCATCAACTACAGCAGACATGTATAAAATAACAATACATCGTATTGTATAGTATGTAATTATACAAAAAGTCAAGAGTGAATACTACACAAAACATATGGATCAAGGCTTGCATAATATCAACAGGTAGTTCAATCTTCACTGCTATGACAAAATGTATTTGGGTATTTAGCATATTGACGGTGAAGTTTTCTGTAATCACAGTTTTAACCATCACTCGTCAGTGAACATTTTCTAGTAAAGTATCTCATTATCATTCTGTATTTCCACTGTTTATTAGGAGTCTGTTGATACTGATATAGGCAAATAAAAAAGGGCATGAATTTAGTACTAAAGTGAAAATATCAGTATCAACAATGACAGGTTAACTTAGCATAAGTGCATTATATATTCTTTATTCCAAAGTTCGGCCCTTGGACAAATATAGTTTTTGACCTTTGGTATAATAAGTCGAAAAATGCGGTAAAACTTAAGAATGCCATGATAAAGATAGTATGTCAAAAATATACTTTTTTAAAACATTATAGAATGTCTAAAAATGTTAAATAAAACACTGCTGTAGATGTTTATGAAAATACTAAACATACATCATCTATAGATAATTGGCTCCAATGGGCGACTTGTTTCTGATCGTATCCATTATGAACGACTGTAAGCGGCACACTGTAAGTCCAAAAATGCCAGAAAAAATAAAATAGTCAGTGTAGTTTGCCTTTTTTTTTTTAATTGAAATTGTCCACTAGGTGGCGCTCACATGGGTGTGTTAGTTTGTGTCTAAGAAATTTGAGTTTTCAATCTATGTCTGTTCAGTACGTTTCTGAAAAACAACTTTTTCTTTCACAGTGCAACAACAGTGGGGTTGCTGTAATGAAATTAAATATATATATGTGTGCCACAACAATCCTCAGCAAATCTTAATCTGTCTGATGAACTTCCTCCTTTCTTCTACAAGGAGGGCCTGAGATCCTCGAAAAAGCGCGGAAATGTGTCAAAAAGTGCTGAGCCTTGTGTTTTCTCCAGTGGCTTTGTCTACAGTGTATTTCACTGTAGCTTAGAATCTAGAATTACTACTTTAACTCAGATAAAATAAATTAACTTGTATTATATTCTAATTTTCAAAAAAAATATGCAGAATGATTGACTTGTTTATCTTTTTTTTTATCCTTATATTTTTTTTATTGGTATTGGTATTTGTGATTTTCTTTGGTAAATTTGGAATGCAGGGCTTTTACTTGTAGTGGAGTAATCTCACTGTGTGGTATGTATTACTACTTTTACTGCAGTGAAGGATCTGATTACTTATTCCACCCATAGACTGTATTGAGAGTCCCATAGAGCAGGGGTGCCCAATCCTGGTCCTCGAGAGCCACTATTCTGCATGTTTAAGATGTCTCCCTCTTCCAACACACCTGATTCAAATGATCAGCTCATCAGCCTGATAATCATCCTTTTTTTTTTTTTTTTTTTGGTCTGCATTTATTCTCATCGTTTGACACCACAAAAGAGGTGTCCTGATAATCATCCTGATCATTTGAATCAGGTGTGTTGGAAGAGGGAAACATTTAAAACATATCGGATAGGGGCTCTCGAGGACCAGGATTGGGCACCCCTGCCATAGAGGAATGAAAACCAGCTCTCACACTGTCATGTCATTGTCGTTCAACCAATAGGAGAGCAGCTTTTGAGTGTCATGTGACCCTTGACCAATCTGATTCCGCGGCGCGTTGCCTCCTGAGTATAAAATCTCCCAGTTCGCCTCGAGCCGGCCTTAATTTATACCTTCAGCAATCATGGTGAGTAAGGATTAATGGAGGCTTTCTTTTAGATTCAGACATTATCTCAACCCCCCTCCCATCCGTTATTTATCAATTAAAGATAATGTTTTGCTAATTGCTGGACTTTTAGCTGGACTAGCTAACAAGGTTTACGGTTTTAGGACAATGTCACTTTTTAATTGCAGTTTTTAGCAGTGGTGGGAATTCCGGCTCTTTGTGGAGAGCCGGCTCTTTCGGCTCGGCTCACTAAAAAGATCCGGCTCTTTTGGCTGCCAATCAGCTCCTCAGATTTTTTGTTACATAAATTAATTTATCAAATTGTGTAAAATGAATAACTAATGTAAAGAAACATAAAATATTACGTATGTATATGGCTTTATTAATAAACTTAACATACCTGAACATATAAATAAAAAGACCTATTTTATTTTGTGAAAAAACACAAAATCAACTAAACATCAATCAACAAAATATAACTTAAATGTGCAAAACAAACAGTAAAAGCAGCATCCAGGTGAGGTTTTAGCGAAGATTGGCATTAAAAAAAAAACACAATGACCCATATGACACACATCACACATCCAAGGTGTGCTTTTGTGGCACAGAGTGCATTTTTGTCTATGCACTCATTTTTGTTGGTTGTGATTTATTTACACAGAAAATACCTCTAAAACGTCGCTAAACTCCAAGAAACCGCACCAAAAGTTTGACTGAATCCTCTCACCCTGTCACACAAACGCCGCCTGCAGCTGCTGCTCTTTTCCTCCCTCTCACGGCACTGTCATTACCGTAATGCACGTAATAGCCTCAGAAAGCCCCGTTTCACAGTTTTCAGGGGCAGTTTGAATGATTAAAATTGCACGAAGTAAGGGTTATGGTAATTTGAAAAAAGTATGCGGTGTCACCCGTGATCCCCGTGGCTTTAAAGACAATAAAACATTTTTTAAAAAGCTCTCGTCGTTCACTTCATGGAGCATGTGTCAGGTGACATGGTCATGTTGTTGAACAAAGAGCCCTTTTTATTTGTTCCCCCTCACTTTGGACCCTACAGCTTTTGAGCTGTATTCAACATGTGATGATGATTTTAAACATTGAATTTAATAAGCCAATGGTTGAAATGTAAATATGTCTGACAATATTTAATGAAAGTGTTATGCGTTGATGTTTCTTCCAGCGTGAGTGCATCTCAGTCCACATTGGTCAGGCTGGTGTTCAGATTGGCAATGCCTGCTGGGAGCTTTACTGCCTGGAACATGGGATCCAGCCAGACGGACAGATGCTCAGTGACAAGACCCACAGCGGAGGAGACGATTCCTTCAACACCTTCTTCAGTGAGACTGGAGCTGGAAAGCACGTCCCCAGAGCTGTCTTGGTCGACCTGGAGCCCAATGTTATTGGTAAGAATTCTCTTTTAATGCAAATAAACTGTAAACTGTAAGATACAAGGGATTCAATGTGTTTTTGTCTCTTTAGACGAGGTGCGCACTGGGACCTACCGCCAGCTGTTCCACCCTGAGCAGCTGATCACTGGAAAAGAGGATGCTGCCAACAACTACGCCCGTGGACACTACACCATCGGCAAAGAGGTCATCGACCTGGTGCTGGACAGGATCCGCAAACTGGTGGGTCACTATCAGGAGGGATTCATTCCTGAATCAGATTTTAAATATTTAATTTAATGACATAACAATACCATACTGAATTTCCCCTCAGGGATAAAGTAATTTTGATGTGATATGTGATCACTCTCTCCCTCTCTCTCCCCAGTCTGACCAGTGCACCGGTCTTCAGGGCTTCCTGGTCTTCCGCAGCTTCGGAGGTGGCACCGGCTCTGGTTTCACCTCCCTGCTGATGGAGCGTCTGTCTGTCGACTACGGCAAGAAGTCCAAGCTGGAGTTCTCCATCTACCCAGCTCCCCAGGTGTCCACCGCTGTGGTGGAGCCCTACAACTCAATCCTGACCACCCACACCACCCTGGAGCACTCTGACTGTGCCTTCATGGTCGATAACGAGGCCATCTACGATATCTGCCGCAGGAACCTCGATATCGAGCGTCCGTCGTACACCAACCTGAACAGGTTAATGAGTCAGATCGTGTCCTCCATCACTGCCTCCCTTCGTTTTGATGGTGCCCTCAATGTTGATCTGACAGAGTTCCAGACCAACTTGGTGCCATATCCCCGTATCCACTTCCCTCTGGCCACCTATGCCCCTGTTGTCTCTGCTGAGAAGGCTTACCATGAGCAGATAACAGTGTCAGAAATCACCAACGCCTGCTTTGAACCAGCCAATCAGATGGTGAAATGTGACCCTCGTCACGGCAAATACATGGCTTGCTGCCTGTTGTATCGTGGTGATGTGGTGCCCAAAGATGTCAATGCTGCCATCGCCACCATCAAGACCAAGCGCACCATCCAGTTTGTGGACTGGTGCCCCACTGGTTTCAAGGTGGGCATCAACTACCAGCCTCCCACTGCAGTTCCTGGTGGAGACCTGGCCAAGGTCCAGAGGGCTGTGTGCATGCTGAGCAACACCACTGCTATTGCAGAGGCCTGGGCTCGTCTTGACCACAAGTTTGATCTGATGTACGCCAAGCGTGCCTTCGTTCACTGGTATGTGGGTGAGGGTATGGAGGAGGGAGAGTTCTCTGAGGCCAGAGAGGACATGGCCGCTCTGGAAAAGGACTATGAGGAGGTTGGAGTCGACTCTGCTGACGGTGAGGAAGATGAGGAGGGAGAGGAGTATTAAAAGGGACAGAAAGGCATTAAAAGCATTCAAAAATCATCCACAAATGTAGGTTTGGCTTGGTTAAAAAAATAAATGAATGTCCTGAAACTCAAAGCTGTCTGATTTGTTTTTTGAAGACTGCCTTCAAATAAAGTAGCATTGAATTTAGATTATTGCTGTAGTTTATAGTTCCTATGCGCTCTCCAACTTATAAAGTGGTTTTACTCTCCACTCAGTCTCAAACACTGTCAATCCCTCTAAATGTTGTAAACACTACCACATGGGGCCCCCAAAATCAAAACACAAAAGTTGCTTTAACTAAGGTTTGAGGAAACTCAAAACTTTGCAACCTACGGGTTTTTAAACGTACTGTTTTACCAGGGCAGACATATCCCAGACCAACCAGTTAAAGCCAGTCCCTTGTCAAAAAGCAGCTGACCAAAGTTCATACTGTAGATAATCCTGCTAGTTTAACAAATGCACACTGACCTGAATGCAGAAGACCCATTTTGCTTTAAATGTTACCATAAAATAAACTACTGCATGGCCCTGTGGAGGTAATAAAAATGGAAAATACCGCATTTACAAAGAAAGCTGCACAAAGTTTAACTGAAATTATGAATGTAACACAGACCAAATGCTTCATATTAACCAAATGGATGCATTGGAAAATATTTTTTTTCTTTACCTTCAGTCTCATATAGACTTGTATGAATTTAAAGTATGCACACTTTACTATTTACACTAAGTGCAGTACTATTTACTACACTTTAGTTAATACAAATTGCATCCTGAGATGGTGTGATCAGCAATATTGCACGTTTAACCAAAATAGTTTGTCTCATCTTCTAGAGCAGCGGTTCTCAACAGGTCTGGCTTTGGGACCAACCATCACCCTGTAAAGACCAGCCTCGACCCAAATCGAGGAAAATTTTCAACTTCTAAAATGTATTTAATGAAAAGATGGAGCAGATTGAACCTTGGATAGTACAGAATAACACAGTATGCCAAAACAAAAGTTTAGTGATAAACCAGCAGCCTGGGGATGCTAGAGAGGAAAGTATTCCCTTTTACACTAAATTGGATGCATTTTAATTAAACAAAAAGTGCGTCTTAGATAATACAACATGCAAGAAGTTTCAAAGACCCAAACTTTCGCAATGCGCAGTCAGCAGATGGAAACAAACTGAGAATGAATGGATGGCACATAGAAACCCCCTTCAAAATAAAACCACAGGATTTTTTTGCCCAGGAAAAGGCCCACGACCCACTGAAAATGTGTCCGCGACCCACTATTGGGTCCCGACCCACCAGTTCAGACTCACTGCTATAGCATGTCGGTTTTTTTCCCCGAAGGTCAAATTTTTCAAATATGCACCAAATTCGCAGGATTGCTTTATTAGAGTCTGTTGATGCGTGTCAGGGTGAAACCTTTTGAAAAATGACAAAAAAACACCAAATTGTGTTTTTGTCAAAAAAGGTCAAATTTTAAAATTCCTTAAAACGTGTAAAAATGTTTAAAATGTCCCAATTACAGTCCGTTGATACATCTTATAGCATAATATATCCAGAAATGACAGAAAAACACCATATCATTACGTGTCCAAAATTTGAAAAGAAGTCATACTATAGAATGTCGTTTTTTGTCAAAAGTGTGTTTAAGAGATTTTTTCTTTCCACCATGACCATAAAGGTCTGAGAGTGTGCATTCATTGTGTGTGTGTGTGTTGTGTTTTTTGGTGACGTGTTGCAGCTCTTTCACTGTCTGAGCCTTGTTAGAAAAGTAAACTGACTTCAGGAACAGGTAACACTTGATTTTAAGGCAAACTGAACAATAAGAACAGAGTGTTGAACAGTACAAACGTTGATGGATCAGTCCGTGCAAAAACGCTTCCTGTCGTTACAACCACAAGGCCGCTGTGGATCATACTTACAGGTTAGATTAACACTCTGAGCCGGGATAAGGCACGCAGTCTTTTAAAATCTCTTCAGGGATCAATGAACGAGCAGCAGGTCGATAAATAGGAAGCTGGGATATAAATAGTTTCTATCCTCGGCTCAGGGAGCGGCGACGTGGGTTCGGCTCGCCCTCTCTCTCTTCGCGCCTCGTCTAGACTGGACGAGGCCTCGCCGCCTCAGCGCGGGCACCGTGCAAGCCGGGCGCCTTCTCAAGCCGTCAGAGTCTCTGAGAGCTCAGAGCGACGTCTCGAAGATCACCAGGCTCCTGTCCGCCATCTCCACATTTAACTTTTTATCTCATAATTTTGCCTTTTTAAATCACAATTTTGACGTTTCATTTCATAATTACAACTTTTCATCTCATAATTTTGACTTTTTATCTCATAATTTTGACTTTTTATCTCATGTCTCAACTTTTTCTGTATGAGATTAACTTCTTTTATGTTGCCCTTCAGGTCTTCCTTAGGCCAGACACAGATTCCCAGCAGGAGAAGACGGACACACTGTTCCTGCAGAGGAAAAGATGAACGCTGCATTAAAAACATGATGAAGTGATTGAACAGCAGCTCGGACATACACACAACACAACAACCTGCAGACATAGTAAGACCATGTCTGTATATAATTATATTAATGTAGTTTAATACGTTTTTTTTTTTTTTTTTTTAAAGTAAA
>CAFUXE010001641.1:158865-197753 GCA_903364295.1 Serranus cabrilla | reverse complement strand
TAGGTGACGGATCAGACTAAGAGCGGTTCAAACCTGAAAAAATGGCCATTATTTCAGGAGGAAGTCGATATTGAAAACGTAATCTGCAACTTGTTACATTAAATGTAGTTGTGAAAAAAAAGATGCATGAAAACACAAGGCAATCAGAGATGGCAGACTTCACCCCACTAATCAGTTAGAGTGCAGCGCCCTCTGTTGGCCAGAGGATGTGTATGCATCGGAAACACAGACACGCAGACAGACAGACAAACAGACACCGCCGCCCAAAACAATACTTCACTCCCACTCCATGGTGAAAACATGAGAGGTGAACTGTAAGGCTATCCCTTTGTTTGTGGGACATGGTTAGATTGACTGAAACAAGCAAACTTTACAAATTCTGTCTGACAATGTATTTTTCAAAACTTCACACTTGGTTTTAACATTCAATAGGTTTGTGTTTAACATCAATACAACAACATAAACATAATGTACAACAAATACACACTTCATAGAAAAATCAGCCATGTAAATCATTACTTTACATAACTACAAATCCAACCACATTTACTTTCAACAATTTCAACACCCATGGCTAAAAAGCAAAAGACACTGGTAGAGGTACTTTCACATCCGTGGAATGGGGTTCAACTCCCTGCAATGTCCTGCTAAAAGCCACAATACATAAAAACACAATACTTGATCTACACATTACTCCTCACACCTCATAACCCTTACATGATTGACATCCCTGTTTGTGCATCATGTGAACTTCTCCCCTTTTACATCTGTGTCTGTATATCCAACCATGTTGAATGAAATCTTTTTTTACAATAGCCAAATTTGTATGTCTTGTTATATCTCAATCCCTATTTCAACCAATATACACATTGTATGTGTACACTACGCAGGCACATGTACACCTCTATGTAAATGCAACCTTCAAACACAACCTTATTTAACCATAATTGGCACACCTACTTATACTACCTGTAAACAAATATATACTTCCTACGGGCACTGCACTAGTGATATAAATAAAAGACCCAAAGAAGAATACAAATTGAGATTATGAATGATAATAGTGCTGCTAATGTTTATCTGGGAGGAAAAAGAGATCTACATTAGTCCTCATTGTGTTTCTGCAGCTCATTTCCCCTGCTGGTGACGCACAGCTGTGCAGACCAGGTACCAAAAGCTCCAGCACACCAGTGGCTGCACACTATGATCGCTAACAACTCTTATTGATCCGCAATTCCCAATAAATCCTCATTAACGAGGCGCACCACTGCTGTTCTGTGGTTACAGTGTGACGCCAGTGCATCCTGTTCTAACAGCAGCAGTTTATGACTCCTCCAGCTATAATATGCAATAACATGAGTGAATGAGTTAGAGAGCAGCAGGGAATTAACAGCTTATGTAGATTCAACAATACAAGGTTATGATCATTAGCTATTTCTGTTCTATCTGGCTGTCATCGTCACTTTCTTCTCTAAAGAATTCAATGTTGCTGCAGCTACACATCAGTGTCAGTCTATAGATCTGCAGAGGAAAACGAACATGCTGAGTCATGCTTATGAAGTTGAATTGATATTCTGCTGCTGTGGTTTATCACATGTTCGTGGTCCAGAGCAGCCTGATGGTGCTTTCGTGCTGAAGCACCAGCAGTCTGCAGTGTGGTTACTGGATCACTGGTGGCCAGAGATGGAAATTACTACACTAAAATGCACATTTGAGGTAATTTTACTGTACTGGGACATTTTCTAATCACTTTCTACTTTTAGGGGTCAATGGGCCTGTTCCATAAAGCAAGTTTACCAACTAAACCTGGCTCATTTTCAACTGATTCTCTTCCATAGAGAACATTTTAAGCATGTGTTTTCATATGAACTGAGTTTGAACTGTATTGAATTTGGTTTATGGAACTGAATTAACTGAAAATGTGTATAAAATCAGCTGGGCTTATTTGGTAACCTGGTTTATGGAACAGCCCTCCTGCTTCTTTCATTTGCTGCTTTCCATTTTTTATTATTTTAATGTATTTATAAATAATTTTGAGTTTTGGACTGTTGGACATTGGAAATGTGTCACTTTAGGCTCTGGGTTATTGTGATGCCATTTCTCTCAATTTTTGGATTCTTAAAAACTAAAAAATCAGTCAATTAATGGAAAATATAATTAATAGTCAATAGTTCAAAATGAGCTCCATTCCAATGACTACAGCATTAAAATCCTCCTCATGCATTAACGTATTAGTAATAATAGGCACTAAAGGATAATGAATGAATGAATGAATGAATAAACAATGTGATATAATATATAACAGCACAACAGTCACAGTGGACATTTACACTATTTTTATTAGACTTACATACCCAGTAACATTTTCAATAGGACTCTTACTAGTAAAGCAGTATTTTTACAGTGTGGTATTAGAATTTTTAACTAAGTGCTTCCTTCAACACATAATCATGAGTTTGACTCATGATAGTTATTTATAATGACTTCTCTGCAGTACAGTTGTTTATAATGACCTCATAGTGATAATTTGATTTAATGGTCATAAAAAACTGTAGCAACAACATCCTTAATCATGAATATGTGTGTTCATTTTGGGAAATCCCTCTTTTTATAAATGCCATCAAAACACGTACACAGGAGATTATTCTTCAAGGTGATGTCAGTTAAGGCATCGATAAATATATAATAAAATAAATTACATTACAGTTAAAACTGTTGTTTATTTGAAGGTAAAAGACATTAGCTGGCAGCTGCTGTTGACTTTTTCATTGTTGATTAACTTGCTGATTATTTCATTAAAAAATGATTAACTGTTTGGTCCATAAAATGTCAGAAAATAGTGAAAGATTATACAATATCATAGAACCCAAAGTGACGTCTACTACTTATTTATTTATTATATTGATATTTGTTAAATTATTATCATACATAATCTTTCTTACCAGGAGTTAAAGATAAAAGATACAAAACACAAAAAGGCAGGAAATCTTCACATATGAGAAGCTAGAACCAAATATATCTCGGTATTTTGTCTTGAAAAATTACTTTAATAACTATCATATATCAAAAACTGTATCATCCAAGAGAACAGTCGTGCTAATGGTAGCAGTACTACAGTGTGAGTAGTTGTAGTAGTGACCACACCCACTGCGCTCTGTTTCTTTGTCTGAGGTGATGAAGAGGTGTTTGTGACCTTATGTGTCGATTTCTGGGCCGGTGTGTGTGTGTGTGTGTGCCAGGTGGTGCCAGCGGTAGTCCTTCCACACACTCGTGGTGTCGTCTGGGTGCGACCATATGGCTGTCTCGCCGGCTGTCATCATAATACGTCTGCCGTGCTCACACCTCGTCATTAGCCAAACCCACCACAGAAGAGCTTGTGTTTCTAATGGAGGAGCAGGAGGGAACGGTAGACTGTTCCTCGTGTAAAGAGTTTAGATTTCCTTTTGTGCATCTGTCTAAAAAACACAACACTTTTCTTTGGTGATTTTTCCACCTTTTCTGAGTGAGTTTATGTACATGGACTCCGCAGGCCACTCCTGATGATGACATCTACTAAACTGGGACAGACAGCTATTGATTCTGATTAAGGCGTGACTGATAAATAAATAGCATACCTCCTTCTAATTAACCAGTTCATTGATTTAGCACTTTGATTTACTTTTGATTGACTTTTCACTCCACATCTGCAGCCTAAACATCACACAGCAGAATGATAATTGTAAACAGTACCTTATCAAATACACTATAAATGTATGCCATTACATTTCTGTGCATTTGGAGGTGATATAAAAAAGTGGCCACTTTCCTATAAAGAAGAACAATAAATCATCTTTAACACCATCCTGTCAGCACAAACAGAAACACTCATCTTCTTCCTTGTTGTGATTTAAACGATGCAACCTATGGAGCCTCATACAACATAAGATCACCTCAATAAAATAAGTGTTTATACTTTCCATCCATGTGTTTACTGCCTTATATAAGTGTGCTGAAACGACAGCCATCATCCCACAGAGGCTGTCATCTGTGCTGCTGCTGCTGAATATGAGAAACCCTGTTTCTGAACTCGTCAGCTCAGCAGAAACCAGAGGAAACGCTTAAGTGCAATACTCTGACGAGGAGGAAATCGATCGAGCTATGGTCTTTAGATGGGTCATGGATGGAGTCGTTGCACAGCATGAAAAATATCAGTAGAATATTTGGAGTTTCACTTCGAAGATTACAAGTTTACTGTGAATGAGAATGTGCCGTAGGTTTTATTTTACCCTATGATCACAATATACTGGTAAGTGAGAAAAACACAAAGAATATTTTCAAGTTGTTCAGGGCAAATACTAGAATTTTCGAGGAAATAACCACCTTTAAGGAACTCTATTAATATAACTTGTCCATCCTTAGTCTGCTTGCCCCAGCATGAGGAGTTGGCGGCTGAAGTGTTTTAAATAATAAGATTTTAGCAAAATGCATGTGTTTGAGATGTGCTGAGCATTCATGAAGCTTTCACTCCATTTTAGACTTCTTGGTTTATTGTGGAGGCATGAGAGAAAATGTTTTTTCTTTAAGAATTCAAAGTAACATGGGGTGACTAATTAATATACAAAGGGTCATTTAAAGGGTAAAGTTCTTCCTTTAATTGCCTTTATAATATCAACAAATAATGTCAGAAATAAAACTAATATCTAATATCAGCCTTTTCCTTTATTTTCACTGTATGTAAAGTTTCTGACCCTCTGTTCCTCTGGACACATACTACCTAAAGTCTTGTGTGTCTCAATGAATCCCGTAAGTTTAACTTACACTACGCTCCATAAATAACATTGTATTGGCGTTGCAATTAAGTCATCTAGTCACTTGTAAAACCAGCCAATAAAATCTTCTCTTTCCATTTTTGCAAGCAACTTTCCGTTACTTGTATTATGTAACACTGTGCAGGTTTTCTTCTTGTGCAAAAACCTAAAACAAAGTGAGTTTCATAAGCAAATAATGCTGCTCATAAAGTGCCTGGAGACATCTGAGTATTACCTGCAGCCTCTCCAATTTTGAAAGCCACAGCAGTGTAGGTGGATGAAATGAAAAAACAGTTGAGACATTATTATACTCTGTTGTTCTCTATAAAAAAAAAAGACACAGCAAGTTAACAGGGGATGTGTTTGTGGATGTGACACTGTTGGTGTATGACTTCAGATCTAAAGGAAATAATAAAAAAAAGTCACCATCACTGCAGCACTTCAAACCAAACATCGGATCACCTAAAAGGCAGAGCCAGTCGTCAAACCATATAGCTGGTGATGATGTAAAGCAACATGCAGCTGAGGTCTCCCTCCTTCCCACAGCAGAACTGCTCAGCTTACTGAATACTTCTCCTGCCTGATAACAGCTCGACTCGACCCCGCTTGGCAGCCGAGAGCTTTTCAAGTACCCTATCAGAGTCGCTCTTAAAGAGACAAAGCCCTTTAAGGTTTCTCAGACCTCCACTGTGAGGCTTCATCACAGCCATGTTGAAAAATAACACTCAAATCTGTCCTGCACTGTTCACACTTACTGATTACATGAGCATCTATCATTATAAGCACAAAAACACCATATGTATATATAACTCCATATCAAACCAAATATCACCACCACACATAAAATCATCTGCAGTTCTTGGAAAAAATACTTACTTACATACACTTAATACTTTCCACGATTCATCGCTTTACTGTCAGCATAATACCACTAAAATGTGACTGTAAAGCTGATCTTTCCTATCATAATCTGCGATACTGTTGTGTAATAAATAATCCAGCAAAAGCAGAAAAGCAGAGTGTATTTGCTGGATGTGAAGAGAATTCTCAGTAAAAAAAAGAAACTTGTTCCCTTTTCCTATAATGAGAAAAAAATTCAATCTGTCCATTGTAACAGTGCCCTTTTGTCTTGTTTATGGGAAATACCAGAATGCCTTTATGTGATCCAATCAGCAGCTCTACGCTGTTACAACTTTGGCTTTCAGTTCTGGCCTGAGAATTAAAGGCTGGCATGCTCTGCAATAGCAAGAAGGGAGTTACTGTGCAGAATTAGAGTGAGAAACGTTGTCAAACTTGTGATCATACTGTTCTGTGAAGTAACTGAAAACAAAGTTGTCTGATATCTGAAGAGTCTAAACCCTAAAACAAGTTTGATGCGCCTCAACATCCTAAATGCTTTGACTCTTTAAGTTCAGGCTGCAAACCTGCAGAAATTAATGCACTGTATTCGTTGATAACCCGCATAACTGTGAGCCAGGAGGTGCAGCTTTTTACGAACAGTACTGATGTTTGTCGTTAGACGGCGACCTCTAGTGGCCTTTCTAAGTATTAAAAGGAGCAAAAAAGGAAGTAAGGTCAAATATCATTAAGACCAAGGCGAAACTGTATATGCTTGTTGTTTGGTTTTCTATTTATATAGAGATGTTGGTGTTGTATTTTAGAAGTTTGTTTAATGAATTATGTTTCAATTGTATGTTCAATAGCAGGGAAAAGGTATCTCAAACTGAGACGATAATGAAAAAGACAATAGTTTACTCTGAGAGAGGTAACAAATAAGTTCTCTATGTGGCTTCAGAGTCTTGGAAGAAGAAAAATAAAAATAAAGACCAAGAGAGGCCGTATTAGGCGATTGGGAGCTGTGGTGAAAGGACCAAATCAACAGGATTTTAATCCAGGAGATGGGTGTTAATGTCCCATCAACTTTGTTAATTTAACTTCTGAATTGACATCTGTACATAAATGTGTCACATTGTACGTCACATGTACGTCACCTGTTTTTTTGTTACATACCGCAGTAGCTATTTAAACATAAACCCTGACCCTTTTTACCTTTACAGAGGAGTGTTGTTGCCGGTGGTTCGATCCCTGGCCCTGGCATTCTACATGTCAAAATATCTTTGGACTGATACTGTATCCTGATCTGTGTGCGCACTGTGTGTGTGTGTGACAAAACAAACAGCAAGTGCAGAGTGAGGCGTGCTGGTTACCTGGGATACAGGTATAACAATGAAAGATCCCCCGCCGGCGCTCTCAGTGACGACCGCCAAGAACTTGGAGTTGACGGCACAGAAGTGGTTGTCATGGACGTTCTTGGTGATGGGGATCCCGTCGAAGCAGTGCTCCCGGTTGCCAACTTTTCCGTAGACATTTCGAAACTTGGAGCTTCGGTAGGTCGGACGCCATGACATCTGAGGAGAAAAACATAAAACACATGAAAATGAAAAATCCTTTTTAAGTAATGTTTGGACCTTGGCATGTTGATGATACTGCACCAGAATCATTAAACCTAATGTCTAATTTCTATCAGCTAACCCAACAGTTGCAGAGTGTGCTGTCCCATCTGTGCAGACATGATAACTGTCACACATACAGTTGTGGGAAATTGTCCAGATTGGTCATGGCTGTGAGACTCTGAAGGGTGAAAACTGGGTGAAAACTGTTTTGACACCACTCCATGTTGCCTACGAGCCGGTGACAAATGTGTCAAGACGGAAAAGAGATGGTAAAGATGTTTCTTCCAAATAACTTAATCACAGAAGAAAAACAGCCGTTTAAATCAAAATGACATATTACAGTCAGTCCTGCTGTTCATCACTCTATTTCCACTTGCAAAGATCTTGAACAACAGAAAAGCAGCCTTTGTTTTCAGCCACTACACGCAACAAAAGACGAGTGGTTATGTTTGACTCAAGACGCTTCTTTTGTTCGTCACTCCACCACAAGAATACGCTGATTTTTTGGTGTTAGCTGGTTCTGCATCAGGACTCAAAGGTTAACCCAGTCACAGGAAGTGGAAGTCAAATGCCCTTTTTCCCAAAAGGAAAAACGTTGGTGTCATTTCTTGCTAATTAATGTGTGAATCCTCTCAGACCATGAGAATAAATCTTTGTGCAACACTCCTGACGGGCTGCACCAGTCCAGAACAGGAACTGGCGTGAGAGGAATCGCGACTGTTGTCAGATCAGTAGCAGAAATGCTGGATGACATCAGGCAATCCTCTATTCAGCATTGTTCTTGGGATGTGGAGGGGAACTGGTGGGAGTGGTGTACACATGCAAATAGAAACATGCTCAGACCGTGCGGCTGCCATTGTCTCTCCCCGTCCCTCTCTGTCTTGAAGCAGACTGGAGAAATGGCATCCAGTAGGCTACAATAGTGTGGGTGATCACTTTGTCCTCACTTCAGCTCTCAGATGTGCTGCCTTTACTGAGCCTGCAGCTGCTATTACAGCGTATTAAGGATAATATTACAGCAGCTTTTTGTGTTTTATAATTTTTCCAATGCTGCTGAAAGAAGTATTTTAATGATTTAAGTTGGAAGGATAATGAATTCATAATTTTCTGCTACTTTATACATACATATTTTACTATAACTCTGCATTTCTCTGACAGCTAATATAAAAGTTACTATTTTAGATTCATACATTTATAAACATCATGCATTCTAATAGATTTAACTATAGTGACTTTTTCTCCACAATCAGAATCAAACTAACTTTAAACCAACAGGCAAATTATGCACCATACAAATAAAATGTATGCAGGAAAAAGATGTCCATTGGCACTACAGATGTTTCTGTTTTCTTGTGGTTTGTTTATCCTTAGCAAGCAAACAAAGAAATCATGGCTCCTCCTCGCTCTGCTAAAAAACCATAGACCCTCCCAGGTGCATGCTGGTCCAATACCTGCCAATCTGTATTGTCCTGAGGTGCCTGTCTGTTGTGCTGCCAAATTCTTGCAAAATAAAAAAGCAGCAAAAGAAAACAATGGAAGTATTAGTCAATTATTTGTATAGTTAGTTGATTTGGTCCTAGGCGACAAAGATTTATTAAGTCTACTTGTGATTTTTTTTTTGTTTTTTTTCCATGCTGAATGCTTTATTTCAAAGAAACTTATGAGCAATTCTCTGCTAAACACAAGCTTTGAAGTGGTGATGTGCATGACTCATTTTGGAGAAATTCAGTTTTACAGATCAGTTGACAAAATCATCTAATCGATTAGTATGCAAAATCCTAACAGCGTTCAGAAAGAAAGAAAAAGGAGTGTTAGTTGGAGGATAACCCTAAAATGTTTTTAGTGTAACTTGTTGCCACAGTGCAAATGATTGTAAAAAACCCAATGGTACAGAAGGTAGTAAAAAATAACCGCCAACTTGACCAGCTACATCATTAAAATACTGATGAGAGCATACAGTAGGAATTAATTATATAATATATATAATAACACAAGTAGCCATCCAGTACAACTACATTTAGTATTTTGATACTTTCGTTATTTAACTGTTTTTTTTAAGTTTCCTTTTCAAAGACTTTTACTTGTAATTAAGTACTTTTACATTAAATTATTTCTACTTTTAAGAGAACGATCAGAGTACTCCTTCCACCACTGTTAATATGACAATGTTCCTCTTCTCCCTGTTGTATATAATAGTATATTGAGTCTTTTGGTTTCAGACTGCTTGTCAGACTAAACAAGTGAATGAAAACATTGAAAATGAAAACTACACTTTGTTACTCCCCTCATTTACTGTACAATTCTACTATGAGCTCGTCATATCCAGCGTAAACTTCTCACCCTGATCCCATTCGTCAGCTCTGAAGCCATGTCTGTTTTAGCAGCATAATAACAGCTTGTTAAAGAATTAATGTCGAACAGAGGAGCGGCAGAAAGTGGCCTGAGGGACGGTTGGAGGACAGGGAAAGAGAGGAGACTCGCCAGCTTTGAGCTCTCTTTACAAGGATGCTCATTCATTGGGTATGGCACAGAGAGGATATCTGTGTGTGTTTCTGTCTTCCTTATCTCACGAGGGTTTGCAGCAGAAGAACACATGCACACACACACACACAAACTGAACCATGAGCTGAGGCGTGTACATACACAAAAACAACTCAGACAAGAAAGTGACTTTGTATCCATCAACGCCGATCACAAGACTTGAGCGTTGTGAGCGTGATTCCCTCTCAGGCCTTCTTTACTTTGCAAACAGTTGTTTTTGCATATTTTTTCTATCAAAATGTTTTCTGAAAAGCTGGATTTGATTTTAAAAAAAACTATATCTAACTTTTATTCTCATAAAGACCCTAAAAATGCCGCCTTACCTTACCCGTGTCCATACAGTGACACTTGAGTCACAGTGCTGCTGCGGCCTTCTCACACTGCTAACATCCACCCTTCTGTCTCAGCGAGCCGCCAGGATCTCCTCTCTTCCTTCCTTTCCCTTCAAATCCAAGCAGGCAGCCTGTGTCTGCTCTACCTCCTTCTCTCTCTCATGTTTTTCCTCCCCCCTCCCCTTTAAACTCTCTTCTTCTCCTCCTACTGGTACTGATAGCTGGAGGGCGAGCACTCCCCCCTTTCCTCCTCTTACCCGTCTCTCCCATCCTGCCACTCAGTCAGCCCTCTGTCTCTGTCTGTCTCCAGCACAGTTCATGCTCCGGCCCAGCCAGTAGTGGCCATTCATCCTCTTCCCTCTCCCACCCACTGCTTGTTTGGAATCACAAGGCCCATCTGGGACGGTTACCAGCAGCTTTTCAATCCATCCACCCTAAACTCTTTGAATCTCTCTCACTACTCTAATCATTCACTCCACATGTATGAAACCTGCCCAATTTCAGGCAAGACAGGTGGACCCCAGAAGGAAAGTCTGCAACTGTGGATCTTTTAACTGCAGCAGTGCCAAAGGCAACGTGACAACATTTTCGGAAACTGTACAATGCAATAAAAGCTGTCAGACTGTTGCTTTTTGAAAACATTTGTAAGAATGGAAAGTAGAGGACATCTTCCTGATAAGGAGAGGTACAATCAACACTTAAAGTACATTTTTCTTGAACACTTTTGTGTCCTTATTTAAGTCACAATATCTAAGTCACCTTAATACAAAGTTAGTTAATACTTTATTTCTAGCAGAGGCAAAGCTTTTATATTTTATGTTTTGTTTCTGAACCCTTTAATTTTGCTCGAAAGATCTTTCTTTTATTTCATTTAATAAAGCACATGATTTTATGTCGTTGTCTTGTATATTTTAATAACTTAATCCTGCTCTCAAAAGTTTACATCTAATGAGTAACGATTACTTGTAATGCTTTTTCAACAATGTTTGAATATATTAAATCGGTCTTTACAAATATGTGGGAGTCGTTCCAGTGCCAAAGACTGTTTTCGCTATTTGTATTGTTATAGTTATTCTGGCACATTGGAGCTATGTGTGAGTAAAAGTACTATGTATTAAAGTAATAAATAAGATCTTTGACTCACGTATTGCCATCATCATGTCACCATGACCTGACATTCATCAACAAGATGCAAGCTACACTCAAAATAACTGGAGTTAATTTGAGCATCTGTGTTTATTCCAATATGACTTCATGACAACAAAGAAACAATAATTACATTTTATAAAAAGAGCACTGACTAAACCTCAGGAATATGTGATTAAATTATGGAACCTGTTAGTCCTAACATTGACTTTACATCCAATTCAAGTTCATATTTATAGATGAACTGAAGCTGTAGATAATGTGTAAATCACTGCCTGTTTACCACAGACGAACCCTTAAGTCTCTTTGTGCTCTTTCACTACAAACTGTTTCTGATCCGACCTCTGGTCAGATCGATGCACTGAAGCAGGTGTTACAGTGAAAATTGCATCCCCTGATGGTTGCCTGTGTGTTTTAAATGTGGGTGGAGCCCTGCAGCTTCACTGTGAAGGTTTGCCTTTGGCTTCTAGGTTTAGTGTGTATGTGTGTGTCTCTGTGTGTATTATACTTGTCTCTGTTATATGTTGTACATGTGTGTTCGTTTACGTGCTCAGTCCACGTCTGACCATGTGTTGTCTGTTTGCAGCAGTATACATTTACTGTAGTGCTTGTGGCTGCAAGGCAGACCACTCCAGAGAGCACAGTGGGTTTATTGAGTTTTTTATGTCTTGTTTCAAGACACTGCTGCTGCTCTGTGCACACTCAATCTTCCCCTTTCCTCCTCACTCTTAAAGGTTTTAACCCTCTTTCCAATAAACTAACCGCAGCAAGTACTTCTGTCTGCATTAAAACAATCACCAAAATATAAGCTAACTAGTGGACTGCAACAACCAAAAAATAAAATAGTTATTTTCATAAGAATAGCAGCATAATTTGGCTGTGCTCTTCCATCATCCCAGCTGCAGTCCAACATCCACTCTCTTCTCGAGCTATACACAGTCAATGGCCGCATACTGACTCATTATGATCCATAAAAGGCCATTCAAACACCACCAAATCAAATTTAACTATTGCAATCAAGATTTTCTCAATGCTGGTGCCAAATAAGGAAGTAGGGCCATTATAGCTCACATTCAATAGATACAAAAGGGAAATCCGCAGGGCTGCTGCATGTCTCGTCACTCAGACACACTGAAGTCCTGTCAGGCCGCCATGTCATGTTCTGTCCTCTCCCTTGGCAGTGACACTGTACAGTCATTTACGATGACTTCCCATCTCTGCGAGGAGTAAATATCACAAAAAGCGAGACATCCTATTGGCTCTTATGACCAGATTTTCTCTCGGCGTGAAGTGGGATCTTACACAGGAAGTGTCACAGCTTGGCTGAAAGTGCTGGAATATTTTCTGCTCTGCTATGGCAATGCCTGACGGGACAACTTTGGTCATCAAAAGGCTTTTGTGAGTTGTGTAGCTGCAGATTATTAGAGCAAAGTATTTGCATTTTAATAGCTATCACTGGACGGTGTTAATCATCTTCAAAGCAACATTATCTCATGCAGATAAGTCACACTTTCATTTTAGAAGTGAAGTTTATTAGCTTGGTTAGGGAGAGCATCCTTTCATGTGAGCTCAACATTTCTGTTGGTTAGACGTGGCAATCTGGCCTTTCTTCATTTCACCCCCCTTCAAGAAATTAAAACATGGGCCGCCCAATCAGGGATCACGCCATAGGAGTCAACATAACCAGCCAATCAGGGACTGCATTGTAGAGGACAAAAAATACAGGCTGCCAATTAAAGAACAGTAATGCCGGATCCGGAGGGAGCTCAGAGGTGGTTAGGGCATCTGGTAAGGATGTCTCCCGTTAGAGGTGTTGCGGGTCCAACTGTCCGCCTGGTTAGAGGCCTCTGGGGAAGACTCAGACTACGCTTGAGGATTATATCTCTCGGCTGGCCTGGGAATGCCTGAAGGTCCCCCAGGAGGAGCTTGATGTTGCGGCTTTGCTTGGCCTGCTGCCCCTGTGACCCGGCACTGGATAAGCAGATAAAAATGGATGGATGGATGGATGGATAGAGGAACCATCGCTAATGCTAAAGTTAGTACAGAAAAGCAGCCATAACTGCAGATATTGCTGAAATAGATGCAAGAACAACATTAGTTTGTCGGAAGAAGGATCGTTTTCACAGTTCTACCAACTGCAAAACTCAACAAAACAAAATCAATCAACTGGCTCCATTGGTTCCTCTGGGAGCAGCCATTGCCATTTAGCAAGAAGCAGGCTGTATTTAACATCATCTACAGCGCAGCCCGATTGGGCAGTTGGGTTGTTGGCTATGGCGCAGTCCCTGATTGTAACATTTCATTTTCTTGAAATGGGCTGGGATGGAGGAAAGATTGGGCGATCACCTAGAACCAACAGAGAGGCTAATATAAACTCCAAATTGAAAATGCTTGAAATCTTTCACAAGCTGTGTTTTTCCTTCTGTCACAAGTAAGGTTATTTGACTAACTTGTTAAACCCGTAATCACAGAGGTTTTAGTTCCTAATAGCAAAGGAAGTGGGTGCAAAAAAATATGGAAAGTAAATCTCAGTAAGATGCAGCAGTTATCCAGAAAGACAGATGAAAGAAAAGAGTTTAGAGATTGCATTGAAGTCAGGAGATCAGAGGCTAGGCTGGAGGTGACATCATGACCCTATAAACAAAGCATTAAGCTAATCAAGTTAAAGCCCACAGTTGACAACAGTGACTGGCAGCTGTTGTAAAATATGAGCAGTCAACACAGAAGAAGTTGGCACCCCATTCCAAGGCACACTTAGAAGTTTCCATGAAACAGGAGAGTATAAGAGCATAATGCCTGATGCAGACATCCATGCATGAATTGTTTCCATACAGCATCAGATACACACAACAGTGAACGAAAGCCACAGCCAATTCTGCAGGTGATAGCAGCTGTGACCAAGTGGCAAATGGAATAAAATAAAACGGAACAGAATAGATTTAACACACCTGCTCCGGCAGCACGGAGTGAATCAGTCCATCTGGATTTTTGGCGGATTTTCCAGATGGCCAGTTCAGGAATGTTGGAAAGGTAATCTTTTATTTGAGCCTGCATTAATTTCAATCAGTTGAAAAGAGAGGTCACAGGAGCTCCTGGAACTCACTCAGTCACCCATTATCTGGCCCATTAGAGTCTATTATATCATTTCTGGAGTATCTCAAACAATTAAGAAGACACACAAACACACCGAAAAGGCTCTACTGTAATTCACCACATTAAAGTCAAGGTTAGGTAAAAGGGCAAAACTTTCCTGTAATTCACATCAGTCCCTTCAACCAGCGATAGCTCATGAGCTCAGTTGGCACGTGGAGGGTTGGAGTTGGGGGACCACGTGAAACCCACGTCACATCTGTCGAACTACCGTCTGCTGTGTAGGACACTGTGCAGGCTATCAGGGAATTAATATTACTGGTTCAACTACTGACGGCAGAAAGAGTAGTTGGATGTGTCAGTCATGTCCTGGTCCTCAGAGGATGAATCCCACTGACTTAAGTTACCTCCTGACCAGTTTCCAAAGACTGCTACTCAGATGGTTCTGTGGAACAAACCATCTGGCAGCATCAGATGAGGTGTTGTTGTGGTTCACTTTTACACTGTTAACTGTAGCTGCTATCTTTGTCTTTTTAAGCCAATTTTTGCTGAGTTATTTTGACATCCTGGATATATCCTTCAAATTTATATTAGACCCTTCTCCCTGAAATGGTTATTTTCCCATGAATTAATATTGCAGTTAGTGACAGTTTGGGCTCCATGCTCACTCTGACAGCTTGACGGACTTGCATCGGCTAACAACAAAGTGCCAGTGCTCAGCAATTGGTCAATTATAGACAGGGGGATGAAATTTTCCATATGGGCCTCATTCACACTCACTCATGCAACAAAGACCTTTGCATGGGCCCCCTAGGCCTTGGGACCAAGTCATATGCACCCTTTAAAGGGCCTGATGGGGATACTTTGTGTAGTAACCATAATGAACAGGGTGGACAACGTATATTACTACTATTACTATTTATGCAGTCGCTGTTCCATGGATATGACTCTGGTAAAACAGCAGCCAGTGCTGTTTGAGTTTTGGAGTGTGTGTTCATGATGACTGAGTACTGCTCTGCGA
Organism: Serranus cabrilla; assembly: GCA_903364295.1. Lineage (NCBI taxonomy): Eukaryota > Metazoa > Chordata > Actinopteri > Perciformes > Serranidae > Serranus > Serranus cabrilla. Next base: position 182,383 of record CAFUXE010001641.1, on the reverse strand, counting down.
TAATGACAGGAGATGCAGAAGCTCAGCTAATGGCAGCTCTTGGGCTGTAAGCCAGCCCCATTAAGCAGCGGTAATGGTGCAAAGAGCACACTACCCAAGGACAGGAAACCCAGAGACCCAGCTGAAGGGCACTTATCAGAGAGTACACGGAGGAGTGGGTGTCCTGGAATCCATCCATCTCCCCCAGAGCGTCAAGCAAGGCTGATGACAGCTGTGTTATCATGCAGGTAATATAATTATTACACTGTGGTATTTCCTAGACATTCTGATATGCTCACAAATCCTAGTCTTCTCTCCATCTTTCTCACCAATGCATACAATATTTTACATTCAAACACAAACAGACACATTTTTTCCAATTCCACTTAAAAGGTCAGTCATTGAAAACTAAAAGAAATCTCTAAATTAATAATCTCCCGTGCTTTCCTTTCCTTTCCCCCCAGGAGTTTCTGCCACGTGCTATTTGGAGCATAATGATGCGAGCTGCGCCTCACACCCCAAATGACAGAGGGGGGGTTGTAGACTCAAGGTGAAGGAAAAGTCCAGTGGAAAGACAGAGAAACAAAAGAGGACGTGAGAGGAGCAGGGACAAAAGACAAACAGAAATAAATGGAGGCAGACACTGCCTAAAAGACAGACGAAGGCACTCAAGGTGAAAGAGAAGACAAGATAAGAAAAGAAAGGGAGGAGGGAGGAGCAACAAAGGATGATGAAATATTTAAAGAAACAAAGAAAAAAGCAGACAGAGAGGAGGAGCACAGGAGGCTTTTAGCAGACAGAGATTAACGCCCCTCTGTCAGACCACCTGCCTGCAGCACACACACACACACACACACACACACACAAACTGAGCAAATGTAAATAGTCTAGAGATAAATTCTGATATTTTCAGAATCTAAAAACTTACAAATGAAGCATCAAGATGTTTTAAAAAATCAGCATCCAAGAAGCATTTAAGCTTCATATTTAGTCTTTATTTAGTCTTTAGCTGTATCCTAACAGCTACTCCCTCAGATTACTGATGTCTTGCCAGTGCAAAAGCTGAAACCATTTGATCTTCTTTTTTTTTTTTTTTAAGAGTTCACAGTTTGCATCCTTTATGTTGTGGACTTCTCTTTGAACATAGATCATTTGTAAAGATAATTGAAATTGCGCTTCAGGAGCAAGATTACAGACATTTATTTTTTATTTTTTTTACAGAAGTGACACGAAAGAAAGTTGATTCATGTCATAGTACACAAATCTCATCAGCTCTGAAATTAAACCCCTCTGGCGCTGGTTCAAATTGAGAAAGCCAAATGGCACGCAGCCCGAGACGCAGGAGCGGCACATGAAGAAGCACTTTCATCCCGTTATTGAAATCCATCACTGAAGTAGGCATACAGAAACAGCTCTCTGGAATGATTTATCATTCAGTCGGTTATGATTTCACTTCTGGTAAGATATTGTATTTCAAAGCTTCAAGGTTACTGCTGACGGAGCACGTCCACTTGCAGCGGGTTGGATTAAACCCATTTAACCCAGAACCTGAAGACTGCCTGGAGACTGGCATCATTTTATTCACCTTCTATGAGTCAAAAACAAACAGAAGCTCTGTCTGATGGGCATGTTAACACTTTAGACTGAATCTTGTTAATCTGTAGGTGGCTGAGCTGTGTGCTGTGTGTGGTAGAACTGAGTGTTTCACTGTATGCACGTACATGAGATGATCTTAGTGCCTGTTCTCTGTGTTTGTCAAAGTTGAATTAGGAGCCAAAAGGCTCCTTTAAGCAATACATATTATTATATTCTTAAGCAAAAAGCCAAACTTTTCATAGCTGACTGTTAAATAATTTCCTCCAAACAAAATAACCTCAATAATATTAACAACATAGTTATTTAATTGATTATTTTATCAAGTTGTACAGACAAAAATTTTAAATGCAATAACTGTCTAATTAAAGTTGTTAAAAAAAAGACACAAAAAGCCCCCAAAATGTCATGGGTGCCGATTAAGGTTAGTTAAATGACTTTGGCAGGCCTCTATGCTCCTCAACATGCTTTTTAGGAATTGGGATGTCCTTCATGGTGGTGCATGGAGATCGATTCGAAAAGAGATTCACTGCTGGCATTGTGCATGCTGGCTCACCGTCACGGCTTACTGAGACACCTGAATAGAACAGGACTGTGATTGTGTTATTAGCAACACCTGAGCTTTCCTACTGAGACAACTGCTGTGAAAAAAAGCCTAATTAGACATCCCATCACTCAAAAAAGAAAGTCTAACCAGAGGATACAACATGGAAAGACTGAAAAGACTGGGCAGCAACTGTTTCTCTTCTCCATTAAAACGATCAATCAAACCATTTACTGGTTCAAATATTAGTCATATCTAACATTTTCAAATAGTCTGATCTTTTCTTTGCAGTATATTTATGACTCAGTATTTTGACACGTCTGGGAAAAGCTACTTGTTAATCCAAACTGAATGAGACACAAAGCTTTGAAGTCCAGACCAGCAGAGACTCAGTGTGCCAGGCGATCCTGCTCCACTGTGTCAGAGACCAGATGGACTGAACATCCTTTTGCTAGCTCCTCAATCTATCACTTGTCTCTTCTCTCTTTCTGCTGTGTCCTCTCACTATCTTTCTCTCACTCTGCCTGTTTTTGCAGGATTGGAGGGATGGAGGGCGTGAAAAAGCAAACCGAGACAGAGAACGTGGCTGAGCCAAATGCCAGACCATCTGCCTGGCCAAGGACTTCTCCAATCCAGACAGTGGCCGTCTGAACCCTGGCAACAAGGACTTCTGCTGCTAGAATACTGATCTTCCAGTCATTACTGTGATACTGCTTGGAAGGACATGGAAGGGTATGATAATACATCCCACAGGGAACAGAATAAGAAGGATCTGATATTTATCAACCCAATTTCCAATTGAAAAGTTAATCAAGCACACATTTTATGTTTTATTTTTGCTACGTCAGACGTATTCAACAAAGGTGTTTCCATATCTCATTCAAAACATCAGCTATTTTCAACACAGCAAAAACCACCTCAAGAAAGGATAATAACTTTTTGTGCAATTCAGGAGGTTTTATCCCATTTTGTCGTTTCCATTGAGGGTTTCAGATGCAATACTTTGAAATGAAAGTGGTGGCAGAACAAATTATATACTGTCAGTTTCTTTATTATTAGGATCTTACCAGTTGGAATAAAATGTGAAGTTTGTTTTGATGGTTGTGCAACAAATGGCTTCCTCCCCATGTTAACAGCAAACGTTACATCAATCCCCTATTAGATTATGATGTACGTTACACTGTGTTGACAATTCAGCACAAGATTGGTGTGAAATGAAATTGAGTTTCCAGCACTGGAGGAATTTATCCTTTGGGTGTGTGTTTGAGTACATTTCATGCTCTAGCTGCTCTCCAGATTTTTATGGCCTAATATTGGTGCAACACAAAAAGTCAGCAGGAAGTTAAAGAATCATATTCGGTTGACCTTGAATTTTCACAGCCAATTCCTTACCAGGCTGCCCAGTAGTTGTTGAGATATCTCATTATAAACCACAAGTATTGATTTAATGATGGACAGAAGGTACCGGATACCAGCAGGGAGAGGATATTACAGAGCCATTTGTCTGATACAGTTACCCAGGGCAATGAGATAACCAATGTCCTTGCACAGAAACCTCATACACATCAATATCATATTAGTGCACCAGGTCAGTTCTCTGTAATCTCTTTATGGTTACTCACAGTTTAATGGACTTGTTCCCATTCAACGTGGGTCCATGGATTAACTACAGGTTCCAAGAAATGCAGTACGTGAACTTGACTCCCTATTATAAATTAATTTATCATTTTGACAAGATGATCTGTGGTTTGTTGAGGAGAGATTGAGAAGCCGGAGAGGAAGAAAGGAATAAAAATTAAGTCAAATTTAAGATTTAGCTTCTTCCTGATGTTATTAAGATGCTATTAGTAAGAGGGCTGATTTTTTTTTTTGCCTTTTGTTTGTTCTTCAACACAAATAATGTGACATGACATGTCACAGTCTATTATCATGGGCGCGATACAAAGAAGTGCAAATCTGTGTGAGACAAACAGATTGGAGCAGTTCTGGCACCTTTGCCAGCTTTTAAGTGGGGGCAGGGAAACTCCAGATGTTCCTGTTTATTCAGAGCAGCAGCCGTGAGGAAAGACTCCTAATGGGTTTTTCTAACGTGATAAGCAGGTTAAAACAAAACTATGGTACAAAAATCAAGCCAGTGCAGATTATAAGTGGTAATGGTGACTGTGCACTGCTCAAACTCTGACAGGTGTGATGAAAAAGAGATCTGGGTGCACATCTGGGATAGTTTCTCTTCACTGTTGCCTCTCTCAGCTTTCTGTTTCAATCCAGAAAATAAAGAGAGACGTACCGACTTTGGACTTCAAAAATGTGTGCACACAGAAAGGGAGAACGAAACAGTCGACAGTAATCGCCTTTGCACACATATGTGAGCTTGTTAGGCCACATGTGAAATGACAGTATTCCCGTATGTGGGTGAAGGTTAATGTGTTGTAGATTTGACCTATTTCAGAGAAGCTGCTCTGTTGATGAGATCACCCAGAGAAATATAAGCACAGGACTACAATACTAACGCTGCTGTCATTCCACATCATCCTGTGCCTCCATAGGCTTATTAAAATTCTTTCCACTGGTTTATTATAAAGTTTATATAAGAGCAAATCAGATGGCAGCAGTCGTTGGCTAGCTCGCAATAGAATATCCATCATATGGTCACTCATGCACATCTTTCCAGTCTGTTGCATTGATCTGTTTGTAGCCAGCCTGTCAATTGGACCTCTGCTGTACAGTAGATCTACGTATGTGTCCCAGTTTAACTGCCAGCTGCAAAACACAGACCTCATTTCACGATCCTCTATGGGGACAAATATTTAATTTTGGCTGTTATTCCAGCAGGGATTCTTTATTGGCACCATCTACTCCCTGCTGGATCCGCTCATTTCCCCGACTTTAGCTTACTGTGTAATCTTCATCACCCTCGTTTGTGTGTGCGTGTAGTACAGTGTTTTCATTGGATTACGCAATAATCATGTCGAAACCATCAGTGACCATAAACACATTCACACATTTAGATCTCTATGTCAAGTTGTCCTTTTTTAAAAGAGTATTTTCTTTTAATGTTCAAAATAATAATGCTATATTAAAGGTAAATACTGAGTCAAAACGTCTTCCATTTGACGCAGGTATCAAATAGAGCATAAACTTGACGGGTTTAAGTTAATTTTAATAAAATCACTTATTTCATCACTACACAGTGTATTCCATTTTTGCCATAAGTGTAATCTTTCCTACTTTGTGCTGCAACTGTTGCACAACAATTTCCCTCAGGATTAACACAGTTTTTTCTTATCTTACTTTAACTGATTAGCAGTGGTATGGCATGGGAAAAAATGTAAAGAATCCTTGTGAGAGAGATCCTCCTAAACAGCAATGTAAGAAAGTGTAACATATGCGTGCAGACTGCTTAAAAGCAAAGTTAATCCTTTTAGATATGAAGTTCTGTTACACACGCAAACCACATATTCAATTGTTTTCAAAGGATTATATTCAGACTTATGAAAATGAATATGTATAAATACATGACACACAGGCATGTCTTTTTTTTAAGCTACAGTACTAAAAATCTCATACAGGCCGCTTTGAGAAGATTCTTATCTACTTGGACATACAATAATAAAGATGTCAATAAATTTACATTTCGGGGGCTAACATGAGATCAGGCAACATCAATGAATGTATCAAATACAGGAACTACATATCACTCCTTTCTATGAGACAAAAACAGCCTCTTTTCAGTAACCTAAAACCAAATCCAACATAAAAATCCTAACAATCAACTACTGGACGTCTGCACAGGTTGCAAAAACAACAACAACACAGCCAAATAGATTCCTTGACAACTAATAATATTTAGAAAAAATTGTTCAAATCCCAAGCAGACTCCATAGGCCTGCCTTTAGCTTCTATTCTAAAATTCAGCTGCTATGCCTATAGTAGAGTGGCTAATATCATTAAGAATACTTGATAAAATGCTAACTGTTGCCTGCTTCAATCCAATGTCCTTTATATCTTCCTGTGGTTTCATTGGTATGAAGACAAACTCGCTCCCTTTTACATTTTTTCCAGTCCAGATATATCTACAGTTTTCCAGTGGCATAGGGTTACTAATGAAGGGATGCCAACTTCTCAGAGCAAATTCATTGTATTTCACTGGAGCAGCAGCAAAATATGCGCTTCGTGGCAGGCTGATGTTGGATCAGAGATATCTAGCATTAAAGCTTCACATGCTATCTTTCCATGACACAAGGACCTCCTGTATTTCTGTATACCTTCCTTTGTTGCTACCCTCAGCACCTTTCCACTCCAAACCACAACAGCTTTTTTTCCCTGACCATGTGGAATAATGTCTTTTAGCCTTTATAACCCCAAGCTTGGGAATTCACAAGCTCCCATTCTTCATTGTCAGGAGCAGGTGGTCCTTACCTTGTATAAGACAGGGAATACAGAGACTTACAGGAAAATACCTTCTATACTTGTCTAGCAGTTTGTTCAATGATTCTACATAGTTGTAGTTTATTTTAAAAGGAAAATAACATTTTCTGCATCAACATAATTTGGCCTTCTACTGCATATTTCAGCTGTGTTTATTGTGATGGAGGTGATGCTGTATGTTTAGTTTCTTAAAATTTTGAGAATTAAACATTTTCTATATATATCACCTGACAACAGAAGAATTGAGACTTAAACAGCAGAGGTATGGGTGTAGGGTGATGGATAGGTATTTATCTTAATATTCAACTCCACAGTTAATAATACCAAACCCATTCTGCTTAAAAACAAATGAACTGCAACAATTTTTTATATGCATACAATACAAATTCTGCAGGTCTTACAGCGGATGAGTAAGCAAACAACTGTATATTTAAAAATCCAGCAGAAACAGAACAACTTGGGTCCTTTAGAATATACTTTCTCGTCACATCTAATGATGTTTTATGCCTGAATTCATCAGCAAATAGCAATAAGCAAATCCAACATTAATCAAAAAGTTGCTTTGATGGCCTTTAAGTACATTTTTTTATATGTAAATAAAAAATAAAGCATCCAAATCTTTCTGTTGTCACGTTGTTAATTTTTCTTGTGGAGAAATGCAATGAAACTGACAGTTTAAGTGTTTAAGTACAGTTAAACTTTAATTACCCGTGTTTTATTAACAGTTCTTCTATGTGAGCCAAATCTTGATCAAGTCATGTTTTCCTGAATCTCCTATTCCTTCGACTCCATCTCTTTCCACAAACCATCTACATAAATAAATGAACCTGGCACCTCAGCACAGACCCAGCAAACCCTCTCAGCTGCAGTCGGCACCCACGGAGAACAAGAAAGAGACACAGCTCACTCTTAGCTGGTCCAGTAAAGAAAAACGCATAGAGAAAATGCATACAGGTCTATAAAAATAATGTTGAGTCTACAGGTTCTTGAAGTTTTACTTTTCCATAACAACATAAACTAAATAAAAAAAGCTCTCTATGAAATTAGAGTTAGTAATGTGCAGGTGCAGGAAAAATGTCCTTGGAAAGTTGCCTCAAGGATGCTAATTAATCTTTTATATAATTCTACATAAATGAGCAATTCATCAATATGTTTTATTAATGTCATAAAATAATGTAGTAAAAGAGCTATGAATAGTAAAATCAAATGTCAATAATTCCCCAAGTAGCAGAGAATACAGTTCATGTTTGACATGACGGGTGAAGTATGAATTCTAATGTCCAATAATTTGTGAAGGCTCTTTGTTTGTCCCCTCTGTTGTTGCTGTTTTTTTCAGACTGACAGGCATGCCCATTGTGTTACCATAGAGACAGCAATAGAAATCCACACAGCTGGAATTAAGAACAGATTCTCAGAAAATAAGGACTGATTGACATTTATATTGACATTTCTCATAAAAAAGTATCTGCCAATAAGCCGCTGCCTACACAAAGGTTTGTGAGACAAATATAAAGTACTTTTTAAATTATACAATCAATATATCAACATGTAGAAAGGCTGTTTGAAGAACATTCAACTTTTTTTGCATTTCCTGCCCCCTTTTCTTCTGACCAACCACTAGGAGTCACTAGTGCTTGGTCAGGATGCCATAGAATAGATAAGGCCAACGTGCAATATGTTCCATCCAGCAGAAATACAATCATCACACAACAAAAAGCACACACACACATCACATAAATAATGTAATTCAACAGATCAATTGCAGCATGGACCAACAACTACCTCATTCTGTTGGTCCTGCATCTTAATAGATTATATCCACGACCAGAAGAAAGCAACCCGAACTCCCAGAAATGGTGACACATGCCAGCAAGGCCTTGGTGACTCTGAAAGAGCCAGAGCGAAACATATTTGGACAAGAGGATGAATCTGACTAAGAACCGAGAACACCGACCCAACCCGGGAACCTGACTGCACCCGGCTACTGACTATGTCATGCAAAGTCACTGCTACCAATGCTAACTGTAATACTTAAAAGGTAAAGCAAAAACAGGTTTGCAGTTATTGTTCATGTACACAGTGCATGAATACACACTGATAAGCCCCCATATTGTGGGAATTCAATCACATGGTAGCCACGCCCTGAAGCTTACCCTGCCATATCGCCTGTTTTACTCTTAATGGGGCCGTCATCTAGAAAAAGACATCATGCTGAATCAAAAAGGACGTGAAACAAAGGATTGAGACCATAAACTCAATAGCCAAATGTTTACTAATGTAATAAATTAAGTGAGAAGTAGGGTAATTTCCTCATTCTTTCTGACAACCAGTGGAGTCGCCCCCTGCTGATCCTTTCAAATAATGCCAGTTTAAGACACTTCTGAATTGGTTTCTCTTTTCAGATTCAGAGAGTGCATCCACTTATTTTATGTAGTCTATACATGAGACCAAAGTCCACATTACCTCTGCAGCACCAATAGCACCAACTGACGTCAAACATCAGTTGAACTCGACCCTTGCTTATAAGCCTGATTGCTTTGGCCAAACTCATTTGAACAAACTGCTGACACACAGGGCTTTATCTCTGGCTCTGAGCTGACACTTTCACCATATACTGTGGCCTTTATAAGAGGCTTATGTATTTATGGTTCATGTGATCTCCTCATGGGCTCATCAGTTAGTTCAGAACAGTCAACCACCGTGACTAACTACCCTTAAAAAGCAGTTTTCATACTTTTTTGTGCATCTCAGATAGCAAAGAATGCAGTATAGCTAATAAAATATATTAAATTTAAAGTAGAGGAAATAGTGGAGACATGTTGAGAGAAGGAAAGCACATGAGAAAAGGAAATGAAACAAATGAAGTATTCTGTGCTGCAGAGAGAATATCTATATTTACACAGTTATCAGTGCCCATAGGCGAAATACAGAGCTGAATTTGACCCTGATGAACTCCAGCGCGGATGTCTGTGTGTTTGTGTGTGTGTGAGAGAGAGAGAGAGTGTGTGGGTGGTAGTATCATCCACCGTGGATGTGCTCTCACTCGTTGCCCCACTCCCCACTCATTGCTCTCTTATGTTCACTCAACTGTCTCATTCAGTGTAGAATACAGGCCTACCTGCAGAATAAAGCATAAAAAGATAAAAGTCATAGTCAGTTAAAATGTGGGAAGTCTCATGTTTGAACCCGTGCTTTACCAGCATAAGAAGTACACCATGCCTGACCGCCGTACAACGTGTGAGAAATAAACAGATCACAAAGCATTATGCGTCGGCGCTCATGATAGAACATACCTCAAATGAGAGCCGACGTTGCGCCAGCATGTCAGAAATGAAAACACAGCACAGTATACAGCAATGCTACTGTCAGCCTCATGCCTGGGAATGTGATGTGGAATAAAATGACGCAAGTAGATTCCATGACACTTCATCAAGCCCTCTGAGCCCGGCAGCTCTCAGTGAGAGCCTGGACCACCCTGATTCTCATTGCAGTGGCATTGCATAGTTGACATGTACTGACCACCACTGCAGCTTCACAGTGCAACTGTAGAGACACTCAGAAGAAACAAAGAGTGGATTCCTGAGGTATTTTAATGAGAAGACCTCTGTATATTGAGCTATTTCGCTTGCTTTGTTCCTATTAAGGGAACAAATTGGTTTCTGGGGATGCTTCCGTTTGAATACAATTTGGGTCTTATGACCATTTTCCCCTATAGTTTTGATAAATTTCCCTGACAGGAAGTCTTGACAGATTAGGTTCACCTTTCTTTGGTGTTAAACTCTCACACTGTGTACTAACGGCAAGTTAGTATCGACGATCGTGCCGCAGTGGGCACTCTCTGTCTACACCGAATCGCTTAAACTTGCACTTCTACATCATGTGAACAGATCTCGCACCAATCAGCTGTGTGCTCAAGATCAGACTAGAGACATCACCAGTAAACGACGGGTGATTTTAAACAGAAAACAAATATGTCATTTTTACTGGAAGTGAATGTACAGTAAAGACAACATTAGATTAAAGCCTTCTTATTAGCCCTTCCTCATCCACTGCAGTGCTTTTAATGCAAGCGACAGGGATAAATAGAAACTGACTGAAAAGTTCAGGTCAAAACAGCGCGCCGCATCGAGCTGCATTGCTCTCGGCCAATTGGGGCACTGCAACAGATCTTGCAGTTAAGCTGATTTTGGCAGTAAATGCTGGTTTGACAGGGAAATTAGATCATAGTGATAAGTAATTGTGGCACTAGAAACTCGAGGGGAAGGAATATTAGCTCACCATTACTTATTTCTATTGAGTATGTTTGATCTAAATAACATCCTGACAGCTGCTGCAAGCCATTCATTCTGTTTCAGTGCACCAGAACCTCTCAGACAAGAGAGCCTCTTGTGTCACTATAACTGTGTTGTAATGGCCACAGGAGATTTAGGACAAGAGGGAGACTTAGAGAAAGAAAAGAGAAAAAGAGGGAAAGACCGATAAAAACAAAGGCATAAAAAGGCCATTAGGACACTTTCATGAGGAAAGAGGAGACAAAAAACAAATTGTCAGTTTCATGCTGGCATGTGAAGCATTAGTGGAATCCTTCACTAAAGCTGTACATTACTTTAAAAGAAGAAACAAAAAGGAGCTATGCTCAGAGAGAAAGAAAACAATATACTGTGGGGTTTGGATCCATCAAGGAGAGATTAAGACTGATTAAGACAGCAACTTAATTTTTACTACCAGTTTCGTACATATGGGATGAGATAAGTACATTTTATTTGATGCAAATTAATTTTATACACCATTTTTGAAGAAACTGAAGCTTCTTTGGTCCTAAGTGATTACTTCATCTTACTCACACTTAGTGTGAAAACTCACTCAGTTTGAAAACCAAACTATATGCATTTATTTTCACTACACATCCTCTCCGTCCACACAATCATACACAAAGAAAAACACCCAGCGGTCTTAGTGCACTTATTGCCTTGTCCCCAGGCCCACAAACAGGAAGCACATCCTATGTCCTGATTGTACAGACTGCACACACATACATTCTTGTACTTCTGTCTTTGTGAGGACCCTTATTGACATAATGAATTCCCTCACCTTTTACCCTGACATTAACCATCATAACTGAATTCCTAACCCTAAACCTAACAGTTACCTTAACCTTAAAACAGAGTCTTAACCCTCAAACTTTCCTTTGAAGACATGAAGACTGGCTGAAATGTCCTGACTCTGTTGGTTAAAAATGTGCTTCAGTCCTCACTATGTTGGAAGTACAAGTACACACACACGCACACACAGATTGCATGGGATGTGCACCTAATCTCAGCTGGAGGGGAAAGGGTTTGATGGAAATTGTCAGTCTCTCCTGAAACTTTCTTTCCGCTGGAGGACATTCACAAATAATTTCACATTATTCCGTCCTCTTTTATTTCAGCGACCTCCCAAAGGGGAATCCAAAAATGAACACTCTTATCCGCCAAAAGCCACAACAAAGCTTTCCGCTGTGCAATTCTTGCAATGAATTCAAGTCATACTTTGGTGACCTGCAGTATTATATGGGAGTCTGGATCGAGTGAATGCGTTTGCCGTGAAGGAATGATTTATGCAGTGACACAGGGAAAGAATAGTTTCCCAACTCTTTTTGGAAATACACTACAGGCTTTTCACACAGATTTGAAAAGTACAGTTTTTACAGACAGTCACACACACACACACACACTGAGCGGGGTAAGGAAGCTTTCTGACAGGCAATGAGCTCATGAGATCTGAATGTCTTCCTGTGGTGAATGCTTTTCTGTGGCTTTCTCACAACTATCTCCCTTTTTCCCTCTTTTTCTCACACTTTTCTTCTGCCCCCACTCTTCACACACACAACCTGCTCTCACCCCCGTATTAAATCTTTTATCTGCTTCATTTAGACTGAATATAAGAAACAAAAAAGCTTAATTCTGGATTTAGGTTTCTTAATCTGCTAAACTGTTGTGTATTTTTCAGACTCCAAGAATAGCAGGTTTTGGGTTGCTAGGTTGGCGATTTAGTTCTCAGTTTAATGTGTGTCAGTGTGTGTGAGAGAGCGTGCGGGTAAACATTACGCTTGACAAATGGCCAGTGGTCTAAATCAGACTCAATTAAGATTTATGGTGGGCGAGGTACCCGAGTAAAGAATTTAAGACAGTTTGAAAGAGGATGCGAGTTTTTCTCCAACAAATGTTTAAATTATTTTGTGAGTGGGACAATAAACTCACAATTAAAGCATACAGTCACTGATATTTGTCAGAGCTTTCATATCTTGAATCGTTTTATGCTACGAGAGTCTTAACAGAATTACAGTTAACATCAGAAGCTGAACCATAAACACTCTGAAAATGTCTTTCAGGCGTCTTTCCGACCACATGTGTGCGCCTGACATCGGAGCAGAGCGGGCCTCCTTCATAATTGGAGTGTTTGCAGATATGTAATTGCAAACACACTTAACACAGCTGGAATGCTACTTTGAATTATATAGAATTCACGTCAGCATGGTTAAATATAAAGCTTTTGCGAGAGTGAAACAAGCATGTACATGTGTTTTCTTGTGCTTTTATCTTTGTGAGGTTTCAGATCTACAGTACAGAATCAAAAAAAGTTCAGACAGTGCTCATCAAGTCTTCAGAATCTTTATATGTGCGTAAGAGCAAACTTTAGTGCCATGAAGCAAAAAGGTTTCAAACTTAAATTCATCTCTTGTGCAAATATTTCCCAGGGATTAATTTAAGAGTGTTGCATAAAGTCTCTTGGCTTTTCCCCTCAACTAAGTGTCTCAACTTTCACGGCAGTTACTGTCAGAAAACAACATCTGTGCACTTCGGTTACCATGATTAGATTTCATTCACATCATCATCCTTTAACGTTCACTGACAGCAGTATGCTTGCCATCTCGTCCAAAATGGACAAAAAGAGAATATAAAAGGAATAAGAAAGCCAAACTGGACAGAAGACGAGAATGTTGTTTACATTATCCAAAGTAAATTGAACCCTGTCATAACAAGGCAAAATATGTGGCAAGAAGTAACGGACAGCTGTGAAATACACCAAGAAAGGACAAAGCCAAGCATTGACGGGAGGCATCAGAAACAGGAGAGCTTAAATTAAACAGCACAGCTAACATTAATATATGAGGCAGTTGTGTTAATGTTTGGCAACTAGCTACGAAGTTCCTGGTGGAAACATGAACAACACAATGTTGGCAATAACTATAACAGCTGTAAACGCTGCAGGAGGAGGGTCACCATCGCTAAACACCAGGAGAATGCAGTTTTGATAAAAAGCCAAAAAAAACAATTAAACTAACAAAAAAACAACGACTGGTTTCGACCTGATCAGGTCTTCATCAGGATTAATATTTATAGAGACTTAAGTCTGACCTTTTAATGCATTAATTCATTGGTGTGTTCTAATTGGGTAAAAGCTTTTGTAAAATCTCATTTGAAGGCTAGGCTTTTAGTTTGAAAGTTAAAATAGGATTAGGGTGAGGTTAGGGCTGCAGTGCAGATGGTTGAGGTTAGAGTTATGAGCCAGATAATGAATAAAGTCATAAAGGGTCCTCTCAAGTATAGTAATACACACATAAGTATGTGTGTGTGGGTCCGTCCTCTGGGAACAGACAATCATTTATTACCAACCCGACTCCCTTTAGTGTCAGCTGGGAAGCATTTTTTTGCTGGTGTCTAGGAACAAAAAGGGGTACTCCAAAGGCCAGTCCTCCCCCCTCCTCATCTCAGTCACTCCTCTCCTCCCTCAGCGTCCTTCTGTCCCTCTCCCCACCCCCCACCCCCAGCCCTGGCACACTGCTCTTTCTGTGGTATCCAACCAAAAACAACTGGACCATTTTAGAGGTTGCCGTGCGAATCGCAGCTTTCTAATCAGAGGGGGTATTCAGAAGAACAGTCCAAATGGTCTATGCAGCTTCTTCTATGCCAGAAGCTTGCCTTTATGCTTTATGGCACAGTTTAATAGCTTGTTAGATGTTCAGAAATTGGTTTGGATATGAAACAGAGTTCAGTCCTTCTGTGCTTTTATTTCCCAACGTCTCCGTTTGGCAGACGGAGGGTCGAGTGACCTCAGCCTTCTGGAGAGGTCAGTTTCTCGCACAAGGAAATCCCGCTGTGGCCATTATGCCTCTCCCTTGAGCCTTGTGGACTGAGACCAAACTAAAACTGACAGGAAGGTAACTCAGGGCAACGATCAATGCTAGAGCTAGCCACTGTTGCCCCCCTGTGCTGCTGGAGGACACAAGTGGTCTTTTATTAAACAAACTGAAGGCTGACTCGTTTTACTGTACGGGTTTGTTCTTCATACTTTCATCTTATGTAAGGAAGCAGCTGGGAGCTGCAGGGTTTCATTGAGCTCTGAAATGAACTTGAGCAGCCTTGAAGATGTTAAAACACACATTTACACAATTTCAGGTCAAAAGACGGCAGATAATCAGGTTTGTCCTTTTGCTGATATCACAAGATATCTAATGCTCGATTTAGTAGTAGAAATGGAAGTTATCCACCCACCTACACATAATGTGTCTGCCAACTCACATCGGTGCCTTCCCACCCACGTCCACACACACATGCACTCACACACATACATGTAACTGCAAAGCAAATGAGAACAGAGTGTGCAGTTATAGTATTAATAATCCCATGCTGTGTCCTGATGTGCCAGTTGTGTTAGCAGTTTTCAGCCACACTACTGAGAGCAGTAGTAGCAGTATTTTCACATCACAGCCACATTATTTAGAGTATGACTATTCTGAAGATAACCATGTTTCAATAACTGTATTTGCAAGATGATTTTCATTTTCATTAATGGCACCCCTGAGTGTTTCTTAGTATAACCCAGCACTAAACAAGACATATTTAAGTGAACAAAATGTTTGAAGTACATTTTGTTTTACCTCTCTCCACAATGTCCAACCTCTCGTCCTAACGGGTTCATTCAGCTACAAAAACAACAACATTGCAACGTCTTCAAAAACTGTAGTCCACGACCCAGTGGGTGACACCAAGGTGTTTATGTCCACTTCTTTTCTATAGTCTGTCGGTAAAACATGCAAAACACCAGTTTGACCTTAAAAACAGGTCAAACATGGTTTTCTAATGACTGTGGCAAGATTTTGCAGGATGGATTCAGATTACAAATAACAGATTAGTTCAGTCAGAATAAGCATTTTTAGGGAGTCATTGAGAGTGAGAGGATCACAGAGTCAAGGGCCTGTATTGTATCTAATACCCGTTTCTTTCGCAATGTTTCAAACAAACAACGGCAAAGCAGTTGGGAAAATGCATAAATACTTTTAAAGACATTACTTGTACTTTGCAGTAGTTTGTATTTTGATTCATGAAAGCTCTATTAGGTAGTGCATTACTCAGTAGGAGCATTTAGGGAATGCATTACCCTCAGGTATTTTACAAATCATATTAATATGGTCAGTTTGAGGTATTATGATATTTGGTAGCAATATGTTGGATAAACCTCCAGGCCCAAAAGAAATCATTGCCAGTAGCCTAAAGTGTCCCTACTAAAAAGCTAAAGAGCTTATGGCCCGTCTCACAGAGGACTCAGTTCAGTAAGGCCATGTTTGAAAGCAAAGGCCATGGATTTAAACGTGCAGTGACCTATTTTCACTGTCAGCATTTTGTAAGAGTGAATGGTGGTGTCTCTCTCAGTCTCTCACAGTTGGTAACAAAATAAGTACACTGTGGGTCTCAGTGACAACTCAGGACTCACCATATCTCACACCAAGCCTGTTCAGACCACAGCACCCCTTCAAAGTTAATATTCTGTCTGGGCATCCAGACTCACTGGACCAGTGGGAAGCGAGTACGACAAGTCAACAAGTACTGGCAACATCTCTGATCTACATTTAGCTTACATTCATCCTCATGTGATAAAAAGCTGGTAATGTCTGCACAGCAGTATGTCATCTTTGGAAAAATAGTCCTGGAGGTACTTGTTTTTGCATGAACAATAACCAATATATAAATAAACTAGCTATAGTATCTTGACAAATGTGTAGATGCAGATGTATCATGGTGGAAGAAAGAAAGAAACAGAAATGAGAACACTTACATTAGTGACTGGGTTGTAAGTGTTTTACTATGTGTAAAGTCAGGAAAACAACAAAAAAATAAAATCCCTATAGAGTGCAGCAGGATGGCATATTCTTATAGGACAAAAAAGGTTTATGATACCAACTTATTTTGTTCAGCAAGATAATCTTTACAAATAAAATCACTTTAGATTTTTTAAGTGATAATACAATCACCTGAAGTTAAAGACTAAATTTGGGCTGTAAAAGAACTACACCATGGTCACATGACCATAACCAGAAACCCATAAAAAAACACATTGATTTCAAGATGAAGGGTACAGGAAGTGCAGAAATGCTAACTCATTTTCAGGTTTCAGGATTCCTGCTAGCATGTCATGAAAGGATATCAAATGAGTGCAGTGTATAAGCAGTATGCTTTTGTAACTCTTTTGTTGTTGTTTGGTCTGATACTGCGAGTCTGGAGTTTGCTTTTTTGCTGTAAAATACACACAGTGATATGTATAATTATAACCCTAACCTGGTTGTGCATCAACATTATATTTCACCTTCCGTCCCACTTAATTAGATGTTGATGGAACAGCTTAAAACGTACTAACAGAGATCGCAGACACTTCACTTATTTAACACCTACTGAGCTTTTAATTGAGCTTTTGATTTATCAGGTGCGCAGATGTGTTAATGAGTCTCAGGAGATAATCCAAGTGGCCACACTTCTCCTATAAAAGCACTAATGTGTTTAGTTCTGTGTTGTTCATTTCCTGTTAGCCAACTCAATATAGATACATGTATATTCTGGCTAATTTACAGAGATGACAGTACTGTCAAACTTAAAGCTACATTAGTAATTGTCTATGCCTTCATTGCGAATCATTGTAAATGTATGCTGTAGTGCTTAGAGGTCATGCCAGACCATACAAATCTTAATCTGATACTAAGTAGGCATTGCAGGGACTGTCTCTCCTGAATATTGTCAGTCTGTATTGTGTGCTGTGGGGTAGAAGGCTGTTTAGCCCCGTCAGCACAGAAGCTCTTGTCCTGTATCCCTCCCAAGGTGACTTCTCTGCTGTTGGCAGGCAAAGCCATGAAAACAGCTCCCTAGACTCCCTCTCTCTCTCTGCTTCTCCCACACACCCATCATCTGTTAGATACCACTGGGTAATGTGCTTTCATACCTTTTTTTTTTTCATACAGAAATGTCAAAGCACGTTTTTCTCTTGCCTTTTTTTTCCCCTCACTCCTTCCTCCTCCACACTTCATCTGCATAATTGCAGGTAGGAAGTCAAAATGCAAGCAAAGACAAAAACAATCGTGTGTATTCATTAAAATTTTCCTCAGTGCCCTTGGCCTTGTCTACAGTCAGATTTGGGCTTTGGCTCAGCACCAACACACAAACACCTGACCTTTCCCTCTTTTCAGTTCTCGTAGTGGAGAACGTCCACCTACGCAGCAGCACACACACCTCCCACACAATCTCTCTCACACACGGGCAGGGAAATTGTATTTTGAGAGCAATCGTCTGTGAATCTGTGTTAGAGATTGCAGGCAGGAAACACTAACTACGCCATTCTGTATTGACATAACTTTAGCGTGGAACTCGCAGGTGTTTGATCATAAGAGTGAGTAAATAGGCCATTGTCCTGTGTCTACAGTAGGTCATCTATTTTGGTCCAGGTTAATTCTCTACATGGGAGTAGGTGCGCTCATTTCCGCTATCTGTGTCTCTTCCCGTTTCCCTCTCCCTCGCTCTCTCTTTGTCTCTCACTTGCTCTCTCTCTCTGTTAATTGATTAAGAGGATTTAACCGGCTGCTGCAGTGTTAAGCCCAGACAGCGACCACCAATACACACTTGGTCGCACATAAACAGTCAGCTAATCAGGCTGACACACCTACTTTGAGTTCAGCTTGAGACGGCTTCACACACATAAACACACACATGTTTACTGCTGTCACTTGAGGACTGTGCATTGACTTCTATCTAGTACCAGTAGACTTACCATAATCTTAACCATGTTTCTAGATGTCTAATATTAACAAAAACCCCAGTCTAAACCCTAGAATGTACCGGTAGTGGTTTGCCTTGTGGGAACCTGCTTTACTTCCTCTCATGGGTGCTAAGTCACCAAAATGTGACTATATGACAGTATTTACATTGTAAACTGATGAATGAGGGGCAGAAAAAGCCACAGTAGATCAAGGAAAAGCCACAATTTGACTGAAGAGCTGCCAAAATCCTCAAGTTGTGCTTTCATGTGAAGTAATTAGAAATGTAATGTATACCAGAACTTGCATATCAAAATGAGAATCTTGCTGTTAATTAGCATTTTAAATCACTTTTTGTCAAAGCCATCTTAGGGCTTTTCTTCCTGCAGCAGCAAGCAAACAAACCCTCTTTCCATCTGTCATATTCTTATTGATAGAAATTAACAAAACACCACCCAAACTTACTGCAAATGATCATTTATACTACATCTCTTAACAACCCTGCACACACAGTATGATAACCGAGTTTAGAGTTATTTTTTCAACTGCCAGGCCTGATATTGATTTTTTTTCTGTCTCATCTAAATAAAGTTTATATAGCTCCAACACAGATAAAAAGAAACACTCATACCCAGAGTGTTGCTGGCCTGTAATACGCTGCAGATTGCAGGATGTAATCACAGAATGTGATGTTGCTCTTATCATAACCGGACTGCATTTCTAATGGGAACACACATTAACATATCCTCAGGCAGCAGCATTCTGATAACCTTGCACTACCCGGCAACTCCAACACTACTCAGAAACTCATCACACAAAATCACACACACATGAGAATAACACCTTAAATAACCGTCACAGTCCAATCCAACCCCGAGCCCAAATCACCGGTGACATCATGAAAGTTGCTGCCCATCCAGAGCGGTCTTACCTTTGTGACAGTCATGCAGAATCAGTGGGTGAGGAGCAGGCCAGTGTCCCCTTCAAGCAGAGAGCAATGCTGCAGGAGTGGCAGAGTGATGAGGAGGAGAGGAGGGCAGCTCTGCTGAATATGCAGAGGGAGAGAGAAAAGAGGAGGGGACAGACAGGTTAGTGTGTCTGGCTCACTAAATACGAAAGGGCTGATTGCTGCTGCAGTGAAGTAATGGCTGGCAGCCGGCGTGCGGTTGGTTACTACAACAGGGAAAAGCTCCCCGCTAGGATACACCCCTCCCTCCTCCCTCCCCATACACACACACACACATACACACACGGAGGATGCACACAAAGTCTGGCTGCCTTTCTCTCTCACTCTCTGTCTCGCGCAATATGATTAGTGATGGGCTAATACAGCTTATTGATGAGCGGTCAGGCAGGGCTGCAGGAGGAGGCGGGAGCAGTGCTGCCTGGGACAGGAGAGGAGAGGACTGCAGAAACAGAGAGGGGAGGTAGGGAGGGAGGAAGGGAGGGAGTTGGACGCTGTGTCGCAGTCTGCTACTCAGGCATGGAGCTAGCTGCACGTCATCCGGTGTCTATAAATGTGTGTGTGTGAGTGACACAGGAACGGATGGGAGGAGACAAGTTTAGATTTTTTGCACCAAGTTAAGTCCAAACTATACTGGATCTACTTATTTCGTGGCACATACACATGGTAAAAGTTATCAGGCTGTATTTATGGGGACACTCTTACTATTTGTACTATTTACTATTTGACTATTTGTATATCCTTAAAATTGTGCTGATATGATCACGTTCTGACCATCATTTTGCTGTTTAAATCAAGTGTGAGTAAAATACAATGAATTAAAATAACCATCAGTTAGATTTAATTGTCAATTTTATTATTCCAGTTTTACAATACTGGTGCTAGGATGTGTGAATGCTGGGGGCAAACAGTTTGAACATTTGAAGAATTAATTAACATCTATATTATTGATTTGTTTGCATAATCAATAAAACACATGTCGTCTTTCATTACATTATTGTATTTTTTTCTTTATTTAAAGCCTCAGTCACTTTGTAGATTCAGATTAATAATACAAAATATAAACCAACCAAAACATTATGATGAATGAATATAGGTTGGACTGTTCACCAGTATAAAATGACTTACACATTAGTGCAACACTAATCATAACCCAGTGAGTGATATTATATTTATATGGGCCATTCTGCATTATGAATACTATTAATATTGGTACTTTAAGAATATTATGATGCTAATAATCTTGTACTTAAGCTAAATTTTGAATGATAGTAATCTTAACCCCTGAAAACTGCAATTGCACTGCACTACAGAAACGCTTTATCTTCTATTCTTAAAGTTAGATATTGCTTTAAGTCTTAAATCCAAATGAATTCCTCAAAGAAATGTCAATCAGTATGATATTATTATAAAGGAGTACAGTTTTTTTATTAGTAGGGAAGGTATATTTTATTAATCTTGCAAAAGGGAAGGACAAGAGGATTAAAGCATAAAGGCACCCACCCACTCTCACAGAGCAGCACTTCTTTGTCATACTAATTGTGTAAGTAGAGGGATGCTACATGCCAAGATTCCAGCTCAGTTACCATGGCTTAACTTCCCATCGCTGTGTGAGAGTCCTCTCGAGTGGCTGCAA
Source organism: Serranus cabrilla (assembly GCA_903364295.1). Classification (NCBI taxonomy): domain Eukaryota; kingdom Metazoa; phylum Chordata; class Actinopteri; order Perciformes; family Serranidae; genus Serranus; species Serranus cabrilla. The sequence goes on along the minus strand of CAFUXE010001641.1, from coordinate 161,181 downwards.
CCCACAATACTGGCTTTGTTTTGTGCATCTACATGTGTGTTTGTGTCTGCATGTGCTGGAGTAAAGGTCACCAAGCTGGACACAGACACAAGGGATCTGTATCGACTGACATGATAGAAATTGTCCAAGTCATGCAGGCAGGTCATTCTGGTTTTCTGTCTTACTGTGGTTTTATTACACTCACCCACATTGTGATTCAGCGCTCTCAGTCATCTGAGGCCCCACTCTCAGCATTTCCTGTCTGGAACAATAGCATTTCCTGTGTCTGTGTGCACAATATGGGTGGAGGCAGACAGTTTTAAATCTATATGAGAAAATACCTGGATTACAATACTGTCACTAAAGTTGTGATACTTCTTATTACTTGTCAAAGCTTATAGTACAAGTATTACAATAGTAATATGGCAGGTGGTACTTCGTTTTAACAATCACATACTAAAGAGGATTAATGCTTTTTTGTTTCAAAAAGTGCATTGACAATACCAGACACACTTATTTCTTGAAAGGATTTTCATTACCATCAACCTCAAATAGTATTTCAGCTCTATTTCAGAACATAAGTTGGACATTTCTATATCCTTCATGAGTATCATCATAATGTGATACTTACATGTTGATCCATAGCACCAGCCCATTGACATTTAATTCTGCAGGGTGTTGGAAGTATGTAATCTTTCAATTTTACATCATAAAAGAGGTTTGGGAGGAACAGACTTCCTCAGTGGGCTGGAAGTGGTAAATCCAGGGACCTGCAGACCAGGAAGAGCCACTTTATCCTTCAAAGAAAACAGAGATGGGAGGAGATTGCTTTTTAAAAAATATTCATATAGACATACATGGATGTCAACAACATTAATTTTGATAAAAAGGAATAATAAACAACAGTGGTCACTGTCTGGCTCGGCAGTACGCTTTAAAATCCATTATTCTTTTATGTTCCAGTGAATAATGGCAGGTCTGTTTTGCATTAGGAATTTCATTTCCTTGTTGACTATTGTGACTCTGACAGCTTTGTAGCCTGGGGCGATCCACCATATTTAACAGTTTGCTGCCATCATGTGGTGAAGTCATATTATTACGGCCACATAGTTTGGCTCAGGTATTGCCCTATTTTTTCAAGATTTTTTTGATGATTTATTTTTCACACAAGCCTTGCAAAGTGAAGGGCTTAAATTCTCTGTAATTCTTTAAACTAATTAATCACTAACGAGCTGTTGGTTTCTATTTGACAATGAAAAGATTGCTCAAAGTCATGCTGCTGATCCAAGAGGGTTTTTAAATTTAGAAGAGTTTATTTAGCTGAAAAAGTAGGAGACTTTTCTCAAACCATAAAGGAACACTTCATTCTGCAGTTTCTCACAAACACTAAAAACAATTACATAATCTAGAGCTACACATTTTTTACTGACAGAAAGGGGTTGACAAAATTGAATCTGCAATGGACCTGTAGCTTTTGAAAAAATGTGATAGAGTAGTAGAAAAAGTATTATATTTACCTTGAGGGGAGGAGAAGTCTGTCTATTTTAATAAGATGGAAATTCTCAAGTAAAGTAAGAGCCCCTCGGAGTCGCAGTACTGATCTAAAGTCTATTTGAACTATGTATTTGGAAAATTGTGACACCTTTTAAAGACACCTACAGTCCACAAGGCAAATTCACTACAGTGTCACTGTACAGGTACAACAATAGCAGTTACCGGGTGTACTCTTATCGCTTTTCACGGAATATTTAGACAAATACCTAAAAAAAAATCCCTTAAAACGGCTTATCCTTCTTGTGCCTGACATAGTCCGAGGCTCAACGAATCTAATTTTAAGAATAAGTAACGTTAGCTTTCAAACCAAGCATATCCTCTTTGTCTTACACAAATACCCGTGTAAGCTAGGCGTTTAGCTAACATGGTCCCAACCTGTTTTTTCCTGTTCCGTTCGTATCCTCGCGGCAGCTTCTGTTTGGTTTGTACCTGTGGTTTTTACGGCTTTCCCCGTACTCTCCATACATTCACGGTTGCGGCCAAAGATGATTTTAAAACAAAGATGACGACCGGAAGTGACGGGTAACGCAACCATGGCTCTGCATTTCACTTATTAAGCTAGCTAGCTCACAAGCTAATGTCTGAATTTATAAACTAAACTATCAACACTGTAAGCTCGTACTTGGCTACAGGTCATAGCCATAACCTCTTATGATTTCACATCACTCAATCATTAATGTTAGCTTATGATTAAAATATCATACAACAATTTAAACAATTAGGCTACAGAAAAAGTTATTTTTATTCCCTAATAAAAATGGAAAAACCACATTGTCTATGTAT